>CM028383.1:68702763-68840228 GCA_013146195.2 Codonopsis lanceolata
CTCTAGCACATGTTTCTTCTTCTTTTCTTCTTAAATTTTCATTCTGGCCCCTTAGGAATTTGCATATAAAAGCCTTGTAATTTGCATATTTTCACTAAAAACCCTGAAACTCACAAAACTCACTGAAAACACATATCAGTAGCCAAAAGACTAGTGAAATAACATAATTGAAGTCATAGAAGCATAGTAAATCGACGTATAAAATACATCGATCGAATACCCCAAACATAAACTTTGCTTGTCCACGAGTAAACAATACTTATAAATACAAAAGCATTTAAACAAAAATAACGAAAATGTTTTTGGAGGGTAACACTATTTACACTCCTCTATAAACCCACAAACTCAAGGAGACTCTTTCGAGTGAGTCGACTATGCATGAGACAAATACAAGCGATAAATGTTGAAACAATAAAAATTAAACTAAACATGAAACAAAACAAAAAAAAGCTTTTTGGTTTCAACCTCAAATTATAATAGCATGACATAACAAAGCAGTCTCAGTTTGATGCTCACCACATATGTGCAGGCTTAATCACACAAAACCAACTGGCCTTTTCTTAAATCTGCTACTACTTTTAATTTCTCCGTACGTGTGTGATAACCAATCTTAGAGAATATCTCAACTAAAACAGTTTTATTAAGCTAAGCACCACATTCATATGAAAATCAAATTTTAATTAAAACCAATGCATTATATAATATGAGATCTACCATCAAACGGTCTATTCACGAAAGAGGTCGCCAAGGATTTCAAAAACTTATGCATCATCCATGCACTTCTATGTATGACATACAATGCTCTCCTATCCCAATTACTTGTAATAATAGCTAGATTATGCTAACACGGTGAGCTTTTAGGCGAATAATATGAACATGAAGTGTTTGATCAATTCTATATGACTCACTTAGCGGAGAAAACATGAACAAGCATTGGCAAGAAGATCATTAGGTCTTTATTAGCTTGTAATGTAAGGCCAAAGTGATGGGGGATTTGATGGAAAGGGATTGAATTCAAAGTGAGAAACAAGACTACCTTTATCCTCATACTTAAGCAAAAGGAAGTTTTCCTATTTAGGCTAGGACTGCAAAGACTACAAGTGGGGGTATTTTATGTTACTTGGGTTTTCTTCTTCCCTCCAAACTTGTTTTGGGCAATACATACTTCTAAAATATCTCATCATTTTTCTCGGCAATATTTTCTAACATATTTCTTTTTGAAAGCTATGCCTTCATTTGAATCTTCTTGCACTCTTTCTTCTTCGGTTTCATTTTTCTTCAATCTATTTTTTTCGACGCGGAAGAAGAAGTCTTCAGAAAAATAACTGGCCGAAAAAAATGGTCTTCTATAATCAATTTCCCACCCACATCCTACTCTCTTAAAGGGTAGGCTAAAAGTGTATAGGCTTTTAGGGTTAAGTTAATGATAGCGATGTCGGAGTTTAATGTGTAGCACACTCCATTCTTTAAATTAGGCTCAAAGGGACACTAGGGATATTTTTAGTAGGTCAGGGAATATTTAGGCTCTAACAATCCAAAGATGGCCTAAGTCATTTCTTAATGCCAAATGCTCATGTAGTTTTTAAAGCAAGTAAGACACACAAAACATCATATCAACTATGGAATTGTGAGGTTGAATGTTTAGCATCACTGGATTTCACATAAGCATTAACTAAGACGGATGGTAGGGACAATTGAGACTAACATGAACACGGTTCGAAAGTGTGCTTGAGATATATAAATGAGAAAAATCCATGGGATCTAACTATCATGCAATTGACCCTAAGTTACAATTTAATGCAACAATTATGTTCGAATGGCTATGCATCATATTCTTGTGCATATCTTGTTGAAATGAAGTAGGTGCTATAAACTTTATAAAACTATTCTAATTAATCCATAATTATGCCTGGTGTGGGTGCATGAGGAATCTGGAGAAAGGTAAAAGTTTCGTAAAATCAAGTAAATTCCAGAGGGATCTACGGACTAACTATGTGGTTCATTGCATTAACTCCTCATCGACTAGTATTACCACACCTAAACTTAAGGATGAAAAATTTTAATTAAAATATTTTTTTATATTTTAAAGTTTTTATTTTTTTATTATTTTTTTATAAAGAAAATTGGAGATGTTGATGACACAATTGATGATGGATCTCCATAGCAGGAATCCACGAGTATCCAAAATAAGTGTATTCTGGTCAAGGCAACACCTCCGAAAATAAGAAAAATTCAAAAGCAAGAAAGGCGGGTGAGGAGGAGACACGATAGAGGGAAAAGAAAATTTTCCCCACCTTAAAAACGTAGCCCAACTCCACTCCTCCTTAGGCTAGGACCTACTAAGACTCTGGGCTTAGAATCCCCCCCCCCAAACTTAATTTCTATTTTGTCCTTAAAATTGAGGGACATATGAGAGGATTGATGGGGAAGGACAAATATCAAAAGGACATAGCAGGCCCACCTGACGAAAGAGGATGAAACTTGGGCCTCGACTCAAGGTGAGTCGGGTGAAAATAACGAACGAGGATGAAACTTGGGGATCGCAGGCATCCCATGAGGTTGGAGACATTTGTCCCACCGTGTTAAACCAACCTGAAATTAAAACAACTTTTCTTGGTTGCGCACGCATAAGTGCCAATTCTCGATTTGCCATTTGGGCCTCAAGTGGCAACCTCTTCAGCTTTGTTGAGATCCCCCCTAGCTGAGTGGGTCCTCCTCCTCGTGAGGAACCCTCACTCGCGGCTGCTGTTGGTGCTCAAACAAAATGGCCCTAGTGATGGCGGGCCCATCTCTAATCCTCTCCGCGTGTCGAGGCCATCTCACTCCTGCTTCCCTACACAGTCCGTTAATCAAATGCGGGAACGTGAACCCCACATTTGTAGTACCTCTAATAAGGGTCTTAATTTGGCCGTTGATCAGGCGGTCAACATCAACTACCCACAGTCATAATGGTGTAGATCAGACTTTAGCCCAAGTCACCGTGTGTTGGACCGGAAGGCATAAGGCGGGAAGAATTTGAACACGGGCTTGGCCGTGTTCAAGAGGAAGGACTCTCCTCGTGGACATGGTGCGTATGGTGGATTACGGTTTTGGGTCCACACCACATTAGGGAGGGCGATGGTCGCATTGACCACCTCGACAGAATAGGGGGTGAAGGTGCGTGCTATAATCGCCTCGGCACCATCCGCGAAGTTAGAGGTGTCGTAATACATGTTAATATTTTGGGACGAAAAGTCAACATCCTCGCCCCTAACAATGACAGTCTATACCACCCCCATCTAAGCCAATGCGGCCATTGGCATAGAACTCGTGGACAATAGGCACGACTGCCTTGTCCGGAGAATCAATCAACAACCCACACCTACGGGCCCTAAAATTATCCTACAGGCCAAACTCTTTCACCATGAATCCCCCTCGGAACCGAATTAATGACTTGGAGAGCTTGGCAGCATATCTCTCAGAGGCCTCGAAAGAATTAAAACGACGGTGGTCATAGTGTTGTTCTTCCTCCTGAACAGGGCGAGAGGAAGAGGTGCCAGTGTTTCTACGCTTATGGGACATTTTTGTTTGAGCAAATTAAAAAATTTAACAATTAAACTATTATTTTATTTTTAAAATTTTAAAATTAACAATTAAATTTTTTTTCCTAAAGCATGCAAATATTATCTCTACGTAAAATTATAACACCCTAACATGCAAAAATTGGACGTCAAAATTGAAAGAAGGAGTTAGAATTACTTGATTTGCAGCTTTACGGTCACCGGAGTTAAGCTTGGTGCCGGCAAAAATGGAGTCCCCACCTTGCTTCAATTCCTTGAATGGGATGAAATGGGAAATGAAGAGATGATGGAAGTCAAAGGGTTTGAAGGAGGGTGGTTAATCTTTGTAGAGTGGCCGGAATTTTTGAAGAATCTTTGAGATCTCGCCGGATTTGGAGGAGTATGGCTGCTGCTGCTCGCTGCTTTGAAGGAGGAAGAAGTCTGGAGTGATCTGTTTGTTCAGCCCGACGATTCCTTATATAAAGACACCTTGCAGTCGCAAGGTGGCTTTTACCTTGCGTCCGCAAGGTCGACAGTGCAGGCGTTTTGCATTCTCAACTGATTCCCACATCTGCATGTACCAGTTCACGAAGTCCGCATTAATTGGGGACCTTGCGGTCGCAAGGCCCTCAGCACCTTGCGTCCACAAGGTGGGCAGATTGTCTCCCTTTTGTTTCTTTTTCAGTAGTTTTAGCAGTTTAACATTTAAGTCCATCTATTTATATTCCATTACGTCTCGTTACTTTCCTGCATTATTAAAAACTCTACAAAAACTCTAAACTAAAATTATTAGCAACATATAAATACAACATTAAGATGCTTTTCTCCCCCAAACTTGGATTTTGGTATATTTAATTTAAAATTAAATGTCCAAAAGTACATTTAACTGAGAATAGCATATTTAAATTAACTATAAAAGCAATAAAATTCATAATAGTGGGTTGCCTCCCACTTAGCGCCTTTGTTTAACGTCTTTGGCTCGACCCAACTGCAAACCTAATCATCGAGTGTCGCATTGTCAGCCAAACGAATTAATTCAATTGTTCGTTCAACTGACATCGGTTCAAGGTATGGCTTGAGTCGGTGTCCATTAACTTTAAAGACTTCATTATTTCTTGGATTTCTTATATCAATAGCTCCATGGGGATAAATTCGTACAATTGTGAAAGGACCAGACCACTTAGATTTTAATTTTCCAGGAATAACCTAAGTCTAGAATTAAAAAGTAAAACCTTCAATCCAGGTCGAAACATTTTATTGGCTAGCCCCATATCATGGTATTTTTTGGTCTTTTCTTTATATGTTTTACCATTCTCATACAAATTTAGCCTGTGTTCTTCTAATTCATTCAATTGAAACAATCTTTCCTCACCAGCCAAGGTTAAATCTAAATTTAAGTCTTTAACAGCCCAATAAGCTTTATGTTCAATTTCAACTGGTAAATGGCATGCTTTGCCATATACCATTCTATATGGACTCATTCCTATTGAGGTCTTGTAAGCAGTTCGGTATGCCCATAAAGCATCCTTAAGTTTAGATTCCCAATCTTTACGATTAGGCCTAACAGTCTTTTCTAATACTGCTTTAATTTGTCTATTACTAACCTCTACTTGGCCAGATGTCTGAGGATGATAAGGTGTAGCTAACTTGTGAGTTACACCATGTTTCTTAAGGACATTATTCAATAATTTATTTGTAAAATGAGTTCCTTGGCCACTTATTATGGCCTTAGGTACTCCATATCTAGCAAAAAGATCTTCAACAAATTTAACCACAGTTTTACCATCATTTGTTTTAGTAGCTATGGCTTCAATCCATTTAGACACATAATCAACAGCTACCAAAATATATTCACAATTATTTGATACTGGAAAAGGACCCATGAAATCAATGCCCCAAACATCAAAGATTTCAACAACCATATTAATATGCAAAGGCATTTCGTTTCTTTTTCCTATTCCACCAGTTCTTTGACATTTATCACACGTTCTATAAAATAAATCACAGTCTCTAAAAACAGTAGGCCAATATAAACCAGATTGTAAAATTTTCCTAGCAGTTTTATTTCCACTAAAATGACCACCACAAGAGTATTCATGGCAGAATTCCATAATACTTTGTTGGTCTTTTTCTGGAATACATCGCCTAATTAAAGAGTCTGAACATATTTTATATAAATGAGGCTCTTCCCAAAAATAATTTTTCGCTTCAGCCAAAAATTTCTTCTTTTCATAATGATCAAAATCAGGATTTATAATATCAGACACATAATAATTGACAAAATCAACATACCAAGGGTCTGAATCTTTAATTGCTAACAGTTGTTCATCAGAAAATCTTCATTTATAGGAATTGGGTCGTCAAGAAATTGACGTTCAAGTAAGGGTGAAAATTCTAATCTAGACAAGTGGTCGGCTACGACATTTTCAGTTCCCTTTTTATCCTTGATTGTAATGTCAAATTCTTGCAATAATAGCATCCACCTAATTAGTCTAGGTTTAGCATCTTTCTTACTCAATAAATATTTTAATGCAGAATGATCAGAAAATATTATCACTTTCGATCCTAACAGATATGATCTAAATTTTTCTAAAGCATACACAACTGCCAAAAATTCTTTTTCTGTTGTTGTATAATTTAGTTGTGCATCATTTAGTGTTCTACTAGCATAGTGTATCACATGTGGCTTTCTATCTACCCTTTGTCCTAACACGGCTCCAATTGCAAAATCTGATGCATCGCACATGATTTCGAAAGGAAGAGACCAATCAGGGCCGGATAAAATAGGGGCAGTAGTTAATCTTTCTTTTAATAGATTAAATGCTTCTATGCATTCTTGGTCAAAAATAAACTATGTATCTTTTGCTATCAGGTTACATAGAGGTTTACATATTTTGGAAAAATCTTTTATAAATCTTCTATAGAAACCAGCATGCCCTAGAAAACTTCTAACACCTTTAACAGAAGTTGGAGGAGGTAATTGTGAAATAACTTCTATTTTCGCTTTATCAACTTCAATACCTTTATTTGACACAACATGCCCTAAGACAATTCCATGTTTGACCATGAAATGACTTTTCTCCCAACTTAAAGTTAAATTTGTTTCACAACATCTTTTTAAGACTGATGTAAGATTTTCTAGGCAATGATCAAAAGAGTTTCCAAAAACTGAAAAATCATCCATGAAAACTTCAACACATCTTTCAACTAAATCTGAGAATATAGAAATCATGCATCTTTGAAAGGTGGCTGGTGCATTACATAATCCAAAGGGCATTCTCCTAAAGGCAAAAGTACCAAAAGGACATGTAAAGGTTGTTTTCTCTTGGTCTTCAGGAATTTGGTTGTAACCAGAAAAACCATCAAGAAAACAATAATATCGGTGACCGGCTAGTCTTTCAAGGATTTGGTCAATAAATGGCAAAGGAAAGTGGTCTTTCCTAGTTGCCGCATTTAGTTTTCTCAAATCAATGCACATTCTATAACCAGTAATAGTTCTTGTAGGGACTAATTCATCTTTTTCATTTTTAACTACTGTAATTCCTGACTTTTTATGAACTACCTGAACTGGACTAACCCATTTACTATCTGATATTGGGTAAATTATACATGCATCTAGAAGCTTAAGAACTTCTTTTCTTACGACTTCTTCCATGTGAGGGTTAAGTCTTCTTTGTCTTTCTCTTGAAGGTTTACTACCTTCTTCTAAGTGTATTTTATGCATACACATAGATGGACTAATTCGTTTTAAATCAGCTAAGGACCATCCTATAGCTTCTCTATGTGTCCATAAAACTTTTAATAAACTTACTTCTTGCTCTTCAGTTAAATCAGCTGCTATTATGACATGTAAAATTTTATCTTCCTCTAAAAATGCATATTTTAAATGGGGTGGTATTGGCTTTAATTCTTCTACTAGAGGAGATTTAACAGATAGCATAAATTCAGAATTTTCTGCTTTCATTGTTTCTTCTACTTTAACCTCCTCATTCTTTCATTCTTTAATTTCTTTATTATTTTCTACTTTAACATCCTCTATCTCAATTTCTTCAAAAAGAGATTTTAAGATTTCTACTTCATCTTCTTTAATTTCATTAGTTTCATGTTCTACTTTTTCAATTTTATCAGAATTAATTTTTGATTTCGACTCTTTTTCCATGTTATCTTTATCCTTATTTTTAAAAGCTTCTAATCTTTCTCTTTCTTGTCTTTCTTCCTCTTCTATTTCTCTTTCTATCTCTTCAATGTCAATTTTGATGGGAGGGATAGGGCTATCATCATAAACTTCGAATACATCTTTCTCATAATCATCATCTTCATTATCTTCCTCAAAAGTTTCAGTTGATAATTTTTCGATTTCATCTATGGAAAAACATGCATTTATGTCACTAGGTCTATTCATAGCATCATAAACAGAGATTTCGACAGTTTCACCTAGGACTGACATTGTGAGTTTACCATTTTTCACATTTATCATAGTATTGGCAGTTGCCATAAAGGGTCTGCCTAATAAGATTGGAACTTCATTATTTGTACAAATCTTCCTTTCCATTTCTAGAACCATAAAGTCGACTGGAATGATTAGTTTATCAACCTGAACTAGGATGTCTTCCACTATACCCAAAGGATGTTTAACTGAACGATCAGCTAATTGTAATTGCATATTAGTGGGTTTTAGTTCTCCTAACCCTAATTGTTTGTAGACCGCAAAAGGCATCAAGTTAATACTTGCTCCTAGATCTAGCATGGCTTTCATCTTTTTACAGCTTCCCAAAGAAACTTGGATATTAAAGCTACCATGGTCTTTCAACTTAGGGGGTAGTTCGGGTTGTAAAACGGTACTGACGTTTTCAGAAACAATAATTTTCTCATTGTTTTCAAACTTGTGTTTCTTAGAGTGAAGATCTTTGAAAAACTTAGCATAGGCTGGAATATTTTTAATAACGTTAAGCAAAGGAAGATTAACATTCACCTTGGATAACATATTATAAATTTCCAAAAATTGTTTGTCCATTCGGTTTTTCATAAGTCTTCTAGGGAACGGAATTGGAGGAACATATGGTGGTGGAGCCACATATGGTTCCTCTTCTTCTTGTTCTATCTCTTTTTCTACCTCTACTTGACTTTCTTTATTTTGGTCTTCTATTTCTTTTTCCTTATTTGGAACTTCTACTTCTACTTCTACTTCTACTTCTACTTCTACTTCTTAATTAATTGTTTGGTCATTCTCATTACTATTATCCTTTTCTACTTCTTTTTCAGAACTATCTACTTCATCAGGCACATTAGAAGAATGAACAGGATCACTTACCTCTTCACGTATTACTTAACCACTTCGCAAAACAGTGATTGATTTTGCTTGCTCCGTTTGACTAGGGAACCTCCTTCTTCTTTTTTCTCGGTCTCATAATTTACTATGTGCTTCTTTAAATTTTCAACTTCTTCAAGCAAATGCTTTATCAAAATAGCTTGACCTTTACTTGTTCCATCTTGTTTTGGAACTTCTTCAATCCTCAATTGATTTTGATTTGGAAATTGTTGAGGCTGTGGTTGTTGAGGCTGAAATTGTTGAGGTTGTAAAGGTTTATTTCCTCCCCAAGAAAAGTTAGGATGATTCCTCCAACCAGGATTATATGTGTTTGAGTAGGGATCATTCCTTGGCCATTGAGGGTATATGTTCATGGCATTAGCCTGTTCAGCATACATAGCACTTGATGGACAAAAATTAGTAGCATGAGAATATAATCCACATAAAGCACCTGTTTCTTGAATTGGCCAATTTTCAAATTGAGCTTGTGTATCTGATTTTTCTTGAACTTGATATAAACTCCTATTTTTACCTCTAGCACTTTTCTGTTGAGAATTAATACTTAACATCTCAAATAATTCCTATAGTGCTTCTGGTGTCATTCTATTAATAGAACCACCAGCTGTACTATCAACCATAGTTTGTAAGCCTGGCAAAAGACCATGGTAAAATTGAAGTACTAACACATGTTGAGCCAGATTATGATGAGGACACATAATGAGTAGATTTTTAAATCTATCCCAAGACTCATGGAATGTTTCACCTGGTTCATTTTGGAATGACATGATTTGTTTTCTATATTCAGTGAGAGATGCATGCTTATAGTATTTACTCATAAACAAATCATATAATTGAGTCCAAGTATAAACACTACTAGGTGTTAGATTCATAAACCATCGCTTTACCAAATCTTTTAACGCACTGGGAAAGTATTTCTTTTTAACTTGGTCTTCAGTCAACCCTCCTAAAGGAAAAGTACTCATCACGTATTCATAATCTCTTAAGAAGCTAACAGGATCTTCGTGAGGCATCCCATGAAAGGAAGGTATAGCATTAAAATAATGGCCTTTTAATTCGATTCCTTACTGTATCTGATAAGACTAGACATGATGTTACTACATTTAATGAAGGTCTACTGAAATCATTAATAGTTTTTTGATTCACCACTACTTCCATATTTCTTCTAGCATGTTCTTCTTCTCTTTGATTTGCATTAACCGGGCGAACCGGATTTTCAGGATTTTAATTAATATTATCTTCCATTGTAGGATCGACCAGAGGATCCTATTGATTCAATTGTTCTTGATTATCAGGCTCGATTGCTAGATTTTCAAGCTCTTCTTGATTCCTTCTAATATTATTTATATCTTGATTCAGTTCTACCAGTTGAGGATTCAAAGATCTACGACCGTGCATAAAATAAATTAAAGCAATTTTAAAAAAAACTAACTATTAAAAACAAATAAAATAAAATATTTTTGTATTTTTATTTTTATAAAAACTGAAAATTAAAAACTAAATTAAATTAAAATTACGCTACCAATAAACTAAGTATGTGAACTAGCTTGTCCCCGGCACGGCGCCAAAAACTTTATCGATGTCTTACTTTAATTATTTCCTTGCAAGTGGACAAGACTATTGGAGAATAGTTTTGGAAGCAAGGGTCGAACCCACAGAGACAAGAGATCACAGATAGTGCAATTTATTGATAGCAAATTATTAATCTAAGGGGGGGTTTTTATATTTATTCTATTCTAAACTACTATTATTATTAAGGTATTTAACTAATTAGCAGCAATTACAGGTTATGAAGATCTTATGGTGGATGGCAATCTAGGATTAGGGTTTCACTTGTATCTCCTCTATGTTTAATTCAAAATAATTATCATTCAATCTCTTGAGTTCGTTCACAAAATATAGATATAGACTGTTGAATTATTGGCTCAGCCTCCATCCTCGAATAATTCATCCATTCTGTATCCTAAGCACAAGAACATATGATCTATCTGTCACCTAGGTCATATATGGAACCTGGCCCTAACTTATCACTCTCGTGCATCGATAGGTCCAATTTATTGTGATGGTGAGCCAGTGTACGACATATGCACATTGATCATGTAGTTATCCGCACCTCTAGACCTTTATTATTTGCAATTACATTCATTTGTTCAAATTGAAATAATAGAGGGATTGATAAACACCACAATCAACAATAATTGAATGAACATAAATATAAATTAAAGCATAGATTCGATACAAGTTACCTCTCACCTCCTAGATTAATGATGATTTAGTTCATCCTTGAAGATGGGCAGCGCATGGAGATGATAGGAGACATGATTCTATCTTCAATACTTGTAATTACAATAACTAAATATGTTATACAACCTAAAATCTATTCTAAAGCTATACAAAAATGTTTCCAGCCATTTTTTAGACGACCTAGGCTTTAGCAACCGATCTCTATTTATACCAAGGAGTTGTATTGCAATCGAATCTCTAGTGAAAACGCGAAAAATTGCATTCTGACTACCTTGCGGTCGCAAGGTCTGGGACACCTTGCGATCGCAAGGTGTCTTGCGATCACAAGGTCCTCTGAAATCCGGGGTCTTGAGAATCTGACTTTCTGTCCACCTTGCGGAGGCAAGGTCTGGAACACCTTGCGACCGCAAGGTCTCTAGCATGTTTCTTCTTCTTTTCTTCTTAACTTTTCATTCTGGCCCCTTCTCGGAATTTGCATATAAAATCCTTGTAATTTGCATATTTTCACTAAAAACCCTGAAACTCACAAAACTCACTGAAAACGCATATCAGTAGCCAAAAGACTCGTGAAATAACATAATTTAAGTCATAGAAGCATAGTAAATCGACGTATAAAATGCATCGATCAACACTCTACTGGAACTAATCATCAAAATTGGTTTCAGACCTTTCACTGCTGATCAACTTTGTGTAACGATATCTTTGACATAAACGTTTAGGAATATTGATAGCTTTTCAAATATTATTTTAAAAATCCTTCGAAAATGGTTTCAAAACAATTTTGTTCTGGAATAACTAGAAGAATTGGAAGATTGCTGAAGACTGTGTGGATGACTCAGAAAGCTCCGAAAATTTCTTTTAGCAAACAAAGAACACAAAAATCTTAACTGTTTTGTAAAATATTTTCTCGAAATGATACTTTCAAAATATTTTTGAAACGATTTATGTTCCAAAATTCTATAGATTTGGGAGATTGCTGAGGATTGTGTAGATGATTCAGAATGCCCAGTAAATTATCTATTAGGATATCTGGAATATTTAAAACATATCATATTTTCTAAATTTATTTTTACGAAATTCATTCCATTATTTTTGCTCATTGATATCAACATAACTTCATTTCAATACCCTAAGCCTTCAATTTATCTGTCCTTCTCGGTATTGAAATCCTCGATTTAAGTCTCAAAACTATCCAAATTCATACTCCCTAGAAGACTTAATATCGCAATCATGAATCGCCGCCTCTCCAATAATCGCGTCCACTCAAAATTGAGCTTTGAAATGATTACTTCGCCGTTTCTCATTCCAGTCATTTACAGCTCTATAGTGGATACTTAAACGACGGTTCTTGAAAAGTGTGTTCTTCCTGCTCATTCTCAGAAAGTATTGAATATATATAAAGTACAATATTTGATAAATCTTCATCGTTATCCAAACCAATCTGTACGATTATTATCAGTGCATGCTTTCTTCTCCTAAGAAAAACTTCATGGCCGCTTCTTCTTCCAACAACGTCTCTAGCCAAATTACTCCCCCTGAATCTTCATTTGTCACCAAAGTAGGCCATCAATCCTACATTCTTGGTCGCACGATTCAAGGAGAACAATTTCTCCTTGACAATACTGTTGGAGCAAAGATTTTAGATCTTTTCCACAGTTCTGGACTCGTCTCCATCCTTTCTTTCGCGAAGAATTCTCTACCGGTCGACGATCTAATTCTACTCAAGGATGCAACTGACAAGAGATAGTAAGAGCCTCCACGGTCGCATTCGAGGTACCGATCTCGTCCTCAATGCCGACAGCCTGTCAAGAGTCTTCAACCTTCCCTCTACTGGCCCTGACTCCATCAATGATTTTGTTCTCAACGAATCATGGCTACACCGTACTGGCTATCAATCTCGAGATGACTACAGTACATGGGATATTTTCAATTATCCCTTGGACATGTACTGTGTTGGTGAAATTCTGAGCCAATGTCTTCTCTGCTTCACGAACCGTGCTCAGAAGCGACACTAGAAGACTTCAAACTTCACCGTTGTCGTTCTCGACTCTCATATCATCATCAACCGGTCTCAAGTAGTCTTCTCTCATCTATCGTCTCGCGAAGACGAGTGAATGGATCTGGTATTCATAAATACGCTAGGATTATCAGCTACTTCCTATGCTCCTACCACACCATTCGCTCCATGATTCACGAGGACGAACGCCTTCCTATTATCGAGAAATGCCGAGATTGTCACTCGAGAATTGTTCGAAGCTTTTCTCGATCAGGATAGAAACTATTCTTTAGATTCTAGCACTGGTAGTTTTGGAGATTCAAATTAGTATGTACTATTTAAAAACTTGTTAGTACTTTCTTGCGTTATTTAGCGCTTTCCTCTTGTGTTATCTTCTCTATTATGTTGCTATACATCTCTTATTGGTATCTTTCCTTATATTTGCTTGCAACTGTCCTTCAAAATTACTTCTTATTGCTTGCAACCATTAAGGAGGAGAGTTATGACATATCAGTTAAGAAGGAGAGTCAGGAGGAGAGATGACATATCGCTATGGCATTATGTCATAAGGAGGAAAGTTATGACATGACATACCTATCATTAGGAGGAGAGTTATGACATAACTAATATTCGCTAAACCAAGAGCAAATGGAAAACACACACAATGTGACAATTTACCCTAAGCTGATTCTTAGTGAATCATGCTCAGCCTCTATGGCACTTCTGTTGAAACACTTGCTTGAAACAAAAACCCTCTGTTGAGTCTTACTTTCAACAGAGATCCGTTACTTTCAATAGAAATAAAAAGTTTTCAAAAATTGGTATTACAAGCAATCCTTATTGAACTACCTTCAAAAACATACATTTACTTAAGGATTTGCTACTCTTACTTGCCAAAACAAGCTTTCAGTTTATAAAAATTTATAAGCAAGTAAGACCTCAAAAAAACTTTTTAGATCCTGTTTCAAACCTCTTTCAAAATTCTAAGTGATCTAAATTGTTTTTACTATTGCATTACATGTTCAGTACTTTGATTTATCGAGTCTGTAATAGCAATAGTAGACTATACCAAAGCCATCGCTTATGTAATTATCAACATAGGACATGTCTTGCGATAAAATGATTATTCATTGTGGACATGTTATTACTATGTCTTGATAAATGCTTTAGTGCTTTGTATATGTCATTTTGTAATGGTTACAAGCAAATAGGAGGAGATTGTTGGAATATGCTTCTTGATAATTTACTTATCACCTTGCATATTCTATGTATGTTGATTTGCTTGCCCCCATTACAAGTGAGCATCACGAGTGGCTAAAAGGTCTGGGTACCGGTTAGCGTGGCAACTCGTGTGACATCACATAGGTCTTAGATTAGGTGCAACCTGATCAAGTCCTACCTTCTTACATGATGATTGAAATGCACAAAGACTTCAGACGCACTCAAGACCGAAGACTTGCTATGTCAAAAGCCTTCAAGTGATAAAAAATCGAACATCTTGAAGACTCACCACCGCCAGACATGCTACAAGTTAAACTGCTCGCACTGCAGACATCGCTTCTCCCGAATCTGAAGACTTGTTTCCACTGGCTCGAAGCATTCCACCGACAGACTTTATTCTGCACGTGCTACAGAGAAAAGTCTAGAAGCAGCTCAAATCAAGACAAATATGTTCAAGCCTCAGAAAGCCTGGCATAGTTAAAGCTACAAGACTTTCTCTCACTCAAGTGGTCTGATAAAGTCAAAAAGCAATTACTTTATTGACGTACCACCCGACAAAGGCAAATGTACATCGACCTACGCTTCGAGACTTATCAACACGCCCGACAGACAACAAGTTCCAAGATCTACAGATCGAATCTCGCCCCAAATAGTCAAAAGATCTTATGGACAAAGATCTCTATCCGATAGACTTCAACCACTACATCTCTAAACGGATAGAAACTTCAAATCTTCATCTCTCAGCGATCACATTGACTCCCATCTATATAAATCCTCTCTCTAACCCTAGACAAAGAACTCACAAAACGATGAGATAACAGATGAGGAGCAACGAGTAACTCAAATTACTCAAGAGCTTCAAAGAAAAGAGAGCATCAACGAGATCATCTTCACCAACGCATCTCAGATCTCGATACAAGATTGCAGTGAACTCATCCAGATCTTAGCAAGACTCTTTCAGTGCATTGCTAGGAAGAAAAGCTTGGGGAAGAGAAGAGATTGATCAGAAACTTCAATAGACAGAGATCAAGATCTGAAGATTGATGTTAGATAATGTCTGATGAAAGTGAAGAGTTGTCTGTAGATATTGCATTCATATCTTCAGATTTGTATTCCAATACAAATGCTGTTGATTATGCAATAATCATTCATCATGGAAGGTCGAGTGCTTTACACTCAATCGTTCAGATAATTTTTATCTTAACGACCTTGAAAATTCTCTTCTCATAACAGTTTCTCGTTCTGGTCTCCTATTGTCCTTGATTACTTAAATATTCTTGAATGGATAATTAAGTAAGGATTGAGACTTGGGAGGACAAAACCAGAAATTGTACATAGATTATTTAGGCTGATGTAATATGCAATTTATCTTTGAATAAATTCATATGTTCTTATAAATACTTTATCTCTCAGTCCTTATATATCTATGAGCTTTTTACAAATGAATTTATCTTTAGAAAAGCTATTCTCTAATTGATTTCCTAAGTCTGCATTTGAAAGAAGTATTAAGTGTGTTGTTGTTCTGAACATATATTCGTGTACAGCCACTTAAGACTTCTTCAAATCAAAGCCTCTTTACTTTTCGGTGCTTAAATTCTTTTTAACTGGCTTTTTGATTTGACTGGTAGTTTACCGGCAAAGTTGTTATTTCTGCTTAGAGCAAGTCTACCGATAGCCTCTACTGGGAGACATGCTTTCTACAAGAGCAAGTCTTTGTTGAACAGCCTCCTGGATTTATTGATATAAAAAAGAAGCACCATGTGTACAAGCTAAGGGAGGCTCTTTATGGTCTCAAACAACCTCCAAGAGCATGGTATGAAACTCTATCCAAATTTCTCGTGGAAAAATTATTTCAGAGAGGTAAAATTGATACTACTCTTTTCTCCATAATGCACAAATGTAATATATTACTAGGTCAAATTTATGTTGATGACATTATTTTTGGCTCTACTAATGATGTTTTGTGTAAAAGATTTGAGAATCTTATGAAGGGAAAATTTGAGATGAGCATGATGGGAGAACTTACATACTTTCTAGGTTTGCAAATCAAGCAAACTGAAGAAGAAATTTTTATCCATCAAGCAAAATACACAAAAGAGCTGATCAAGAAATATAACTTGTAAGAAGCAAATTCAACAAGCACTCCAATGGGAGTTGAATGTCATTTGGTCACTGATGAAAAAGGTAAATCTGTCAATACCACTTAGTATAGAGGTATAGTTGGATCTCTCTTATATCTAACTGCTCGTAGACCAGACATTATGTTTGTTGTGTGTATATGTGCTCGTTTTCAAGTAAATCTTAAAGAATCTCACATGATAGCTGCAAAAATAATTATCAAATACTTGATTGATACTGAAAAATTTGGTATTTGATATCCAAGAAACTCTTCTTTTAATTTATTTGGATATTCAGATGCTGACCTCACAGCTTGTAGAGTAAATAGAAAAAGCACCAGTGGAACATGTCAGTTTCTTCGTAACAGGCTAATATATTGGGCATGCAAAAAGCAGACATCAGTCTCCACCTCTACCACAGAAGCTGAATACATTGCTGCAGGTAGTTGCTGTTCACGAATCATTTGGATGAAACAGCAGCTATTGGAATATGAAATGCAAATGGGAATATTTCCTATTTATTGTGATAATACCTCTGTTATTTATGTTTCAAAGAATCCTGTTATGCATTCTAAAACCAGGCATATAGACATAAGATATCACTTCCTAAAAGATCATGTTGAAAAAAGTAATGTTTAGCTATATTTTGTTCCTACATAATTTCAATTAGCTGACATATTTACAGAAGCTCTAAAATATGATAGATTTGAATTTCTTAGAGGAGAATTGGGAATGCTTATAATGTCATAGAAAGATATTCTATATTTCTAACCATTGCAGGCAATAGATCAGCTGACAAAAAAAAAAAACAGTGATGATTTTTTTAAGAGGCTGTCAGTCAGCTCTCATCAGCTACAAATTCCATCAGCTAATCTCAAAAGATGGCAACCACATATGCCTATATAATTGTTTGGGCTTCAGTTTCTAGATAATTCTTCATCTGACACTCAATAGTCAAAAGCTGACATTCATCAGTTGACAAAAGACAAACAACTGACATATCTTAGCCATAACTTAGTTGTCAAACAGATGACAAAACATTGATTGATCTTATAGTCACTATTCAGGTAGTTTCTAATCCTTAATCAAAGTTGATCGTATCTCAGCTATGATTTTTATCAAACTCAGATATTTATATATTTCTTCATTTAATTTATTTCCCGCCTTTTTTATTTCTCCTTGGAACTCGCGAAGCTTCCTTGAGAAGCCCACTATCTCACCAACACTGGCGATTGAAGTGACGTGGTTACACAAAAATGGCTCATCATAATGACAATTGTCATCTATCATAATTCACCTTTTTTATCTCAAAAACCAAAATTATGTGTACTTACTCACTACACGCCATATCTTTACTTTTTAAAACCCACTCACAAAACTTTTTTAAGTACCCGTACTTATAAACCCCTCCTATATATATATACTCTCAACATAACAGTACCCTCACTACAACTTCACCAACCTTTTCTTCTTCAAACTCTTTTCCTCAAAATCCTAACCCTAAATCTTATGTTATTTGTCTTTCTTCTCCCTTGCCTTTTCTCCTTCTTCCATCTATGAAACTAACTTTTTATTTTGTATTTCATGTAAAATGGCGAACAATACTACTCTAGGATGTATTTTATGTAACGCTCCAGAACTTTACGTGATCGTCTGGCCAATATGATAAGCCTTAACGTGGAAGACTTCTTATGCCTGGGTAGGCTAAGGTAAGGCTGATACCCTTGGGATGTCCGATTTACGCTCGTTAGCGTGTTAGAGTCTCTATTGCGCGATTTAACATTGTTGGGAACTCGACTCGGTAGAGTGTTATCTTCCTTAATTATTGTTTACGTTCTTTGAGATATCCTAGGTCTTCGTGTACTTGTTTGAATAAATTTTATATCCTTATAATCATGTTTATAAAGTTTACATGTGGTCACGACGTTCAAAGTATAGTCGTCGTCATATGTGTGATTTCGCGATTCGCATATCGTTAACGTATCGCCTTTGGTACTTTGGTCGCACTTAATTTTGGTTTGACCTTGGGTATGTGTTTGTTAAAATTCATTAGGCTTCTAACATATTTTAAAACAAGTATGTATGCGTGTTCGTTCGTTGTTTCGATCGTGGGTTGTCCTGCGTAGTTTCATCCGTTGTATAGCAAATTACGAACTGATTTTGGCACGCGTCTGAATTATTTCGATTGAGGAACCCTCGAGAAATTTTTTGTTTGGTTTGGGGTTTTTAAGGATTCTACTTAGGACATTTACAGAGTGGGAGGAGAAGAAATCGCGTCGTTTTGTCGAACAGTGTTCAAACTGGAGCCATCGCAAGTTGGACGCGCGCAACGCGATTACTGTAGCAGCGGGCAGCAGGTTGCTGCTTTGATTTTTTATGTTCATTTCCTATTCTACCCTCACTGAACCCCCTCTAAACCCTTCCTAACACCCATACTTAGTCCTAGTGATGTCTTAACATGTGAGGGGAGTTAATTAAGGTTTGATTAGTGGGTTTAATTAAGGAGGAACCCCCACAACATTTAGACACATCACCCACTTATTCCCTAACCCTTTTAAACCACAAACTCAAAGTCTAACACCTCATATTTAGCCATTGACTTCAAAAAATGGGATAGAGCTTCTTGAGAGCTAGAGAGAGAGTCTTCTAGGGTTCTTGAAGGTCCATCCATGGATTCCAAAGCTTGAGAGCTTCATTTCCCAAACCAAGCCATGGAATTGAAGAGGAGGTTGAAGACAACAACTTCCACCAATTAGAATTTCGTTTTGCTTGCTTGAAGGGGTTGATTTTAGGTAAGTTACTACACCTCTTTCTCTTTGTTTTTGCCCCATTGACCCTAGGGAAAACAACCTTGGTGCTATGTGAGTTCAATGGGTGCATTTTAGGGTTTTTTAGAGATGCTATGAACCCTAAATGTCTAAATGGTGATTTTGCTTGGATGAACTTGCTAGAGACCATGATTAGGATGATATTCATGTGTAGTGTAGTATGTTTATCCATGCTATGTGATTTATTCAAGTATTGTAAGCATGATTGGTGAGGTGACTTGAATGGATATATGCCTAAATGTTGATTTTGGTTGGTTGGACTTACTTGAAACCTTGATTAGTATGATATACATATGTAGTCAAGTATATTAATCCACTCTATGTGATTTATTCATGTTTTGAGGACATGATTGGTGAGGTGACCTAAATGAGTTTATGCACAAAAATGTGAATTTGCTCTATGTTGCCTTGTTAAGTGTTTTGTTGGGATTATGTGGGTTTAATGACCTTGGGAATATGGTTATTGATGATAGTTATGAAGATAAGAGGGTATTGTAGCCCATGCTTCTATGCCCTAATTTTCGGAAAGTGTACATTAGACTCAACGGAGTCATTATAAGTTTGATAATGTGCTAAACGAACTTGGGTTGAAATCCTACGACGATTGGGTTTTGTTTTATTAACGTTGTGAAATGCATAGTCTCCAAACTTTAAATGGAATTATGATTATGATGAGCTTTATGGATTTTTAAGCTTGGGAATCAAGCCCGAATGAGTTTTGGAATTTTGTTGTGAATTCGAATGAAATGTTAAGGTGTGGATTTATGAGACACATAAAGAATGAAATGTAGTATTAAGACTCAACGGAGTCATTATAAGGCCAATAATATGATAATGAGCCTTGGGTTAAAACCCTACGATGTTTGGGTTTTGAGTTGATTATGTTTGTGCGAACCGAGCATCTCATTTTTGTCCATATGAGACACTCATGTTATAGAGACTTATTGGAAACATATCTTGAGCGTGCTTGTTAGAGCACGGAACATTAGAAACCAACTTATGGCCTCAGGTATATTTAAGAAATTATTAATGAAAGAATTCTCTCTTTAAGAATTTTGGTCGCGTGCATATGAAAGTACTTGTGAGGAAATGGCTACGGAGTAGCCATGATGTTCTTGAGTATAGTATTGGAGATGTCGATTATATACGATGATTAGGACTATGATTGAGTTCGGTGTGCTTTAAGTGAAGACTAAATACTAAGTCTTGAGATATGGATGTTCTTAGACTAATTTAATAGTCTTGGGTTTGATCTTGAGTAGATGATTATAGTAGACCTCACCTTGTGATTTATTGAGTGTATATGCTATTCTTTATTGGTTGATGACTTGAGGATTTATGAGCACCTCAATATGTGGTTCTTGAACTAAACTTGTAAGTTAGTTGAACATGTTGTTTATATGCAAATATGTGCATTGTTCATGGGATTTTGTAGAGCATTATGTCCTACTTGATTATATGCAAATATGTGCATTGTTATGGGAGTTTGTAGAGCATTATGTCCTACATGATTTGATGAGCCCGATATTAATGAACTTGGTCTCATTTGGTTTATGCAAGTAAATACCTACTTGAGCATTTTTTGTTTAAGTCCAGCTGGCGGGTTTGGTTGTAGTGTCGGCAATGGGATGATTCATAGCCTTTGGGAACAATCGCTACGAATCGTTGCATTGGTTCCCTTTCTCCTCACTATTTGGCCAATAGTGGGATGTGATCTCGAGTTATGCCATCTAGCCTGACATCGAGCTCTCATTTCTCATCCTAGGTTGGATGAATGTAACGAGTACTCATTAAAGGAAAACTGATGAGTTGTGATTATTTGGGGATGAAACCCAAGGTATGATTGGTTGGGTGTTGAACCCGGATTTTGGTTTGAGGATGAATCCCATGGTAAGTTTGGTTGGGCGTTGGACCCGGATTTTGGGTTGTAACAATTCGATTTACGTTTCTTGTTACACATGTTTATTTACGAGCATTTATATGAAAGACATTATGCTATGTGGTTTATGTGAGATTATGTGCTTTGGTAATTAAGTGCATGTTTATTGTTGGTATACTAGTATGATACCATAATTTTTATATGCATGTGCATTATGCCATGCCATGATATAATATGTCATACAGTTGCATTTAGTAACTTACTGGGTCATTATGACTCACTCCGTGTGGTTGTTTTCCCTAGTGTGTGCAGTGATCCCGTTAGTACACGCGACGACTTCGGATAGAGATTTCTAGCAGGTGGTCTTCCGGGCAATAAGCTTGGAGCTATTATTATTGTTGTTATTTATTTGTGAGACACGAATGTAAAGTTATGTAGACTTTACTTGGGTAGATTATAGTAGTATATTATTGTTATGTATTTGGGAGCCGGCTAGTATAGCCGAGCTATTGTATCTTTTAGAAGTTATTCCCGTTGTCATTTCGAGCATGTGTGGCTCGTTTATTCTAGTACTGTGTTATTGTTGTTTCTATCTCTGACAGCTTTAGTCGTGAGATCTTGGTTGGTGGTTTAGCATTTGATATTATATTGTTGTAGTTGAATTGTCCCTCCGGCATGTTATAGTCGTTGAGTGGTTGTTTATCAGGTTGGGAATTTGTTGGTTTGCCGGCCTTTGGTTGCCAATGGTTTCTTGCGCGTGCCTAATGTTGCGTCATGTGCGTCGAATTTTTGGGCCGAGAGATTTACTATCACTTTGGTTGTTTTTATTTCGGAGCTTGTTAGCTCGGGTCTCATTTTATTTTTGCTTCTGCAGGTTCTAGTTTTTGTTGTTTCGTCTCGCCGTTATGGCTTTGTCTTCCTGTCTCGAGCTTGTTGGCTCATCTTTTGTCACGCACCATTATGTTTAGCAAGTGCTTGTCTGTCTCTTAGCTTGTCCTGACGGCACGACCTTGGGATCTCGTCTTAGGATCCGGGTCGGGTCGTCACATTTTAGATGTTGTTTCACTCAGCTCCGAACCTCTATGGCTCGAGTTTCTTCATTTATTGACAGCGTCTAGACTGATTCCTCTTCTGTCCTTCAATATTCGAAACTACAGCTGCCAGCTAACTGAGGAATTCTTCATGTCAATGGCTGAAAATCCCTCTGATCCCTTCTCTCTTATTGGGTCTATCAGAGGGGTGCCCATTGTATTTGACTCATAGACCATTACAACGGCCTTTCCAAATCTCTCAGATGATGGCTCAACCATCTATACTATCCCAAAAGAAACGCAGCAGGCTGGATGGAATTCTATGACAGGAAAAGTTCCAGTTGAGCTTGCCTTTGACAGGCACAAGAACCGTTTTGCTCCACTTCACTACGCCCTAGCCACTGTCTTGGATAAATGTCTCCTTATCAAGTCTGGTGGACAAGATAGGATTATTGAGCCTCAGCTGTTCTTTATGGAGGGCAATGTTGAAAACTTTGAAATCAATTGGGGTGTTGTTCTTGTAAAGTGTGTGAAAATCAACATAGCCAAGTACAAGGATAACTTGGCTTCTAGAAATCTGAGGTTAACTCATCTTCTCATTATCAATCATTTTCTTCGGTCCCTTCCTACTCTTCAACATCGTCTTATTGCCATTGGGGACATGGAGCAAGTCAGAATCAAAAAGTATATGGCTTCAGATGTTAAGCGAGCAGATGTTTCCAGTCTTTTTGGTCAAGAAATCTCCACTGCTCAATTTGGTCGAAGACCTCGAAGGAGAAGAACTCAGGCTCTTAATGCCACATCTACCAGTTAGGCAGCTGAAACTGGTCAGGTAGTTGATGGTGGTCAGTCAACTGTTAATGCTCAGCAAGCTGAAGGCGGTCAGTCAGCTCATGCTCAGCCAACTGACAACACTCCCCTTATTCATGTGTCCAGAAGGTCTAGAAGAAGGAGACTGATTACAACTGCTGACTCAGCTGAAGAAGAGCCTGCTCAAGTTGCACTCTCTCCCTCTTTGCCTCCTCAAACCAAAAGACAGAGAAGAAATCTTGATCTCAATCCAGGTAATTTTTTTCCATTCTCTCCTGCTCCATAAATTCCTATCATTGATCCTGCTTCCAACTCTCCTCCCTCAAATCCTCGTTCTCCAAACACTGAACCCATAAAATTCTTTCCTCCTATTCGCAATCCAACTTTTCATCCAAGACACTCTTACTACCAAGACAATCCAATTCCTATTCCTCCAAACTGGGTATTTCCCATTGACCACTTATCATATTTTGTTCAATTCCTTCTCTCTTTTTATGAAGAAAAGAAAGATGAAAAACCCCCTGTCAATCCTATCAAATATATTGACCATAATCTCAAGAGGCCACCCTCTGTTCTGTATCTAGCAACCCCAAATATGACTCAAGAAGATCTCGTTGCAAATTATGGAAAGTACTTCGATCCTCTCCCTCTACTTTGGAATCATTTTTACCTCTCAAACGACCGTTTTGTTCAAGATGAGCTCATATTTCTGGATTGGACTATCTACAACAAAGTACATCAGCTCCCTGCATTGCCCTATAATGACCCATATCTTTTTGGGAGGGCTGCACTGCTAAAAGATGACCTACTGAATCAAGATTGGGAACAACCGTCAGTTGACCCAACAAAACTGACAAGAATTCAGAAAGTAACAAATAAGTATGTGCAGGATGCTGTCAACTCTGCAAATATGGCTTATATTGAACTTCACAGAAAGATGGCCTCCATGCAAGGAGGAGCTTCTATCTCTACAACCTTCCCAGATGCATTCTCCAGTGATCCTGATCCCTTAATTTTTGATCCTATTCCTTCAGTTCCCACCTTGGCACCTCCACCTACTGTCTCTCATATTGTCTCTTCAACTATTTTACCTCCCCTTGCTCCACCTGTTGATCTTCCTTCTATTGCAACTAAACCCTTACCCATCTTCACATCTATCCTGCAATCCATTCCAGCACCCATTTTTTCTCCTTCTGTTACAGCCTCATCATCAGTCATTCCAATTTCTTCCTCTATTCATGTACCAACTCATGTGTCAGCGACTCCTATTCCTCCAGCTGATCCACCAGCGGATGTTATGCCTTCTTCAGTTCCAGCAGCTATTGTGGTTCCTTCCCTTGAGCTTCATACTCCTGTGACTAATCAGACTGTACCTCCAAATGAAGCCTCTCTTCTGCTCAGTATGCCTGATTTATCTATTCACACTTCTGTCCCATTGACCGTCAGTCCTCTCAATGCACATAAGGAAGTTCTGACTGATCACTCTTCAGCTGATGAATCTGATCATCAGTCAGCTGAAGAAACTGCTGAAGATTCTTCCATGGCCTCCTCATCCAGTTCCTCCAAATCTACATCTATTGATGAGTCTCTTCTCTTTCCATCTCAACTGGCCCACAAAAGGGCAAGGAAACAACATACCATTATCTCTAAGGCTCTTCAGCAACCTACTGGCAGAAAGACTATCTTTCTTGATAAGTCTTCTGAGTCTGAACCAAAGCCCACATCTCATGTACCTGCATATCCAATGTCTACCTTCTTTCCAGCTGATCTTGAGAATGAAGGCATTCAAACATTTCAGCTATTCTCAGATGCTCCAAGACCTTCTAACTCACCTGTTACTGAGCCTGCTGATCCTTCTCCACCTGCTACACTTAGTGATTTTGCAAAGCTGGACCTGCTATACATTCATCATCTTCAAATGAAAGCATCTTACAAGCATCACAAAAATCAGCTTGCCACTCTCCAACAACAGGTTGCATCCATTCTTCCAAATCTTGTGCAGATAATCATAATAGAAATTCAAACTGCTATTGCTGCTGGTGCACATCGTGAGCCCTATATGGATGATTGGAGGTCAATCCTTCTTTATCAGAAGGAATGGGCTAACAGGACTTTCAATGCTGAAGCTGCCATGCTTTATACCATTCAGGAGGAGAAGAAGCATAGAGCTCGAGCTGATGCATTTCTGGCTGAGAACAAAATTCTTAGATAAAGATTGGGTCTCAAGCCATCTAAGTCAGTAAATGAAAAGCCTGAAGCTGACAAGGAAACAGAAGCTGTTGACAAAGAACATGAAGCTGATGTTGGTCCATCATCTGCTGCTCAAGCTGACAAGCTTGCTGAAGGATCCATATCAGCAGACAAATGATCAAACTTAACTCTCTCAAACTTTTAACCTCTTTAAGATACTGGTTTTGCTTGTAGTAGACAATTATTTACCCTCTATTTTTTAAAAGTTATGTAGCTCAAAATTATCTCTTATCTACTTGGTTTACTAACATTTATTTTGCAAGATTATAAGTTCTCTACTTTGCTCTTTGCTTTAAGTGAATGGCTTTAAGTAAATAGTAAGAGATTGTTGAATCCTGCTTAAATTAATTTTTCTTAAAAACATTATACTTTTATTCAGCTAAGAACTTATAATTTATTTCGTTAAGTAAATTGGTCAACTTGAAGTATATTTTTGTCAGCTACTTGGAAGTAGATGATCCTCGTTTTTTAAGTGTCTGCTTCCTTACCTCTTATGGTTAAACATTTCTTGTTACTGACACTTACCTGTTTGTGCTATGATAGATTTTACTGCTCTTTATCTTTCTCACAGGATCTCTATGATCTTGTAGGAAGATACTTCCGGATTATTGGCAGATTTCAAATTCAAATGTGTTTCTAATGGGCTGCACTTCAAGTTTATCTATAAATACCCTTAGGAACCTCTTGAAGAAATGATCTGAAGCATTCATACTCTCAATAGCAGATTACTCACTTGAAGTGCCTCAACATTAAAACTCTAGCTAGATAGTTCTCATTGTTATCACCTTTCTAGTTACTGTTTTGACAATCACCGTCATGCTATTCCTTACTTCTTTCATATTCTTTAAGGAATCAGATCGATTGTCTCACGAGTGTGATTTTTTTCAATCATACTCCATAAACATTGGTCTTTGTTGTACACTGATCCATTAGAGATCATTTAGATTTTTAATAATATTAGTGCACTTCAAAAATTCAAGTTTGACCAACTTGGTAGTGGACGTAGCAGTTTTTACTGTGAACCACTTCAACTCTTTTGTCAGTTATTTCATCAGTTCTTACAAATTGCTCTAACACTTAAGAAGTCTTAATCTACTTAAGTGGCAACCAGTTCTTTCCACAAATTGTTTACTTATTTGTTTTGATAAATTGTTCTTCAGCACTTTCTTTGTATATTGTGATCTATTTTCAAAAGCATTTAATTGTGTCAGTCAACTGACCAATTTCGTTTCAGACTTCAACGTCAACCACTTTAAAACATCAGCTAGCTGACACCAGATCAACTGACTGATAAAATTACTCATTTCCACTGCAACTTTTGAAGTTTTTCAAAACTATGCTCAAAGTTTCAAAAAGGCAATTCACCCCCCCCCCTCTAGCCTTATCAGTTGCCAACTGGACTTACAATTCTACTCAACTCGAAGCTAGAGGCGTTCGTGGCCGACTTGGAGCAGCTAGATTGCTAGACCCTGATTCATCCAATCAAACCTCAGTTGCTAGAACTTATGGTAATATTGCTCCAGATGTAGTACTCTTCTATTCATTCTTTTATATCTTCTATAAAATGGTTAATTGTTTATAATTAAGCCTTTCAAATTGATTCTACTTAACTTGCTTACACCATGGTTGTGACGGAGAAATGCGATGTCTATAGCATTGGGGTGGTGGTACTGGAAGCAATTATGGGAAAGCATCTAGGAGAGCTTCTCTCTTCACTTACGTCGTTATCTTCTCCAAACATATTGTTGAATCATGTATTTGACCCATGTTAAGAACTAGAATTATGAGAGAAATTTGAGAGATTAAAGAGAAAGATTTGCAACAATTTTCATCATTATATATCATTTATTCAAGCTAGAGCATGCTATTTATAAAAACACCCGGGGAAAACAATAAAGCAAAACAAGAAACTAGGAACAAGGCAAAAACTAGGAATATACATGATATCCACTAACTACATGATGACTAAGATAACTACAGTGATGTCCACTAGTATGAGTTATGTCCACTAATATGAGTCATACAAAGTAACTGTATCAACCCACGCCTCCCATTTCCAACCGATCATCGACTCAAAAGGGATATTGTTGCTCTCTTCAGTAAACGGAAAGAACAAGATTTGAAGCTCAGTGTACAACTCAATGATGCCGGCTGAACAAACTCAGAAATTCCCACCGAGTCCCTGCTCCTCGACTATAAATAGGAGACCCTGGCTCCTCATTTCAGTTGCTCAATGTTCGCGATAAAAATCGCAACGAAACTCTCTCAGTTACTCTGTCAGAATAATAGTACGAAAGGTGTGAGATAGGTGAGTGGAAGTCCCTAAAGTCTCCAAACCCCGTCCAAACTCCGCCAAATTAAATATCCATAGGTTATAAGTGATCCCTAGCCTAGTTGTTAGGTATCCACCTCACTTCCCCGGCCCAAAAATCTCAAAGTAAGTCGTTACTGGTGGCTGAAAAACCAAAAAACTAAGTCGTTATTCCGTCCAACCAAAAAGGCCAAAACCACCATATATAAGCCGTCATTTTGCCCAACTAGATAGGCCAAAACCTACCAAAATAAGCTGTCACTCTGCCCGAGTTGACAAGCTAGAAGTCTCCGAAATAAGCAGACACTCTACCTAAATCAAAACAACAACCACACAACAAACAACAAAAAAGACTCCCTCTCCCACTCCCTCGGGAAGGCACACCAAAAGGTAACCAGCCTTTAAGGGCGTTAAGGCGTTATTTATTGTATTTATTTACTTTTACGTTATTTATTTATTAAAGTTGTTATTTAAATCCGCACAATGTAGCCAATATAAGCCGTTGTCTTTCCGCCGGATTAGAATAGGAAATATTATGTAAAAGAGCCGTTATAATGGCCAAATATTCTTAAATATGTCTGTAATTATTGTAAGGAAATGGCTACAAGTTCGTAAATAATGTAGCCATGGATGTATCTGTTTTAATTTCATGTCTTTTAATACTTTATTTATTTGCTAAATAAATATAACAATGAGCATACTTCAGCCAAAAACCACTTTTGAGATCGAAAAGGGCGAGTTGGGTGCCTAGCACCTTCCCAACTCGTAACTTAGCCTCCGAACCCGTTTTCTTTTTCTCGGTTTATTTTTTCTTTTCTTTGGTTTTGCTTTATTTGCCTTAAAATAAAGATGGCGACTCTAAAACTTTCGTGATCCGGTGGGGCCTCGCAACATTCTTCTTTGCACTTTCCGTTCTCCCCAAAAAAATGAGAAATGGGAATGGAAGGGTGATGTATTCTCATATCCTGGTATCCCCTAAAAAAGGGATAACTTGATGCGGGAAACTCAAAGCTCCCATAGTGATCTGAACGGGCCATAAGACTATTTTTAATAAAATCCATAGTGGGGGCGTCGCAATATCCTTTTTGCACTTTTAGTTTTCCTCCCAAAAAGGGAAAATGGGAATGAAAGGGTAATGCATTCCCATATCTGGTATCCCCTAAAAAAGGGATAACTTGATGCGGAAACCATAAGTTCCCATATTGGATACAAAATCCACTAAAGGCAATAGAGGCACATTCAAACGTGCTAACATAGACAAAGACTCCTCTCGCACTTTTGATTTCGTCTTCCCCTAAACAAGGGAGGGTGGAGCGAGAGCAAGGTGTCCGCATCCGCACGCACGCGCACCCTATCCAGGCGCTGGCGCGGGGCGCAGTCGCACCGAACCTCACGGTGGCGACTGGCTGGGAGTTGTTTTATTTTAAATAAAATGGAGGGCTAGACTCATAAAATAAAACTTTTTTGTTTTTATTTGTTTACTCGTCAAAGCATATGCTTGTTATATTAATTTACGCATTTGAATATAGTGTTCCTATACATCCGTGTCTATATTTGTGGATATGATCCTCCATCTTGCAGCAATTTCGTTCCAATAACTGTTACAGGTGTGTTTAAAAATATTAAAAAATATATATATAATTTTTTTTTCGAAAAGTCAAAAAAAAAAAAAAATATATATATATATATATATATATATATATATATATATATATATATATATATATATATTATATATGTTACAAATAAATTCCGGCAAAGACAACAAAAGAGCGGGGCTTTATTTTACTTCCGGCTCTATATTATTATTTCTTTCAGTATATTTTCTTTTTCATTTTATTCTCTACATTTGCACATATCTGCATTCATTCTGTCATTTTATTTTGGGGACATATGACCAAAATTTGTAATTAATAGGGATAGATAGTTTCCCCACTTTTCTTTCTATTTCTTAATGTGTTGTGCTTGCTTGCTTGCGCTCAAATTAAGAAGCCGAGAAAATCCACACATAACAGCAAGACATGACATATCTGTTTTATTTTTTTGTTTATATATCGTAAATAAATAAAAATTTTTTGCTTTTTAGATACCGCACACACGCACGCATATAGGCTATTTCTGTTACCCTACACCATGGCCAGCCTACCCCTTGCATAAGCCAACGCTAGAATGCATATAGATTCTCAGGACACTTCATAGACTGACCGATTTTTGCATCTTTGGATCATGGGTCAGCCCCTATCAAAAAGAAATAAATGATGAAAAAATATATCTATACATATGCGCATAAAAAAAATGCAAGTCTAAAAAAAATGATGAAAATAAATTAGCAACAAAAAAAAAAGAAATAATAACAAAAATAAATAATAAACAGGGGCTGATTTATTATTCTTTGATGCTCGACCTAGACCATTTCGAATGGTGGATCTGGAAAGAGTATAGGCCCTTCACCGACCACCAGACCCGATCCTGGGAGTCGAAAGGCAGTGGAATACGTTGGTCCTATACTGCGGAGAAAGAATCCCTGCTCTGTGGAAAGTCTGAGGCGTCAAAATAAAGCAGGTGCTTATCCAGGTCAATTGTAGGGAACAAACAAATAATAATAAAATATACTAATAAAGGCACATTGTACTCCCGCCCGAAAGCCTTGACCCTCTCCGATACCTCCATAACCCATTTTCCTCGAAACTCGGCCCAAATTTGGAAAGGCGAGATATACCTTGGCCGGTTGATCTGAAAGTAGTGCGTAAATCGAAAGCGAAGGTATCGATTTCGATCAGATCGTGACAAAGGCGAATCGGCTTAGAGGAAGCAGTCACAGGCGGTATGGCAACAGATGAAGCGATGCGATATGGGTACAGATTCGGGGGCTCCATGGTACGCCTCGACTCGCAAGCAATGCAACAATGGCTAGACCCGTAATCTGCGGATGCACGAAATGAACGCTTGCTAAGCAAATAGCAAGTCTTATACAAGGTCAGAAGCCAAGCCCGTGGTGAGTAAACTCTTCCCCTCAATCCCCGAAAGCATCCACATCTCATGTGCCTCCAAACCCAACTCCTCGGCCAAACACTAACCCACCAAACAATGCCGCTACCCCAATCCCAATCCTCCACCAAGTCCTACTATCCAAATATCGCCCTTGCAGTCCTATCCTTCATAACCTTCCCCAAACACCAAAGTTCCCAGAACCCAAATGACCTCCGTTCACGTTCCCATAACCATAACCAACCCCCAGCCCGTATATAGACCCACAAAGTTATAACCCGCCGAGGCCAAGTTACCACTTATTTACCTTATAATCATGGCAGAAACCCAAAATCACCACCCAAAATACGGCCCGGATATACCCAAGTTCCACCAACCCAAAATATCCAAAATCCGGATCCTACCCAAAAAATCCACCCCCAGAATCCAAATGAATCCGGAACAAACCCTTACCCGGACATACCAAAATTCGGACCAAAACCCTTCCCTAATCCGGTATATACCAAAAGCCAACCACCAAAAAATAGAGGCCGACATGGAAAATATAAAAGCTATGGTACTCAAACTTCTCAACAAAGGGAATTTTCTACGCGGCACGCGACATTACAACTGCTGGCGGATATTGCCTTTCAAATTCAAAATGCCGGACATAGAAAAATTTGATAGGGTGGATGCCCTATATCCCACTTAAAATCTTATTCCAGCGGTATGCGGTCAAGGGAGCTAGCTTTGAGGCTATGGCTTCCTATTTTCACCTCACCTAATAGGGCGCCAAACAATGGCTAATGTTGTCCGATAGCGCACCATGAATACGTGGGACTAGATAGTGGCGTTCACGGAAAGGTACAAAGACAACACTAGTCCTGAAAATAGAAGGGACCTTGAGTCGTGCACCCGGAGGGAAAGAAACCCTGCTTGAGTTCACAATCGGTGGAAAGAAAGTTGGCCCAGACTTTTGACAAACCTGATCCGGCCGAGTCGTGCAGAATGTTCATCAAAAACCTCCAGCCCATCTACCTGGAACACATGCGGTATCTCCCCTACACCAATTTCAAAGAAATAGTGGAGATAGGAGCCCGTATTGATGATGATATACGGACGGGACAATTACAAGTCAATACGCCTCCTACCTCTTTCCATTACTCTAAAGGGAAGACATCTGCAACCACACCCGCACCAACTGTCAATGTGGTAGGAAATGCATCAGCCACTTTTCCTACACAAAATTATGGCACTGTTCCATGGTCTTATGGATCGGACAAATCTGTCAACACAATCGGAGGAAATAATGGCCCGAACAGAAATTTCAGAAATCAGAACCGCCATTATGATGAACTACAAGCCTCCTAGTCTGTAATCCTGCAGGGGCTAATGGCACAAGGAGTGTTAAAGCCTATAGAAAATTATAAGCCACCAGACCCCCTGCCCAGGACCTGGAATCATGCCCAGTACTGTGAATATCATCGCTGCAGTGGTCACCTCACCGATAAATGTTATCTGCTCAAAAATGCTATTCAGGATCTTATAGATGATAAGGTTATTGAAAAACCCACTCCCAGACCAAATATAATCAATAACCCTCTACCTCAAATCAACATAATTGAGATTGATGAAAACTTCCTGGGTATGATAGGCAGAGGTACTGATTACGAGAAGCTCCCTGTTGAGTTTGAGTCCATTTCTAATAAACCTTTGCAGAACTAGTATACCACGACCGGCCTACTTTTTACACCCGCAGATCTGGTGGACAACTTCGGATATATTACCCCTATTCCTTTCCCTAGCCTTACGGATTGGTCATCTACTAATCCGTTCCCTAGAATTGAGGATCTCAGACCCCAGGTCCTCAATGATGTAATAAACCCTGTACCGTGTGCTTTTAATAATAATCTAAAGGTCTTTGCTTATTTCTTAGTTGCACCTACATTAAAAGACGCATTAACTATAATGATGAGTCATTTAATAGGACCCAAAAAGATAAAAAGATAAAAAAAAATTTATTTGCTTGAGCTTGTAAAGTCAGTAGAGCCCCAGGGACAACAACATCAACAGCAACTGAAGACTGATCCACTATCAATCTGGGGCTGGACAAGGAAATCAAAAGAAGTCAGAATCGGCAACTACCTGCAAGACTCTGGAAGGAAAACACTCATGGATCTCCTCAAAGAGTTCGTGGACATATTTACATGGTCCTATAAAGGTGTGTCGGGACCAAATCCAGCCATAGTTAAGCAGCGGATCCCCATATATCCGGATGCTCAGCCAATCAGACAAAAGCCCCGCCGCACCAAGCCGGAATGGTCACTACAAGTAAAAAAAAAGGGAAATCATGAAACAGCTGCACGTCAACTTCATTCGGGTAGTAAAAAAAAGAGAAAAAAAAAACAACAGAAAAAAAAAAGAGAATTAAAAAAAAACAAAAGAAAAATACCCGATCTGGCTGTCCAAAATAGTGACCGTTCCCAAGCCCAACAAGTTTTCTTTATCAACGGCATGCTGAGCCATAGTCATATCGAAGGCAGCAGGAGACCAAGAAAAGACCTCATTCACCATCCCTTGGGGGAACCTACTGCTATCATGTCATGCCATTTGGGCTAAAGATGCTGGGGCTACTTATCAAAAGGCTGCTACCACTCTCTTCCACGAGGTGCTGCATATTGTCAAAGAGATCCGGTCAGGAGATGTCATACTCCTCACAAGCCAGGAAAGAAAAGACCTTGTTCAGCCCTCCAATCTCAACGAGCTCAAAAGGTATTATGTCCGAACCACCCTATCCGACAAGTGCTTCCCTCTCCAGCCCGCTAGGCTGAGAACCTGAAAGGGCGGCCTATGCAAAAGTTAGGGCATATAAAAAAATATAAATAAAAAAACAAATAAAAACGAGAAATAAGGGCTCGCTAGGCTAAAAACCCGAAAGGGCGGCCTAGGCAAAAATTAGAGCAAAATAAAAATATAATAAAATATATATAATAAAAAAAAATAAAGGCTCGCTAGGTTGAAAACCCGAAAGGGCGGCCTAGGCAAAAAAGATTTGTAATATGCCTATCTTTACGCTTTGCAGAGATATAAGGTGCCATTTTAGGATTCCATTTTTTAATATTATGGCCAAAATGAACTCCCGCCTCCAGCATCTCTTCCAAATTTATGTTCCAATATCTTCTTGTCATTTCTCCTCACACTCCCTATGTGAATTGATGTAGATATCGCTATTGGCTCAATTTCCTTCTTTCTCCGAAAGAGTCGTTTGTAAAAGTTCTGTCTTGGTCCGAGTGGGCATAGCATTTCTCTTCTGCATGTCCATGGAGTTTTGAAAAATCCAAACATCTCAAAAGTCAGAGCCACATAAAAAAATATATGTATATATAAGGAGAATAAGGAGAGGGAAGGCACTCTTTGAAACCTCGACATCCTACCTCCAGATCTTCAGCAGGCAAGGGGGCTCGATTGACAGAAGAGAAAGAAAAACCACGACAGGAAGCTCACAATAAAACACTAAAATATAAAATTTTCAGGTCCTAAAGTGCAACTTAGGAATAATTGCTAAAGAAATTTAGATTATACAATTGCCTGTACATATCTATTATTACCTCTACCCCCTTTGTTTCCCCCAAAACTATCCTTCATTTGCAGCTTAAGCCCCGGAGTAGTCCATTAGTGCCTACGGCGTCCGCCCGGCCGGTCCCACGTACTTCTTTTGCAAGGCACAGAAAAAGCTCAGTCTCATCAGGATAAGAAACACCAGAAGTGTCCTCGTCCTATCCATCATCCGCGTTGCCATTGTCGGCCAGACGACTCAGACTCCGATCATCCACTGCTGCCCTGTCTAATTATGAAGAAAAATGTAGGGGTTATGAGAGTAGCCTTATGCCAAGTGTAGCCCTGCAAACAATTATATGTCCAGAAGGAGGTGACTGCCTTTTCCTCTCCCCACATATCATTAGAAAAAAAAAGAGAGAAAAAGGGAAAGCCTGCTCAAGCCCGAAGGTATATTCCTTTAAAATCCATTATGGGGATACAGCGTGCCATTACCCATTAGACAACGGTATAACTTTACTTTGTGCGTGTGTTTTGAGTCTGCATTTTTTATTTTTGCATCATATAAAATTAGATTGCATTGTAAATGTTTGTACACGTTTTTAACCCATAAAAACAAAACAAAAAAAAATAAAACAACAAAAACAAAAGAAAAAAAAAGAAACAAAAAAACAAAACAAAAAACAAAAAGAAATTTATGTATTGTTTTGCATATAAATAAACGTTTTTGCATTCTAAGCATTATAAAAATTCATTTTGCATTTTAAAAATACATACTACATTTTACATTATTGCATGCATGATTGAATAAAAAAAATACCCAAGCATCATGTTAATAAGCATCCTGTAATTTTTAGGCATCGCATGTGCATCAAATAAAAGTAGTACATACATTCATCATTTGCATTCATTATCCAATAAGCTGCATTAGGGGTGCGCTAAAAAGAAAATAAAATACCACCAACCATGAAAATAAATATTCTTATGGCATTAACTATGTCCCTGCAGCATAAGCATATATCATTTAGCCCCATTTGCATTTATAGTATAAATCATGCATAATAAGGTTAAATAGTGACCACTATTTTAATCATGCATCATAAGAATAAGTTGCATAAATTCCATGCATCATTACATAATTGCATCATTTAGTCATAGATAGGACATGCATAAGCATCATTAATAAAGTCAGGAATGCTTCAAAAGTGCCAAACAATGCCAAAATCTAGCAGATCAGAAGTATTTCCAGGCGGATCAAAAAAAACAAAAGACAAAAAAAGAAAAAAAAAGAAAAAAAAAGAGGTAATAAGCATGCAAATAAGGAAAAATGGTGAGCATGCAGAAATAAAAAGAGAGAAAAGAAAAAAAGAGGTAATAAGCATGCAAATAAAGAAAAGTGGCAGGCATGCAGAAGAAAAAAAAACAAAAAAAATCGGGAGAGGAGAAAATGCATGTACAAAAAAGAAAATTTTCAAGTACATGCAATAAGAAAAAATGCGGCGGCAGAAGAAGAAATTTTCGGCTGAAGCTAGAGAATGGAGCAAAAAGAAGACATCAGCAAAGAAAAGATGATTTCAGCTGATACCAAGAGATGTTGTAGCAAGAAAAAAAGAAGTTTCTGACCAAGGTTAGAACGAGCAGTAAAGAAAATGCTGCAGCATCAAGAAGATTTTCCAGCTAAAGCCGAAAACACAGCAGGACAGGAGAAAAGATTTTCCAACAAAGGCTGGAACGGTGACAAAAAGAAAAATCCCCAAAGAAAGTGCAAGAAGAGCAGTAAAGGCAAAGAAGAGACAACAAAAGCATGGCGACAAGAAAGAATTTGCTACATGAACACGGCAACGGTAAAGGAAAGGAAAGTATTTTCCTTTTTTATAGTGCATTTGTTTGATGTTTGGAAACTTTCCTTTAAGGGGTACACAGCCCCGGATTGATAGGGAAAGGTCTTGTTCTCCGTTGAAGGCTGAGTTCCTGAGGAGGCAATGCATTCCATGCATTTTGCGTGGGAAACTTTCCTTTAAGGATACACGTACCGGATTTATAGGGAAAGGTCTTGTTCTCCAGTAGAGGCTGAGTTCCTAGGAAACAATTCCCTCCGCATAGCCGCAAAACGAACTACGTTTGGTCTGATTCCTTGGCTAAAGGATACATAGGCAGTCTATCACGGTAGACGCGACCATCACAACACGTATTTACCCTTGCCGTACTTATTTGATAAAGCTTTGCCACACTTGCTCATTTAGTATTGCCGCACTTGCACCACAACACTTACACCGCAGCATTTAGTCCCTAGCTGAGTGAACTACGTCTCGGTCTGATTCCTTGTTTAAGGATACGTAGGCGCCTATCACGGTAGCACCGACCGGTTGTATGCAGTGATAGTTTAGGTTTTGGCTTTGAACTACGTTTTGGTCGAGTTCTTTTATTAAGGGATATGAGGCGACCTACACTAGTAGGTTCGACCATTAGAGCACTTCAATTCATATCGCTTAAAAATTACGATAACTTGCTATAGCAGACTAAAAATTGTCTAGGTTATGGAGTTTGGATAGCATGATAAACTGTTCATTATAACTGCTACCAATTGCATTCTCCCGTTTTTAAATGAACGAAATTGGAGAGTCTATTGTTTATCAACGATGTTCTTCTACTCAGTAAGCCTTGGGTGCGGTTCTGGAGTTCTTTAGGGGTGGGGAGATGCACCGGGGAATTTCATCGGCGACCATTGTTCTTCTCCCTAAAGTGGACAGTCCTGATTGTTTGGGTGATCTTAGGCCGATTAGTTTATGTAATTTTTCGGCTAAGATTATTTCTAAAATCTTGGCAACTCGGCTAGCTACTCATCTTCCTAAGATTATTTCTGAACAACAGTCGGGTTTTGTTAAAGGCCGGAGTATTCAAGAAAACATTCTTCTGGCTCATGAATTAGTGCAGCGTGTGGACACTAAATCTCGGGGTGGTAATGTGGTTTTTAAAGTTGACATGTCTAAGGCTTATGATCGTCTTGAATGGGGTTTTCTGCTTCGTGCTTTGCAGGTGTTTGGCTTCAGTCCGGGTTTTTGTTGGTTGATTCAACATCTGCTGCAGAATAATTGGTATCCGTTCAGAATCAATGGGGTGATGTCAGGTTTCTTTAAAGCCAACCGAGAGTGCGCAGGAGATCCGATTTCTCCTCTGTTGTTCATTATTGCTCAAGAGATTCTCTCTTTCAACATAAACCGGGCTGTCTTGCAAGGGATGATTCTTTCATTCAGGCATGGTCGTGGTGAAGTGTTGATTACGCATCTTCTTTATGCGGATGACATGTTATTATTTTGTAATGGTTTTAAACGGTCGGTCCAGGGGCTTAAGAAGGTGTTACAGGATTATGAATCTGCTTCTGGGCAATTAGTTAATAATAGTAAAAGTGGATTTTTACATCGAGCGGTTCTCTCGAGACAAATTTTGAACATTGAAGGTTGGACGGGGTACAGACACAAGGTGTGGCCTTTAACTCATTTGGGGTTGCCTCTATTCAAAGGCCGTTTTAAGCGATCTTATTTTGAGAGTTTGGAAAGGAAAGTACTTGGCCGAATTCATGGATGGCGTACCAAGCTTCTATCCTTCGGTGGCAAAGTGACTCTCATAAAATCCATTCTGAGTAGTATTCCGATTTATGCCATGGCTGCTTTGAAAGTCCCAAGTCGGTTCTTCACAAAGGTTGGAAGCACGAATGGCGAATTTTATGGAGTGCTAATGGTGATCACCGCACGCATTGGGTTGGGTGGAATCGAGTTTGCTTGCCGTTGGAAGAGGGGGGGTTGGGGATTCGTTCTCTTTCACAGGTTATGGATTCCCTTCATGCCAAACTGGCTTGGCGGGTTCTTAATAAACAAGGTTTGTGGGCTAAGTTTTGCATGGGAAAGTATGGCTTGGATAATTCAGTTGGGTCGTATTATGCTACCCAACCTTGGAAAGCTATTCGTGATCAGTTATCTCTTGTTCGTCTTTCTAGTCGATGGATTATTGGGCAGGGGGCAGTGTCTTTTTGGGATGATAATTGGTGTGGCATTAGGCTGGTCGGGCCTCTTCCTATGGACCGAAATCTCTCTGTTACAACTGCTATGAACCACCTGAACGATATCCTTCCAGCTATTCCGTCTGAAATTCGCCCTTCGGTCCAGCAGGTAATTTGTGACGATACTGTTCCTGACAGATTGATCAGCGAACTCACCAATTCTGGGGTCTTCAAAGCTAACGTGTTCTGGAAGAAATACAAAATTTCTAGGCCGACTCTTCGATGGGCGTATCTAATTTGGCAGGGTTGGTTGCCTATGCGAGTCAGCTGCTTCTTGTGGAAATTTTTCCATAATGCGTTGCCTTTAGACTCTAATATTCAGGCTCGCAAGATTCCGTTGGTGTCTTGTTGTCGATGTTGTGGTGATTCGCCAGCAACCGAGGATCGTGCACATCTTTCTGTTCATTCTAGGGTGGCTTCCAGATTGTGGACTATATTTGCGAGACGATTTGGCCTTCCTTGGCAGTATTCAGGGGTCGATCATCTTTTTACGGTATGGTCTTCGGTATCGTTTCGTTCTCAGTTGGGAGCTACTATGTTCAGTATTTTTTCTTATACTTGTTGGGAAATTTGGAAGGCACGTTGCGCTATTATTTTCGAGAATGGTAAGATGGATGGGTTTCAGATAGAGTCTCGGGTTCTTGAAGGTGTGAGAGGGGTCCTGCACGGCTTTGTTCCCAAAACTATGAGTAATCGCGTTGCATGTGTGGTTATGCAGTCTCTTCAATTATCTAGCCGCCAGGTTCATGTTAGGCAAGGGTCTTGGGTGCGTTGGTCTCCTCCGGTTTTTGGTTATAAATTAAACACGGATGGGTCGTCCAAGGATGGTAGATGCACAGGTGGTGGGGTTATTCGGGATGCTCAGGGAGATTTTATTGGTGCTTTCTCCAGTGATTATGGTCAGGGTACAAATATGAAAGCGGAGATATTGGCTCTTCGAGAAGGTCTTCAGCTTTGTCACTCTCTTCATCTTAATTTGGTTGTGGTGGAGTCGGATTCGCTTACAGCTATAAATGTTTTATTAAAAGAGTATCAGGAACCTTGGAGGTATACTTATCAGCTTTGCGAGTGCCGAGTTCTTTTAGGGGATTTTACTTTACAACATGTCTTCAGATAGCAGAATATGGTGGCAGATAGATTGGCTGCTTTTGCACATGAGCATGGGAACCAGTTGATGTTTTTAGATTATGTGCCTTTACCCGGTATGGTCAAACGGGCTTTCGCCTTTGATTCTTATGGGTTGTATAGTTATAGGAAGTAATTTCCCTTCTGTATTCTTAGCTCGAGGTTAGGCTCCTTTGTCCCCCCTATTTTGGGTAAGGCTGGTTGTCCCCCTCCTTTGTGTACTCCTTTTAATTTTAATAAAATTCCCGCAGGTGCCGCCCTGCTTTCCTTAAAAAAAAAAAAAAAGAAGTAAGCCTTGGGTTACCCGTAAACTCCATCGTTGAGGGGCTCTGTAGACACCCCAATTTCGTACCCCTAGTATGTGACTCTGACATAAGATATCAAGAACTGTTAAAACTTTACAAATGTCAAGTTACAGAAGTTAAAAATGCGAAAGGCAAAGCAGGATGCGCGAAACAGTAAACTGTGAGGGGTGAAATTGTGAAAAACAAACTTGAATAGGGGCATGGGTGCCGCACCAAGGCCTTTGGTGCCACCACATGTTGCTGATGGTGCCGCACCAAAGGGGCCATTGGCCGCACCATGGAAGTCACTGTTGCTCTCTTCAGTAAACGGAAAGAACAAGATTTGAAGCTCAGTGTACAACTCAATGATGACGGCTGAACAAACTCAGAAATTCCCATCGAGTCCCTGCTCCTCGACTATAAATAGGAGACCCCGACTCCTCATTTCAGTTGCTCAATGTTCACGATAAAAATCGCAACGAAACTCTCTCCGTTACTCTGTCAAAATAATAGTACGAGAGGTGTGAGATAGGTGAGTGGAAGCCCCTAAAGTCTCCAAACCCCGTCCAAACTCCGCCAAAATAAATATCCATAGGTTATAAGGGATCCCTAGCCTAGTTGTTAGGTATCCACCTCACTTCCCCGGCCCAAAAATCCCAAAGTAAGCCGTTACTCTGCACGAGTAACGAGCTGAAAAACCAAAAAGTAAGCCGTTATTCCGTCCAACCAAAAAGGTCAAAACCACTTTATATAAGCAGTCATTCTGCCCAACTAGATAGGCCAAAACCTACCAAAATAAGTTGTCACTCTGCCCGATTTGACAAACTAGAAGTCTCCGAAATAAGCAGTCACTCTGCCCAAATCAAAACAACAACCACACAACAAACAACAAAAAAGATTCCCTCTCCCTGAAGGAAAGAGCGAGCACACCACCGTTCTAAAAGATAAAGCCTTTAAGGGCGCTATTTATTGTATTTATTTACTTTTCTGTCTATTTATTTATTAAAGTTGTTATTCAAATCTGGCACAATGTAGCCAATATAAGCCGTTGTGCTGCCCGGATTAGAATAGGAAATATTATGTAAAAGAGCCGTTATAATGGCCAAATATTCTTAAATATGTCTATAATTATTGTAAGGAAATGGCTGCAAGTCTGTAAATAATGTAGCCACTGATGTATCTGTTTTAATTTCCTGTCTTTTAATGCTTTATTTATTTGCTAAATAAATATAACAATGAGAATACTTCAGCCAAAAACCACTTTTGAGACCGAAAGGGCGAGTTGGGTGCCTAGCACCTTCCCAACTCGTAACTTAGCCTCCGAACCCGTTTTCTCTGGTTTATTTTTTCTTTTCTTTGGTTTTGCTTTATTTGCCTTAAAATAAAGATGGCGACTCTAAAACTTTCAGATCCAGTGGGGGCCTGGCACCTTTCCTCTTTTGACCTTTCCGGTTCTCCCTAAAAAAAGGGAGAAATGAGAATGGAAGGGTGATGTATTCCCATATCCTGGTATCCCCTAAAAAGGGATAACTTGATGCGGGAAACACAAAGCTCCCATAGTGATCTGAATGGGTCATAAGGCTATTTTTAATAAAATCCATAGTGGGGGCGTCGCAATATCATTTTTTGCACTTTTCCGTTTTCCCCTAAAAAAGGGAAAATGGGAATGAAAGGGTAATGCATTCCCATATCCTGGTATCCCCTAAAAAAGGGATAACTTGATGCGGGAAACCATAAGTTCCCATATTGGATACAAAATCCACTAAAGGCAACCGATGTACATTCAAACGTGCTAACATAGACAGTACTCCTCTCGCACTTTTGATTTCGTCTTCCCCTAAACAAGGGAGGGTGAAACGAGAGCAGTGGTGTCCCGCATCCGTACGTACGCGCACCCCTATCCAAGGGCGCGCGGGGCGCGGGTCACACCCCGGGAACCTCACACCTGTTTAATTTGACTTATCTGAAAGTACTTATAACTTATTATAAGTTGTTTTTAAAGCGTCTGATTTCACTTATAGTAAGATAAGTTATAAGTCATATACAAACCACTTAAAACACATGTAAGGTCATAAGTTGTAAGCACTAATTGTTTATTTCTACTTTTCAAAAACATGCAAGTCTTCTTCTTCATTGAAATTTTATATATTCTAATATTACCCTTCTTAATAATAGTTATAATATAAAAAAGTAATATTAATAATAATTATTATTAAATTAATAATAATAATGAATAATAAATATTATTATAATATAATAATAATAAAATGAATAATAATAACATTAATAAATAATATTATATGAATAATGATAATAGTAATAATAATAAGAAGAATAAAAAAATTATTTATAATAATAAATATAATAATAATAATAATTAGTAATGATCTTAATAATAATAATAAAATAAATAAAAATAATATTAAAAGTTATATTAATAATAATATAGTAAAAAAATAATCAAAATAATAATAATACGCAATTATAAAATTAATATTAATATTAATAAAATAATAATAATGGTAATATTAATATTTTTAAATTCAATAATAATAAGTAGTAATAATAATAATATAAATAAAATTATTATTAATAAAAAATGATCATAATAATAAGGCCAATAATAATGATAATAATAATAATTAATATAATAATAAATTTACTATTAATATTAATAAAATAATAAAAAAGTAATAATGATAATAATAAAAGTAATAATAATGATAGTAGTAATAATAATTATTATTTAAATTAGTAATAAGGATAAAAATATTTATATTAAAATAATAATAATAATAACAATAATAATAATAATAGTAGTAGTAGTAATAATAATAATAATAATAATAATAATAATAATAATAATAATAATAATAATAATAATAATGTAAATCACATTTTGTGATGAGGCTATTTGTGTCTTTATATTTGAATTCAACATTTTTTTCAACTTACTAATCAAACAAATACACGGTGTGTGAGATAATGAGTATCCATCTTACAAAAGGTAATTTTTACTCAACAAAAAGCTCTTGAAACATAGCACGTCTCAATTTGTCAATTACAATATTTGTTTTTATTTTTTTAGATTTGCGTTAAACACGTGTCATGTTCCAAATGTCGCTAGTGTAAAACAAATTACACCGTAAGTGGACGAAAATTTAATTATTTTAGTATTATTAATTGATGGAAATATTCGAGTAATCAAATTGATGTCGGTTAAATTTGAATTGTGGGTAGTTACTACTCCATCTGTATGGTAGAGTCTATTATACCATTTTGAGATATTTCATTTAAAAATTCTACTTACAAAAATCATGTATACAATTTTTATAACATTTTGACATCTATCATCCATATTTGACATAACAAATTGATTATACTTAAATATTATTGTAGTTATGATCAACTCTAATTTTAATTATATATTTTATAATAATTAGACTTTTTTCGATAATACGGAGGGAGTATTTAGGTAGATGCTTATTTAAATTTAAGAATTCAAAACATACGTTAAAAAGTATTTTACGTATTTTTTTACTAGTATATATATATATATATATATATATATATATTGATGTATCCAAAAAAGTGTCATACCAGGGGTGCCGAAGGTAACAGTGGACGTGGGTCATCGGAGTTGCCATCCGACGGTCATATTGTCGTTGGTGGTGGATATCTGGCTATATTATCTGTAAAATAAACATCGTGAGTCGGCGGGGATGGCCCCCGCCTAAAACCCTCCGGCGTGTTTATCAGTACACGTATGAAAGAGAGGGCACGTAGCCCCCAAGTGCGTGTGTGATTCTCAATCAGAAGAAGAGAGAGCCCCTTTCACCATAGACTAGTGGGGTTATTTATACCTAGTGGAATGAGCCTAGCTCGTGGATTATCTGCCTAGCCCAAGCCTTCTGACATTATGTAAAATATAATGGGCCATTAGATGAGGCCCACACGCCATTGAGATGGATCAAAAATATGCATATCAGTAGCCCCCTACTCATTATTCATTGAGATTCATCTCGGGGGTAAGGAGTACGACTGCCATTGTATATTTTAATTACCCAGTATGCTTTATAACTTGATTGTATAAATTTTTATATTGCAAGCAGAACGCCACTTGGGCCAAGGTCAAGTCTCAATACTCGACTATTCAAGCAGAACTACCTTTGAAAAACTAGCGAGCAGAAGCGCAGTGTATAACCCAACCGCAAGTAAACTCGAACACCAACTCTTTTTCACGAGCAAAGATACCTCTTACTCGTGAAAAATAGAATAATCGAGATAACATGCTCGAACACCAACCCTTTTTCACTAGCAGAGATATCTCTTACTGATCATAAAAAGAGAATAATCGAGATTACAGGCTCGAACACCAACCCTTTTTCACTAGCAGAGATATCTCTTACTAGTGAAAAAGAGAATAATCGAGATAACAAGCTCGAACACCAACCCTTTTTCACGAGCAGAGATACTTCTTACTCGTGAAAAAGAGAATAATTGAGATAATAAGCTCGAACACCAACCATTTTTCACGAGCAGAGATACCTCTTACTCGGAAAAAAGAATAATTGAGATAACAAGCTCGAACACCAACCCTTTTTCACGAGCAGAGATACTTCTTACTCGTGAAAAAAAAAATCGAGATAACAAGCTCGTACACCAACCCTTTTTCACGAGCAGAGACACCTCTTACTTATGAACAAGAGAATAATCAAGATAATAGCGTGGCTCGGGCACAATAATAGCGTGCTTGGGCGTAAAGTACAGAGTAGATCCCGGGAAGGAGCATATCATGCTTAATCTTCCTTGGTGTAGCCCGCACTTCTCAAATGTGAGGGTTTATCTTGAAGTTGAGAAGTATCGCTAATCAGTACTCTTGGCTCTCGGGTAGAGGCCGACATATAGTATGCTCATTCTGGTCACTCAGATCTCCGAGTAGTTACTACTTATTAAGGCTCGTAGTGTGCTCGAGCACGGTAGAGCTGTTGGGGAAAGCCTAGGCTCTGTTGATATAGACTTCATACCTGAAAACTTATGTGCATCATTTGCAAATCAAGCATATTTTTCCATTTAATAAAATTGATGGTTTGTTTTGCGCATTTAACTTATGCGAGCAAGAAAGTAATCACATTTCTACACAACACGACCAAAAAAATGACGTAATATCATTATTTTGATTCATAAGCAAATAAATCATGTTATCTCGTGCACAATGTCAATTAAGTCAATAATTCAAGGTACATTGGACGTATTTACTGCAATTTATATATGACATGAATGCTCCTCATAATATCATATATATATTTCATGTCATAATTGGTGACTTAATCACATTTAATTTAGTTTATGCTAAATAATAAATGTCATGAGTAATTAACCCAAAAATAAATAACCAATAAATCATAATCATGACCCCATAATTATGATAATCAATAATTGGTGACTTAAGCACATTCTCTTTTTGTTGTAAACCCATACAAGTTGCAGTAGTCTTGAGCCATCAAACGATTTTTCATTTTAACTTAACTATAATTAGTTAGGCGTATAATAGCTACCCGACAAGCAATGTAACGCGAGCAAAATTCGTAGAAAATTGAGAGAAAAAGGAAAGAGAACACCTGAGAATTGTGGGAAGTGGGAACCAATCTGACCAACCCCGAAGAGGATGAACAGACCATCCCACTCCTTCTGTGAACCAGGCCGGTTACTCACCAAAACTGTTACGCCCTTTAATGCGTCGTAACCAACGCATGATGGAGGGATTACGTGGGGCGTGTTTCCGGTGCATGATTGGCGCGTGAGGGGCCAACTACTACCACTGTCGTTGGTAGTGCATGTGAGTACCATTGGTTCCTTTGATGGCGATTCTCACATTGCTAATAATTTTTCAGTTATAAGCGAGGCTCCACAAACTACACAAGGAGCAGAGGAGAAGGTAGAGGAAAAGACACCGTCGTCATCTTCTATTAATTTTCAGGAAAGAAGAGACCACGAAATTGAATTTTTGTTTTCTCTCCCTTTCAGCACCTAATTTGTTGTTGAAACTTCAAATTCACCCATGCTCCGCTGCAATATTATGATCTGGGTTTGCACAGGGTGAAAGATGTTGAGATGTTCTTTTGCCCACCACAACCCCTAACGGCGACGCGTGTGAGGTCGAACGATGGTAGTTGTGGTATCGCCGACATCGCTCTGGTGAGAAGAAACCATCTGTGATGCCAGTTTTGGGTTGCTGCTCCATGCTCTTCAAAAGTGAGAGAAATCCTTATGCGATGTCAGCGACTTTCATCAAATGATCCTCTCCGTTTTGTCATAATTCCTTCCTTAAGCTTTGTCTCGATTTTGTTTCCCCTTCAGCCACTCAATTTTTCCATTATTTCGTTTCCCGGCAACGGAACCAACTGATGTATCCAAAAAAGCATCATACTGGGGGTGCCGAAGATAGCGGTGGATGTGGGTCGTTGGAGTTGCCATCTGACGGCCATATTGTTGTCAGTGGTGGATATCTGGCTATATTATCTATAAAATAAACACCGTGAGTCGGCGGGGATGGCCCCTGCCTAAAACCCTCTGGCGTGTTTACCAGTACACGTATAAAAGAGAGGGCGCGTAGCCCCCAAGTGCGTGTGTGATTCTTAATTATAAGAAGAGAGAGCCCCTTTCACCATGGACTAGTGGGGTTATTTATACCTGGATGGAATGAGCCTAGCTCGTGGATTATTTGCCCGACCCAAGCCTTCTGACATTATGTAAAATATAATGGGCCATTAGATGAGGCCCACACGCCATTGAGACAGATCCAAAATATGCTCATCATATATATATATATATATATATATATATATATATATATATAGGCAAAACACACCTTTGGGCCACTATACTTTTCAAAAAATTGCAATTAGGCCACTGAGACTTAAAAATTTTCGGGATGGCCACTATACCAAACATCTCTTGCACGTTAACCCCTTTTTTGGATGGACGTTAAGTTATGTTAAATGTCTATTTTGTCCTCGTCTTCATCATCATCGCTGTGACAAAGTAACCCAGATCTGGGTTTTAAAACTCAGATATGGGTTTACAAAGTTTTATCTACCAAACATTTGGAAATTGGTTCCTATCAAGAATGGTCTGAAGAACGTCACCAAGCATTTCAGCACTACCACCGACAGTATTGAAGTATCTAACGCTCGGCCACAATTCTCTCACCGGACAAATCCCAAGTTTCCTGGGAAAATTCCAAATCCTTGACACCTTAGATCTATCCTCAAATCCTTTCACGGGGTCAATTTTGAAAAGCTTTGAAAATCTCACTAAACTTATGGACCTAAATCTCTCCCATAATTTTCTAGTCGACCCGTTTCTGGTAATTAACACGAATCGTATTGAATCGCTGGATCTGTCGTATAATTCGTTCCATTTGGGAGAAATCCCGAAATGGATAACTTCGCCTTCTATCATATACTCACTCAAGTTAAAGAAATGTGGAATAAATATTAAATTTGACGATTGGAAGCCGGAAAAAACATACTTCGACGGGTACATTGATCTTTCAGATAACGAGATATCGTGAAGTTCGGTTGGATTGTTGAACTATACTGTTAATCTGGTGAGTTTCAAGGTATCGAATAACCAGTTGAAATTCAATCTGGAGATGTTGAAGATTTCCAACGTGTTAAAGGAGTTGGATTTAGGGAGGAATCAGGTATTAACGGTAAGCAAGAAGTCATGATTGGATACTCCGACTCAGGGAAAGATGCCAGGCGACTATTTGCTGCCTGGAAACTTTACAAGGCTCAAGAAGAGCTTATAAAGGTTGCAAAAGAGTACGGTGTTAAGTTAACTATGTTCCACGGTCGAGGTGGAACTGGTGGGAGAGGAGGCGGCCCCACACATCTTGCCATACTGTCTCAACCACCTAAAACAATTCATGGTTCTCTCTGGGTGACAGTTCAGGGCGAAGTCATCGAGCAATCGTTTGGGGAGGAACACTTGTGTTTCAGAACACTCCGTGAAACAATCTGGGTTTTAAAACTTTGTAAACCCAGATCTGGGTTACTTTGTCACAGTGATGATGATGAAGACGAGGGCAAAATAGACATTTAATTTAACTTAACCTCCAAACTTAACATCCATCCAAAAAAAGGGTTAACGTGTAAGATAAGTCTGGTACAGTGGTCATCCCGAAAATTTTGACGTCTCAGTGGCCTAATTGCAATTTTTTGAAAAGTACAGTGGCCCAAAGGTGTGTTTTGTCATATATATATATAAGGAGAGGTGTCCATTTTTGGAAAGTTTCCGCCAAAATGCACTTTCCAAAATGAGAATCACTTCTATTTTGTTTAGATGCATTTTTTGCTTTGGAAATGCAACTAAACCTCATTAGTTTACTTGGAAAACTGAGAAATGCCTTGGAAATCTAAAGTTACTATTAATCCCTTTTATTTTTATTTGATTACTAATTGAAAAAACTCTTCATTATTTCAAATCAAGTTAATTGAATGTTAAAAAACACTATTTGTGACCCACCTTTTTTGGGAGAGTGAAAAAACCGTCCCAAATACTGTTATTTGGCAAGGTAAAAGTAACCGTGCCAAATACCAAGTAATTGGTACACTTGTGTACTAGCCTTCCCAAATACCAAGTATTTGGCACACTTGTGTCCTATCCGTCCCAAATACCAAGTATGGACACTACTGATGTTTTGAGATTGGAACGGTTGACACTCTAAAGTCTCAATTATAAATTAAGATAATACCATTTGTATCCCAAAAAATTTCCCCAAAAATTTCCCCCTCAACTATTAGTTTCCCTCCCGCCTATTGCACGATACAGAGCTAAAGCTCACTCGGTCTTCGTCTCTCTCTATTGTTGCAATCTTATTGCTATGTCCAGCCGGTTGGAGTTCGTAAGAATCTCTCCATCCTTCCCTATTTTGTGCCTTGACCTTGCTTACATAGTTGTGCCCTAACCTTGTTTTTTATTTGTTAAGCAGTTTCGGTTTGGTCTTTTTCATTTTGTGTAGTTGCTCGTCAATTTTAATGGATCGTTTGATGCGATTCAAGCTTTGGAGGAGGCTTTGCCGTTCAGGTTCCTTGCTTTCTCTCCCCTGCTCGTCAATTTTAATGGATCGTTTGAATTTCATACTTCTTTTCTGCAACTCTACTTGGGTTTTTGGTCCTAGAGTTTGAGAATAATGAATAATGGAATTTGTATGTCGATTTCAGCTTTAACTTTCTAAACATGAAAACTAAAAACTGCAGTGCACTCAACGTGTTTGATAAAATGCCCAAAAGAAGAAATTGGAAATTTTTTCAAGAATTACTTAACCTTGAGCCATGAATTTTGTTTGTGATTGATTTTAGGGAGCCAAGTTACTTGGGTTCTTACACTTTCTTTCACTACATTTGGAAAGAAAACTCAATATTTGGTGTATATTTAGGCAATCTGTAACAACAACAACTCTATTCCTTTGTAGCCTTAGGCATATAAGTATGTCCTCAACTTTATGCAGTACTAAATGACGTTTTGTCTATCTTTTTGTCTGCTACACCATTTATATGTTGTAGCATGTCTTCAACTTTAGGCACATAAGTATGTCCTCAACTTTATGCAGTACTAAACAGACATGCTACATTTATATTCTTGGTTTAATCATGCTACACCATTTCTTGCAAGTTGCAGACATGCCCCCAAAGGTCTCAGAGCAAGATTTTTCTGGAACACCTTATGTTCTTGTATATGTTATGTTACCGGTAAGTTATGTATCTTCTCTGGCTTTGATGTTCTGATTCTCATTCATCTTAAGTTATGCTTATTGTCATCTGCTTGTTAGTGACTTCTCTTGGTAAGAAGCTCAATCTTGAAGCTTTCTTTGCGTTACTTTTCTTTTGCATGGAGATGGAGTCATTGTGCTTGAGTTCTCATTATTTCTTACCATAAAAGGACGTGGACGTAGAATTTAATTTATTATAGCTCAAAAGCCTTATTTTCTAGAAGGAAATTTTCCCTAATCCATTTGTGGGTCTCGGACACTTTAATTGTTCAGATATTGACAATATCCAAAGTAGTTGTACCCTTGGACTTGTTTGTTTGATCAATCTCATAGTAATCTAAGTATTTCATTCCACGATAGACTGGTAGATTTTTGTCATCTACCAAAGCTGGTGTCGGATCCACGATTGTGTTGAATGAAGGTCCATAAAGCGTAGCTATGGACATCCAAGTAGTTTTCTTGTTAGGGGTTGATCGGTGGACAAAGCTCTTGTACTTCCCATTCGTTAGTATATGTCAATACGAATAACTCGATCAATCCTTTGATATGTAATGAGCAATACGAAAAAACTAGTTAGCTCATGAACGTGTTATTATAAAGATTAACTTAAAACACCTAAACAAATAAGTAAAGCTTTAGAGACGTGATCTTACTACATAGTTACAAATAAACAACATAAGGAAAACTAGAATAGTAGCAGCTAGTACCTCCATTTGATCTCCAAGGCCAACCATAATAGAATTGGATGAAGCATTAACACTGTACCATTTTCCCTTGTGTTGTATTTGAAGACCAACAGCTCCATTCTGCATAAGGAAAACCAGAAGTCCGAAATCTGTATGGGCTGACAAGCTGACAGCAAGTTCGGGCCGTGGACATGATGGGTATACGTTCACACCAAAAAAATCAGTGCCCATATCCCTCTCTGTTATCTTGCTTATATAGCACTCTTCAAGTTCCAGGATACCCTTTCACTAATTCCTCTACGATTTCTCTTTGTTTTGTGTTAAACTCCATTAACGTCTCCCTGATGCAATAAACAAAAATTAATTGTGATCATATTGCTTACATTCATTATTTCCTTTTATCCACCAAATAAATTTCATTTAGCCTATATACACATGTCAAAATTTACATAACATCCATGTTAGACCTTAGGTTATAGTCTTGTTTGACTTTTTGAGGTCAATTTGACCGTTTTTTAATTTAAGTCCCTTTCTAAATTATTGTCTTGCTCTTATGAAAAAATAATAATTTATTGTCTTGTTTATATTTTCTCCGTTTACTCTATATATGTTGGCAAGAATAAAACATAGACTTTTAATCTTTTATTAATTATTAAAGATTGATTAATATTTTATTAATTATGCTTGTAAATTTCAATGAAAAGGGGAAACAAAAGCATTAAAACAGAAACAAAAAACTATTACCAAACGAGCCCTGAGTTTCTGTCCCATTCGACAAATGAAAGTCTGTAGTTAGTTAATATTATTTTTTCAATTAAAAGTTTTAATAGAGTTCTTGGATCTGACTCCTATTTCATTGATCATAAACATAAATTGGCTCTTTTTTTGCCAAATAAAGATATTCCCAGTTATTGATTGGCTCTCATGTTTGAGGCTTGTTTTACTTTTGCAGGTCCAATTTCACTAGCTTCCTTTCACTTAGCAAGCCATCAGTTTAATAGTCAAAAATTTACTAGCACTTCAAGAAGTTTTTTTATTTCTCTTTCCTATTACTTTTACCTGTGGCATGTAGGTGAGTAAATTGAATTGTGTAATACTACCCTTTGTGTATGTCTTTTGGTGCTGATACATATTTACTTGCTTTGAAATGTGAGAACTTAATAAAGAACGTAGATCCTACTCTTTTCATATTTTTTCCATACAAATGTTCAGTGTTGCTACATGTTTTTCTTTTTACCAAAATGCAACAAGGCATGTTTTGAAAATTGCACAAACCAATCTAATCCAAAGCTGACCAATTTACATTAGTTTGGGTCTGTTTCCCACATTATTGACTGAACAATGTGTACTTTATGGCTTTGGTCAAGCGCGAGTTTCATTGGAAAAGCAAAGTTAGCATTACCAGGCGCCAACGAAGAAGTATTACCTTGAAATATGGTTTTAAAAACTTACTAAAATCTTTCAAAAAACTATATATGAATGAGAAAAGATTGATGAAAAACAGAAAAAAAAATGATACTGTTGTGGATGGTTAAGTTGAACGTTTGTGACAACATAATAATTACGGTTACATCCTTGTAAGATGTACTATTCTTGTCTGAGTTGGTCTGAGACTCAGTAAAGGATCATCTCTGCCAATTTTGGGAAGGATGTGAATTTTAACAAAGAACAAGATGTGTAGCCACTGCCACTAGACCAAGAGATGTGCTCATAGACTGATCGGGAAAAAGAAACTAAAAAGGTGCGAAGAAGAGAGAAAAATATATGTTTCCGCTAAGGTAATCTGCTGCAATACTAGAAAGGTGGGATTAATGTTTTCATGGTGCTTCTGAATGTAATACATTAGTTTTTATAAGTATAAACCAGAGTGAACAACTACCATCTGACACAATGTGGTGAGCATGTGATATGGAAATTATGTAACTCGTGCTTGTGGCGGGAGTTAGAATTTGTCTTAACGTCTAAATATCAAAGAACCAGCATCAGCATGTCAAGTATTTTAGTGCGCATTTCATGTTTAACACCCAAGGTTCTTGAACATCACACCCTAGGGAATTACCTCACACAATCAAAAAGCCTATTGTTGCTGGAAAACTATTTCTCTAGATCTCTGAATAAACCAAAAGGAGCACATCATATTAAACCAGAAACTGATTGAAGACAACTAGACTATAAATCCTATAAGGATATGGACATGTTATGGAATCAAGAAAATATCAAATTAACACTAGGTTGCTAGAAGTTGGCCTAGACTACTTTCTCTCCTGCTGCATTATTATTCTTGTGAATTCAGTCCAAGTTTCTGGCAAGAGGTATATACAGAAATTATATTTAGCTTTGCCTTACAATTTGGATGATAGCACTCACTCCTACCATTTTCTACTTATTATGAACATTTAATGATGACTAGTGAAAGATACTTGTTGACTGTCCACTTTGCTAAATTGTTCATAACAGGAACACGGTAGGAGGAGCGAATAACGAAGGAGGAAGTCTGTGCGTGGGTGCATTGTAAGCCAAGACCTCTCTGTGCTGAACTTGGTCATTGTGAAGAAAGGTGATAATGCTGAACTTATGCAGGTCAAATTTTATTGATTGTCTCTTATGTTTTGACGCTTGTTTTTGATACGGTGAAAAAATACTTGAGCAATAATTATGTCCCAGCTTTTATAATCAGCTTTCAGCCGCACCGAACCCTTCCAAACAACCACAAAAACCCGCTAATAACCCTCACAGTTATACCCGGATTTTAATCAAACTCCCTTACAATATTAACCCGAAAAAACCCTAGCTTTGTTAACGACTTTTAACAACCTAGAATCTGCCCCAGAAACAGTCCCAAACCACTCTCCCTAACCTGTCCACTTTGCCTTGGCCGAATTTTCCAAGAACTTGCAAACAGCCCACGCCTTTCGAAGATGAAAACAGGCTGCCCCAAAATTGAAATAAAATTAAAAAGAAGAATTAGATGGGAATAGGATAGGCCGGCTTCACCAAACGAGCTTCACTCACTCGTTATAAAGAAATCCGTTTGATCCAACAAACAAAGCTTCACTCACTTTGTTGGAAGAATCGAAAAAGAAGAACAAAACTTGTTCAACCGAGTTGTAAACTCAAAACAAAAACATATCTACCGTCCTATTGAAAACGGGGTGCCTTAAAAGGCTACAAGAGTTCCAAACCAAAAATACTACCTAATCCTTACTACTGCCTAACATCTAGGAAACATTCTACTAAAACTCTATTAAACAAATAAAAAATGCAATCCTATACTACCAGTAGATGGACTAACACAATCCTAACCAAACTCTTAACCAATGCCTACCACAAGCTTTTCGGTTGCCACCCCTTTCTCACCCACATGCATGCCATCCAATAACCTTATTCGACATTCCTTTCCTCGAGCCCAACCCAAACTTCTTGCAGCCACTCTACTTGTCGTAACACCCGTCCTCGTCATATAACTTGATCTAGCCCTAGCCCGTGTTGATGTCGAGCCCAGCCATCTTACCCCATACACTCGTGCCTTCCATGTCTGTACTTGTGTCTTCTTATAGCCGTAGTTAACGCGTCCAACCTCGGTTGCAGCCCACTTCGTCCATTCGTTCCTTCGAGAACCATGGTAGTCCCATGCGTATCAATTTTACTTATGCAGGTCAACTTTCACTAGCTAACTTTCACTTGGCAAGCCATCAGTTTAATAGTCAAAAATTTACTAGCACTTCAAAAGGTTTTTTTATTTCTCTTTCCTATTACTTTTAAATGTGGCATGTATGGTGAGTAAATCAAAGTGTGTAATACTACCTTTTGTGTATGTGTTTTGGTGCTGATACTTATTAACTTGCTTTGAAATGTGAGAACTTAATAAAGAACATAGATCCTACTCTTTTCATATTACTCCATACAAATTTTCAGTGTTGCTACCTGTGTTTTTCTTTTTACCAAAATGCAACAAAAATGCTACTAAAGTAACTAATTCTTATAACTCCATACTTTTTTATTTTACTAAAACTCATTTTTCTTCTTCCAATTGCTGAAAGAGGACAACAATCAACTGTTGGGGTGCCCTCGTTTACCATTGTTTTGTTGTTGTATGTAAATGATTTGTTGGGGTGCCCTCGTTTGATGGGTGTGCACCATTGTTTTGTTGTTGAATGTAAATTCTTTGTTGGGGTGCCCTCGTTTGATGGGTGTGCACCATTGTTGCATTGTATATAATAAGGTCTCATACTCTCATATAGGTTAAGAGTATGCTCTCAGATATCTATATAAATATTCTATGTCCATCTATTAAAGAAATTGATCTCTGAGGTCCTTGAGTTCACTTCTTCTATAGATGAAAATACTTTTCTTTTTGCCTGGATGACCTTGAAAGTTTCTTATTCATATAAAAGCTAGCCCAATCACGTCTCACAAATCCACCAATGCTTGAATGCCCCAAAATCCATTCTGTGGTGCCCATCCTTCCACAATCATTCCCCTATCTCCTCCTTTCTCAATAAACCCTTTAGGTAGTTTCTTTTCAGCCTTAATCTTGTCACCTCCCTTTGGAAACCTCACAACCCATATAAAGTTAACGTTACTCAGCTCTAGCCCATGATCAATCTCTTTCAAATCTGCATCAGACAGAACCTCCAGCACCTGATGGTCAAAGTTTGCAACAATTTGTTATCTGGTTTATGGGAAATCTGAAATGGGTTGATTCAGTTTGTGCAATTTACCACACATGGCAGTTTAATACTCCCTTTGTCCCAAGGAAAGTCGCACTTTCCTTTTAAGTGGTTTCAAAAAAGGTTTTGCATATATGAAAGGTTTTGCATATCAAAAAAGGCGTTTTTATCCCCTTTTTTAAGCCATTAAACTCTAGATTTCTACCACCAGGATATCTCTTACTTAATTAATAGAGACTCTCCCTCGCTTCTCAAAGCACTTTGTCGAGCCTCTTCCATCTCAGTTAAGCCACCACCCAAACCTGCCTTCTCATCCAAACCTGACATATATAGTCCATTGGTGAAGCAGCTAGAAGAGATGAATGACTGGAAAAGAAGAGGAGTTTTGAGGTCTATCTAAACTATTATTATGTGCAATGCATAACCGTAGGCTTCTTGTCACCAAGTTGTGTTCATGATGTCTAAGCTAAAATGTTATTAAATCTACACTTACCGTAAGAAGGCCTACTCCCGCTGGTTCAAGACTTGGGACTCTTTTTGCCAAGTCTTGTACAGATATCAAGCCAAAAGTTGATTCTTTACGGCGTTCTAAGAAAAATCCCAAGAAGATACTATCAAATAAATAAATAAATCTTTAGTATTACCGTAGGTGGAAAACTATATGATTCATCGCGAATGTCAGGGTAGAAAGTAGATTATCAGCACATGGACCATAAATCCCCGAAAAAAGCCAGTGTTTATCGTTCTTAATGCTACGAAGATAGAGACATAAACTACTGCATGCGCAAGTCAAGATGCCAACATCTTTGTGAACACAATAACCATGGTTTTGAATGATGTGTGACGGGATGATAATAATGCAGGTGGACAACGATTTATAGGCTGCTGAACTGCATACTTAGACCATTTATAAGATAATAACCCTAGGTCGTTGATAACATGTTCAATGTTCATATTCAGTGATATCTCTCTTCTGTTTATCCTTTGATTTTTATTTTTTTATAGTGTAGATCTCTTGAGGTATCTCTTTTTTTTCTTTTCTTTTTTTGGCCTTATTTATACTAATTATATAATTTTTTTGTAGGCTCGGACCAACTCACCGATGGATGACTTGAGCTAGCTATTTCAATGATGGACGACTTGATATGTCTATTTCAATAGACACTTTTGTATAGGAAAGACACTTATTGAAACTTTAGTTTTTGAAGGGTAATTGATCTATATACAATCTTTTTTTTATTGTACTTTTATGTAATTTTGAATGTTTTTTAGGTTATGCTTTTGACTAATTGGGTACCAATTAGAAACATATCTATATAATTAGTTTGTTTTATGACTTCAATTCCTTTCTATAAAATGTCATTGTTTTTCATTTGATAATTAGCATATATTTGACTCCAACAAATGGTTGGCATAATAATAAAAACTTGAAAAAAAAATGGTGGCCATCTTATATTAAAACGATATCAAATATAAAAATAATTGGTCACAAATGGTATTTGAGAGGGCATCAACCATGCCAAATACTACGTGGGAGGCCAAACACAACAGTCCCAAATAATATTTGGGAGGGCAATAAAACCGTGCCAAAAACTTTTTGGGAGGGCACACGAACCGTGCCAAATACTATTTGGGAGGGCAACTGAACCGTCCCCAATACTATTTGTGAGGGCAACCAAAACCGTGCCAATTACTATTTGGGAGGGCAACCCAACTGTGCCAAAAAAAACTATTTGGGACAGAATCAAAACCGTGCCTAATGCTACTATTTGGCACGGTTCAACAAAAACCGTCACAAATGTACGTTAACTGGCACCACCTTATCAAACCGTCCCCTTTGCCGTCCCAAATAGTATTTGGGACGGTTTTGAGCCGAGACAAATGTATTTGGCACCCAAGTATTAAGGAAGGAGCCAAAACCGTGCCAAAACCGTGCCAAATACTATTCGGGACGGTTTTGGCAGTATTTGGCACGGTTTTTGGCCGTCCCAAATACCCCATTTTCTTGTAGTGGTTAAACTCCTTCCCTATTAAGATTGATAGGACTTCGGAGAGGAGACTCGTTCCGAGTAGACAAAACTACAATGATTGGCAGCATGGGAGGTCCTTATGTGTCGAGGCTGTAAGTGGGTTAGCTCCCCGTTCCTCGTGGTATACTTGACCGACACTAGCTCCATACCGATAGGGGTAAGAAGAACTCAAGATCACTTAATTAAGAAAGAGAGTCTGATGTTACCTTTTTCTTTTCTTATAATAGAAGTTTCATTTTTAGTCTGACCATCTCTCTGAGGGAAAGTAGTCCAATCTCCCGCGGAGACCTCTCAGTTGACCAGCTTCAATTCAATAAGGGCCCTTCTAGGATTATAGACCACTGGGCGGTCCTATTCACTTGATGAATCCCTAACTTACTAAATTTTCTACTGAACTCCGAGGCCAATTTTTTAGCTCAAAATAGGAGCCCTTAAATCCTAATCTAACTTTGTATATAATGTATAGATAAAGGACCTCTTTGAAAATTGAAAGGTATATATAAATTGTAAGAGTATGTCTATTGTAATACCGTCTTACGGATCTTAATTTGTAAGACGAAGTCTCACTCTCTCACAGTTCAACCCACCAATACACGGTAAGTCGGGTAAAGAAGATCTGTCTTACAAAAAATATCCGTAAAACCGTTTTACACAGTTTTTTGCCAAATTGTAATGTGTCTATGATTTATGAAACACGCAGATTCGGCTGCCTTACTCTCCAACTTTTAGTTTTAGAGCATGTATTTGGAAAATCAAACCTAAATCAAACGCAGCCCATTAAAAATCAATAAAATACCTATTTGTTTTATTTGATACCTATTTGATTCAAAACTAAAAAGACATTCCCAATGATGATACAAAATCCAACACATTTATATACATCATCATCTTTATCTTCATTAATAATGACTAAAACTTAAAAAAAAGCATAGTAATTTTTTCTAATGTCCAAATAAAACAAACCAAGTCTTTATGTATAGGTAAAACTATGTACTTTAATTCAGGAAAAATAAAAAAATTTTAAAAAATGGCAAACAATTGATTAAGAAAGACAATGTGAGAAAATAAAATATTGTCCACTCAAATCATACCATATGGAAAGATAACCTTGGATTTGGAGTTTTTTGGGTTCATGATGTGATTTTTTTCCTGTTGATGCGGGTTACATTTTTTAAGATTCACCATTGTGTGAGACGAATTGGGTTAGATTTGTGGAAACACCCCAATTAGGCTTGCTCTAACCCGTATCTTAGCTAAATTCAGCTTGGCTGCTTGCCCGTGACATACACCGGACTAGTCCTTACTCTTTTAAATGAAGCTGTAATCCGACCCGATTCAACACGAACCATGTCTGCCCGTTTCATATTTGGAGTTCTAATGAGTTTTTGACTCGTTACTCGTTTCAATTCGACTCAACTCACTCAATTATTAGACCTAATGTATGTGTACTAAACTGTGCTAGTTAAATCAACTTAATTTATCACGCCATCCGCTTTTAGCAAAAAAAAAATATCTTTGACAAGACTACTTATTATTAAATATTAATACATATATAAATAGTCAAAATAAAGAAAATGTTTAGCTTTTAAAATATTAGGGGCTATTATGCATAATGGTTGAAAGTGTATTCGTTGGAAAATTCAAAATAGAATAGTTAACCATTTGCACGAAAAAGATTGCACAAAAAAGAGATAGTATTATTTAATTTTACCCACATAGTATCAACCGTAACATAAAGTAAGTTCAATCTCTTCACACGTTAACTAATCACTCTTAATCTCTTCAAACAAGAATCTCTGTGAAACCATTATTTCTTGCATATATGGCAATAGAAAAGCGAAGTGTTAACAATGCTGCCCGTTCTACAATCATCAAATATGTCACTCGTTCACGTATTGAGACTCTCTCTGCTTATGTTATATATTATGGAATAGGGTATACGACCACTTTGCCAGTAGCTCTGCCAGTTTGGATATAAGAAAATGCTTCTACGGTTTGGTCGAACGGAAATAGGCCTTTGGGGTCAAGCACCGGTTTCACCTTCTCACTCTCCAAGAATGGGTTTAATTTCTCCAAGATCGACTTGGTCGAAGTGAGAATGAATATGAATGCAGGAGGTTGAACATTCCCAATTATTGCAGCCACACTTCCACCTTCTTTCACAGCCTTAACCGCCTTATCACACTGCCCTGTTTTTGCAACACACAATTTAATTAGATTTCATGTTGAGGTTGTAATAAATATTGAATTTCACATATCAGAAACAGTTGTTGGTTCAGATTCTTACCAACGCTGTCGAATACCACATCAAATTTCTCTGGGAGATCTTCAAAGTTTTCCTTTGTGTAATCTATTGCTAAATCAGCGCCCAAGCTCTTCAACAACTCCAATTTTCCGGTGCTGGAGGTGGCCGCTACTCTAGATGAGCCAAATACATGTTTCGCTAACTGCCTCAAGCGAAAGAAAGAATACATGTGATTGTAAGTTCTGGATTCACTTACTTTAAGGAGCGAATGTATCGCTAGGAAAAGACTAAAATCAACCATGAATCGTGACACTAAATTAACATAAATGTCTTTATACAATATCATATTACTTAACATACATTTATTATGTTTTAGGTGATGAAATTTCGATCCTTGAAACAACATTAAGAATACTATCAATAACAATTTTTTGAATTTCATAACGACAACTAATTTCTTCTACTTTTTTGGTGAAAGTTAATCAAGTTAACCAGAAAAAATCAATTTGTAACTATATTTTTGGGACGAAGAAAGTATATGACTCGTCCAACTGTTGAGGCTTAACGCTCAACCGTGAACCACATAGAGAAAGAAGATGGTGGGCAAACAAGGGCCATTCAATAAGTGTTTAATTAGTAGATCCTGCTTTAATCAACACAATGAGTCAATGACACTTGAAAAACATTCCTGTGCCATGCTGCATTAATTAACCAAGAGATTATGGCCACAAAAGTGATATACTTTCCAATGAAAAACAGTTGATAAATTGGGGAAAGCATACTTGAATGACAAGGCTACCAACTCCACCAGCACCTCCGAGAACAAGGATAGACTTATTTGCGGTGAACCCAGCCCGCTCAAGGCCCTCATAAGCAGTTTCAATGGCAAGCGGGAGGCTAGCTGCTTCAGCAAAGCTTAGATTCTTGGGTTTCAGCGCCAACAGCTTCTCCTCAACAGCAGTGTACTCCGCCAGTGAACCAAATTGTTTAGGAGAAAAAGCTGTCTCATTTATATCCCCATATACTTCATCTCCTTCCTTAAGATGTTTCACTTGGCTTCCCACCTTAACCACAACACCAGCAACATCGTACCCAGGAACAATCTGCAATAAAAATATTGAATTCAAATTTTAAATGCTATGAACCTTCCTACCATCTTCAAAACTCTTTTCATATGTTTGGGTGGGTCTCCAGTAAGACGGGAAGGTCTTACGAATCTTAATTCAGACCCGCAATGTTAAAATAGGTCCTACTCCTATATAACACCCTGCTTACAACCGACGTTAGAAAGTTTACTCGCCCTTGCACGAGCTGGCCAATTAGCTCTTCTCCACCATCCCCGTCTTTTTAATTAGTTTAATTTAATCATACAGCAGCAACAGACATAAAACTCCAATAACCTCGACAACAAACCCATCAATTTATGATCCAAAATAAAACAGAAAAGAAGAAAAAACAATTTAAATCTGAAAGAACTTGGCGAAGTTAATCAATTACTGTAAAACGTGAATTTGGAAAGCAAATCCAAAGAATCCAAATAGATTCGACCATATATGCATGAACAGAAAATGATAAAGTTCACTCTTAGATCATTGATCACTTCAATCTCTTGAATTACCATGGAGACCAGTTAAACCTCAATCAGTGGCAGCTGATTCTATTTACATATCATAGCCGCCCGGTGGAGTTGGGTTCAATAGTTCACGATCACAATCTCAGACGAACGCGAATCGCGTAACTACAGTTTTAAGTTATAACATATGACTACCATAGTATAGTTAATTGCTCAAAAAAGGATTACAAGGGAGAGAGAGATTACAGGAAAAGGAGAATCGGAGGCCTTGAAAAGGCCAAGCATGCGCTTAAAATCGATGGGATTAAGAGAAGCTGCTTTAACCTTGAGGAGAACTTGGTCATCCCCAATCTCCGGAACAGCTACGTCCGAATCATACTTTAAGACATCCACGGCGTTACCGTGATCGGCGTATACCCAAGCCTTCATCTCGGACCAATAATTGTACGTTACTAGAGAGAAATACTCACACTACTCTAGAACAACTTTTATAGTGCAAACAAAAATTTTAAAATAAAAACGGATTCCTTTAATCTGACTCATCTATTATAATAATTAATTTATCTAAAAAAGTTATTTCTGTGGGCTCATAAAAAATTTCTTTCATCAATATTCTCATTCAAGATCTCGAAATAGTCTTATGTTTCCTTACCCGCATTTCATAACAATGTCATTGTTACCTTCAAATGGTTCCAATACAAGCTCATCCAAGGTTATAACGTTATTTTCCTACACATTCATCAAACTCATCATTTAAATAATTATTTAACCCAAAATTAAAAGTTCTGAGTGTGGTCCTATGAAGAACAGGACATTGGGGTTGGTATTCAAAATTATGATTGATTGAATTTAAACGTAACTCATGTGTCATCAACAAAAGCGCTTTTAGACGGGAAATCGATATAGATTCATCCTAATTCATGAGGTTGGATGGCCCGATAATTTTTGGGTTAAATCTACCCTTATTTTATAATACGATTTTATAAAAAACACTTAATTATGAATTTATGATCGATTGAATTTGAACGTAACTCCATGCGTCACCAACAAAAGGGCATTTAGACGGGAAATCGGTATAGAATCATCATAATTCTTTGTTGCCCACCCAACATCTTTTCAACGTTACTTTACAAGTTTTTCCTTTCTTTTTATTCTCTCGGCGGCTCAAATAGTCAAATGAAGACTAATTAACTTTCCGACAACGATTAGGGTTAAAATTACTGGTGGTATATTCTGCCCACGTCCCTATACTCGTTCAGATCGTTTATTAAAATATGGGTATGTGCACATTTAAATTTTAATTTGGACACAAATGGGCATGCCTACTTAGATCATTAAGTTTTTGGTAATGCTAGGATCACTCTAATAGCACTCAATTTTAGATACTAAATGATGTGGCATCTTATTTGTCATATTGTGAACATAACTTTTTAACTTATAGTGGAGCCCATAAAATGTCAAATAAGATGACACATTGAAAATCATATCATTTGGTGCACAAATTTGAATGCTCATTGAGTGGCTCTAGCATTACTCGTACCTGATAATCCAAAGTTGTTTATCTCTATATATTTACATTTCTATCAATAATCATTCATTAAGACAGAGAGACTGTGAGGGTAGAGAGAGAGATGAATGATTGTTATTTGTTTTTCGGGTTTGGTTTTCAGAACCAAAGAAATAGTCAGTAATGGTGGGAGTAACAGTTATTTTTTAAGAATAAAAAATTAACTTTTTTTATATTTTTTTTCGATATCATATTACTTTTTATATACGGTCAATTACGTATTTTCTGGTTATGATAAAAATACACACACACACATACATATATATATATATATATACACACACACACACACACACACACACACACACACACACACACATATATATATATATATATCAGTTTTCCATTTAAAAACAATTGATTTGACGTAAAAATGAATGAACTAAAAGAATATTTTATTTCAATTAACATACGAAAAAAGTGAAAATATGTTCTTGTTTTGATATTATTAGTGGTTCTGCCAACACTAACACGTCATGTAAAATTTTTGAATGTTTTTTAGAAATTTGGTTGCATTGTAAATTGTGACAGAGGTTAAAATGTTACAAAAAATATTGTCATTTTCCAATTATTGTAACTTTTGATAATTTTTTGTAAAAGAAAATTATTTTTTTGTAATTTTTGTATTTATTTGATAAATGCATGTTAATGAGTAAATATGCGCCCATGGGTGCTCATACTCATTTAGTGTCCGCTCATATAAGCCTATGTTATTAAATGGACACTTATTTTCCTGTCCATTTGAGCCCGCCGCCCATTTAGGCCTGCCCACGCCTGCTCATGCTCGCTCATTTATCACCTCTAGTTAAAATTAATCTTCTCAAAATGTGATAATTTGTGAACTGAATTTGAGTAATTGGAGAGAAGTATTATTTCTTGTTGTAAGCAAAATAGATACAGAAAGATCCTATATAAAGGATTGAAGAGAAACAAAAACAGAAAACAACAAGGAAACACATATCCTTGTAGGAGAAGGATAGATAACAAACTTAACTACCTAAATACTTTCAACAGCTAACCCTTAGATATCTTATTAGACTAACTGGTCCATGTAGTTTGAGCACAAGAGACTGCCTTGAATTTCTTTTTGAGTAATCTTTGTTTATCATCATCCCCCCTCAAACTGAGAGTGGAGAATAGGTCATGAACTCTCAGTTTGGATAATAAGTAGAAAAACTGTGGAGAAGATAAAGCTTTGGTGAAGATGTCTGCAGGCTGTTCTGTAAAAGAAATATGAGGAGTAGAGATAAGTCCTTGTGTCAACATGTCCCTAACCACATGACAATCTATATCAATATGTTTTGTCCTATCATGGAAGATAGGATTAGCAGCAATGTGTTGAGCTGTTTATTGTCACAGTGAAGAGGGATTGGATGAGGTGAAGTGATCTGGAAATCAAGAAGAAGAGATTTCAGCCATTTGAGTTCACAACAAGTATTTGACATGCTCCTATACTCAGCTTCTGCAGAGGATCTGCTGACTGTTGTCTGTTTCGTACATTTTCAAGAGACCAGAGAATCACCTAAGAAAATGCAAAATCCAGATATTGATCTTCTAGTAACTGGACATGAGGCCCAATCTGAATCACATAATGCTTTGAGAGACATATGACTGGAAGAAGGAAAGTGAAAAACCTTGACCAGGACTTCCTTTGAGATATTTGACCAGTTTTAGGGCTGCCTATAACGCCCCGTATTCTTGCATGTGCATTGTATGCTTGTCTTCTTGATTTCTTGAGTGATTGTGAGCATGTTTACTTAGTATAGATATGTTTTAGAACCATTCATAAGTCGTTCATGAAGCCCTTAACATGTTTAGAATCATGTATGCTTGTTTGTTGAATCGCCGGTTTGATCGCTTTGATTTTGGCCTTAGCGATTCCCCTCGTTGCTCGTATTTGTTTCTATTTCGTCGTGGGAAGTGTTCGTTGAGTTCTTGGCTTTTTATTCAGGTCTTAACCATGTTGAAACAAACCTCTTTCATGTCCAAGTTATCCTAGTTTGATTGGTGTTTGATTGTAGTTTGATTCGTTAATCATTCGTCGCGTGATTCGAGCCTTGTTCTATCTTGTTCCGGGAGTTGTTCGGGTGCGTTTCCGACTTGTTTTGAGTTGGGTTAGACCTTAGAATGGTTGCCCATAAGTTTGGGACCATTTAGGACAAGTTTAGACCAAGTTTTGAAGGTTCGAGGCCGGGCGCCCGCTGAACCTTGTGAGGCGCCCGCCTCAAGTTCTGGGAGCAATTACAAAATGAGCTGAATTTGGAGATAGCCTCAGCAGTTGAGGCGCCCGCCTGGGAAGAGTTGAGGCGCCCGCCTCAACATCTGGTATACATTACGGGATTTTTTTCCCCTGTTTTGATATTGGACGACTTATACACCCTAACCCCCTATCTAAACCTATCCTAAACCTCCCTAACCCTCCTCACTTGTATCCTAACATATCTAACTTGTTTTTAGAGTGGTTTAAGAGTGCATTAGTGAGTCATTAAGCCACAAAATCAGATTAGGAAGGAGACCACATTGGCTTGACACATGTCCCACTCAAATTCTAGACCAATATAAGCCTTGCAATCAGATTTTGACCCTCATTTCTCACCTCCACTCTCAACAAACGAATTTCCTTTCTCTCAAGCTTCTTCCATGGCTTCTTGAAGCTTTGCCCTTGGTCTTCCCTCATCCACTCTCCATTTGCCCAAGACTCCTTCATCAAAGGTGTAGAGCTCAAAGAGTAGAGCATTTCCATCCGAACGATTTTCTCATTTGCTTTCTTTGGTGTAGAACAAGTAAGTTACTCACTTCTTCTTCTTCTTCTTTTAGTTCTCATTGACCCTAAGGAAACAAAGCCTATGGTGATTGAGGTCAATGAGGACACTTTTATGCTTCCTATGCTATCTTCTTGTATTTTGAAATTATGAGCTTGCTAGGAGCATGAATAGGATGATTTCTTGCCTATGAGTGTTTATAATACTCTTTCATCTTGTCTATTTAAGGTTTTGAACATGTTAGAAACATGTATTATATTTGTGATGGAAGTGTTGATATATGTGAATGCCCTAGTTTATGCCTTCATGAAATGTTGTGAAGTTGTTATGTGTACTATCCTCAATATTGGACTCTATGGTGAACATGGATCACATTATAATGCCTTGGTGAATTTACAACCTTGTTGAACCTAGAAATGACCTAGGTTGGGTTATGAAGCACATAGCTTCAATTTCCCCAAAATTGGGAATTTAGAGAAAAGACTCAACGGAGTCGACTCTAGGGAAGATTTGAACATGTTGAACTCCAGTTTCAATCCCTACGAAGTTTGGGCACCGTTTGATTTGGTTTACTCAAGTATGAGCTTGGTTTAATTGTTTATAACAAGTTGTTATGAAAGGTTGGTTTTGTGCAATTTATTGCCTTGACATGTTTTATGGTAGAGATTAATACCCTACTTGGTTGGTCGAGTTCGCTCTTGTCGAATTCGGTCCTTGATTGGTTTAAGTCAAGTAAATATCTACTTGTGCATCACATTGAGTCTAGCTGGCATTATTTGGTTTGTTTATTAAGTCAGGGTGGGACGATGCATCGCCTTCACGAATTATGGGATTCGTGCTCGCTATGGATCGCCGCACCTGGGACCTCACACACACCTCCATTGTTGGCCGCAATGGGGAAGTAGCCCCTTTGCCGTATCAATACGTGCCGCATTGGCTTGCTATCTAGATCGAGTGGTTCTTGATGAAAGTCGATGCAATCACAGAGCATCGATGTTGCACGATAAAGTATAATAAAGTTTATTGCAGGAGCTACAAAGCGGCCGTGACTATATCATATCCTACTTGTATGATTTATTTTACGCACTTACGTGAATAATGTGCTAAGTGCTATATGATGATCATGTACCATAATTGAGATAAATGTCATGCTATAACATGAACATGCATTTTAGTAACTTACTAAGTCTTTCAACTTACCCTATTTGTTTGTTTTGTTTCCTTAGATCCGAGCCGAGGAGACGGTCCGAGATAGACTCGCTTATTCGCTTGGTTGGTTGTGAGCAAGGTTGCTCTTTTGGACTTTGTTGATTAGACTTTTATTTTGGAAAGGACGTTGGGAAGCAAGTCATATAGACTTGGCTTGGGGCTTTGTTGTTGTTGTAGCAACTTAATGATTTGACACTTGTAATCTTTTGTATGCCGACTATATGTCGAGCCTGTTTATATGTTGTTGGTTCGCTACAGTTTCTTCCGCTAAAGCTCGTTTAATTATTATTGTTGTTGTTGTCTCCGGCATGTTGTGGTCGTTGAGGTTATTATAAGCATGTGTTAATTGTAGGAGTAGTTGTTGGGTTCCGGCTGTAACGCCGCCGAAGACTTGTTTATTTTAAGTTGTTTTTCCGGCCAAGTGTAGCCGAATTGTTATTCGTATGCGATGTTGCGCCACATGAAATTTATAATCCTACTTGTGCATGCTTGTGTATCTTGTCTATTTGGACGGCACGACTCGGGATCTCGCATTGGGGTCCGGGTCGGGTCGTCACACTGCCTGCCAGTGATCTGTAGTAGGAGCAGCCATAAACTGACTGAGTACTTGAACATCATAGGCTATATCAGGTCTTGTAATGGTGAGGTAAATAAGTCTTCCAATGAGTCTTCTGTAAGGAGTTGCATCTTGAAGAGAAGGACTGGTGTTGGATGCCAGTTTGTCATGAACTTCAATAGGGGTCAATGAGGGTTTGCAATTCAGGAGTTTTGTATCAGTTAGTATGTCAATGGTGTATTTTCTTTGATGAAGGTAGACTCCAGTGGAGTCCCTAGCAATTTCCAGACCAAGGAAATATTTGAGTTGCCCAAGAACTTTGATTGGAAACTGAGTCTGTAGGTATTATTTGACTTCTGAGAGAAGGGCTGGATTGGAACCTGTAAGAAGGAGATCATCCACATAGACTAGAATAGCCATAAACCCCTTTGAAGTTTTTAATATGAAGAGAGAATGATCATTTTGTGACTGAAGAAATCCAAAGTTGAGGAGAGTTGAGGAGAGCTTTGCAAACCATTGTCTGGGGGATTGTTTTAAACCTTACAGAGACTTGTGAAGTTTGCTGACCACTTGAGTATTGGAAAGAGGTAGATCATGAGAAAAGCCAGGAGGTAAGTCCATGTAGACCTCTTCTTGTAAGTCTCCATGTAAGAAGGCATTGGAGACATCCATTTGTTCAATAGGCCATTGATTGGTAGATGCAATGGCAAGGAGGACCCTTACTGAAGTCATTTTGGCCACATGTGCAAAGGTTTCAAAGAAATCCTCCCCCTCAGTTTGTGTAAACCCTTTGGCAACCAGTCTAGCTTTGTATTTGTCAATAGAGCCATCAGCATTGTGTTTAAGTTTAAAAATCCATTTGCAGCCTACAATATGTTTGTGAGAAGGTAGATACTGAACAGTCCAGGTTTTGTTTACTATTAGTGCTTCCAGCTTCTTCGACATGGCTTGACACCAAAAGGGATCTTTGGTAGCCCGGTGATAGGTTTTGGTTCAAGAAGGCGCAGATATTGCGCACATAGGATTTATAAGATGGAGATAGGTTATCAAGGCTGCAATATCCGGACATGGGATAGGAGTTGTGACAGAGACAGGATGGTGAAAGGTAGGGGTAGGTCAAGATAGTCTTTGAATTTAGCAAGAAAGTTTCCTTACTGGAAGGTCTTGGTGGAATCTGGGAATGCAAGGATTTTGAGTTTGTTGGATAGGTATGAATGGTAGTAGGTTCATGAGAACAGTAAGTAGGAGAGAGGTGTTCTTCACAAACGGGATTGGTGGGAGGGGGGTGGTGTCAAAGGGTGGAGGAGGTTTGTGTGGATGATGCTTGAAAGGGAAAGATGGATTCATAGAAAACCACATCTCTGCTATAGGCGATTTGGTGAGTGGTGAGGTTGTAGACTTTATAGGCTTTTTTGTTGAGAGGATAGCCTAGGAAGACACACTTGTGAGACCTAGGAAGAAATTTGTCTCTGATATGAGATGCAGTGGAGACATAGCAAAGGCAACCAAGGGTTCTTAAATGATTGTATTCAGGTGTAGTTCCAAATAGGGTTTCAAAGGGGGTTTTGAATTTCATAATAGAGTTTGGAAGCCTATTAATAATATAGGTGGCAGTGAGAAGACAATCTCCCCAAAATCTTATGGGAAGGCCAGCTTGGAATCTAAGGGCTCTAGCTAGTTCAAGCAAGTGTCTATGTTTCCTCTCAGCTCTCCCATTCTGTTGAGGAGTATCAATACATGAACTATGATGCTGGATACCTTGAGATTGAAGAAGAGGGCTGAGTCATGTAGTATTAAAGAATTCTGTTCCATTGTATGTTCTGATGTTCTTGACAGAAGTGTTGAACTGAGTTTTAACCATGGTGAAGAATGTGAGAAGAACTTGCCATGTCTGGGCTTTTGATTTGAGTAAGAAAGTCCAGGTTAGTCTGAAGAAATCATCCACAAGGGTGAGAAAGGAGTTGCATCCATCATATGTAGTGTGTCTGTAAGGTCCCCAAATGTCACAGTGTATGAAATGAAACATGGTTGTGCTGTGAGAGGTGCTCAAAGGGAAGGGTTATCTTGTTTGTCTGGATATGTGGCAGATATCACAGCAGAGTTTATTTTTTGGATGGATATTGCAATCTATAGTCTTAATATGTTGCAGAGAAGATAAAGGAACATGGCCCAGCCTTGCATGCCATAGGTATAACTTGTCAACAGGTTTTGTAAGGACATAGTCATTAGTGACAGTATTGTAAGCAGTAAAGAGAAGAGTGGCTATGTCTGTATGAAATTTGTAGAGACCACCAATGAGCTTACCGATTTCTTTGACTTCTGATTTTTGAGGATTCTGAAGACAGCAAGAAGTTGAAGAGAATACCAGAGAGCAGCCTGTGTCAGAAGTAATTTTGCTGCCAGAGATAAGGTTGAATTGAAAATCTGGAACACAGTAGACATCATAGAGGACTATATTTGAGGATAACATAATTGTTCCTTTGTGTGTGATCATGGAGGTCTTGCCATTGGGAAGGTAGATGACAGAGTTGACAGGAACAGGATTGATGAGAAGATCAAATGAGATAGTAATATGGTCACTGGCTCTTGTGTCTATAATCCATTCTTTGCAGGCAGGTTTGTGACTGGCTAAGGTTATAGGATCAATAGTGTGTTGGGTAGAACCCTATACAATCTTACAGAATATATTGATAATAATATTAAATAACGAAAACAAAACCGTTGTGTAGTTGGTTACTTCGAACCAAGTCTTCTGGTGACTTATTGGGTAGTCTGCTGGTGAAGGTCTTCTGGTACTTACTAAGTCTGCTGGTGAAGTCTTCTGGTGAAGGTCTGCTGGCAGAAGCACTGAAGGTCTACCAGTGGAAGGACTGAAGTCTTCTGGTGGCAGTACTAGAAGTCTACCGGTGGAAGACTGATACCTTCTGGTGGCAGCACTGAAAGTCTACCGGTGGAAGACTGATGTCTTCTGGTGGAAGGAAAACGTACCGAGGCCTGTGTAACACACAGTTTCCTTGAAACGTTATTCGTCCCACTCCCTGTAAGTGCCTCGGAGTTCTAACTTAGACGAACGCCTCCCAGATACAACTGGCTGAACCGGATGACTATGCACTGTAGGTCCGGCGAACTTAATTGATGTCTGTAGACTATCATCAAACAAGGAGGCCAAAAGGAAGACGATAATCAAGATGCAATGCTAATGCAAGTGTATCAGATGAAGGGAATTTCGTGTTTTTCTGTTAAGTGTTGTGTCTTTCTGTTGTGGAAAATGGTTTCTTTATATAGGCCAGTGAATCAACGCGTTTTAATTACGCCCATAAACCACACAATTAAAGCGGACATTAAGACATTAATCTCGCCCATTAAAATGCATTTTTAATGAGTTTGGAGTTACAAAACTTGAATTTAAAATTCAAAAGAAAAATGCAAAAGGCGGGTTTGTCTAGGTAGCACAATTTGGTCCGACATTCGTGTCCGCATGTGCAAGCACACAAGTACGCCGGTCCAAGCCAAATCGGACCTTGATTTGCACCCCCGCGCGCGGGAGGATAGTACTTTCTATACAAGCTACCCAACACCAAGGGAGCCTTTGTATATAAACCCTTCAAGCTTTTCACATGTTCCCAATGTGGATAACCCACTTCCAACATTTCAAATGTCCTATTTTAAGCCTCTATAACTTATTCATCCGATATCCGAATTGGACAAATAAATATAGTATTCTTATGTACTCACGAGAAGAACATAATTCCACAATTATCATAGTCATTACATAAATGACTCACAAATAAATTAGTGCCTCAAAGCCCCAATTTACTTCACTTAAAAACACTAGTTTTCCAACATAGTGTAGTTCAAGCCCTCTAGATGCACTTCAGATTGTGAAAGATGGCAAAGTAACAGTGTCTTGATTGCTTTGAAGGAAGATTTTTGAGTTGTTGGCATTGTTCAGAGTGAAGTAGTTGGAGTCATTGTTGTTGCTAGTGCTAGGCTTTTGAATTCCTTGAGAAGTGGTAGAAGCACATACATGTTTTAGGTTTGACCTTGTTTTTGGGCATTCCGAAAGATCCGTTTGACACCATACAAGGGTGCTACCGAAAACCATGAAGGTAGAAACACTTGTCTTTTGATGAGAGTCTCCCTGGCAAAAATCACAGAAAAATTTACCCTTTGTTGGTCTGCTTCCTACATTCTTCTCTTTAGTGTACTTATTGTAATTATTTCCAGCTTGAACCATTGAGTTTGCTATTCAAGGCAAAGAGGAGTATTCTCTCGAGCCGCTATATTGTCTTTGCCCTTCCTCTGGGCTAGCATAGAGACGCCTTTGGTGATGGTTGGCGTGAGGTGACATCCTTAAGATCCGCCTCTTATGTCGTCAGTAGAAACAGATAGTCCCATAAAAAATTGAGTGATCTTTGAGAGATGCTCATAATCCTCTTGCAGCTTGAGTTGCTCCACAAGTGCAATTCCATGAACATTTAAGTAGTAGTAGAGATTGGCCGCTCATCCCAAAGCCCTCTAAATTTAGTGAAGTAGGCACCTATGCTCACCCTCCTCGAGTACATAACATAATATTCTTTTAACTTGAAATATTTAGAGGCATCACTTTGAGAAAACCTAGTTGTGATATCTTCCCATATTTCATAGGCAGTAGTGAAGTAGACAACACTTTGTCTGATTGAGAACTAACAGAATTCAGAAGCCATGAGACAACCATGATGTTGCATCTTTCCTAGGCATGAGTGTATTTGGATTGGGGTGGAGGCTTAGTGTTGGATCTATTAACCATTCCTAGTTTATTTTTAGTAGAAAGTGCTATGGTGATAGCAATTTTCCATTGAGTGAAATTTTTGTCATCAAGAGCTTCGCTACTGTGGTTATGCCCGGATGGTCATTGTGGTGTAGATAAAGAGGGTGGCTACCATGTAGTTGAAGATTTGATTCTCGATGATCATATATGTCAACAGTGGAGGTTTCTGGATCTTTGTTTTTTTGATTTTCAGTTGTGTCTTGCTTTGATTCAGACGTAGTAATAGAATAGGATTGAATTTTGTTATAGAACAAAAGAATTTTACCTGTATCCAGGTAGTGCAGGACTTTAGAACAAAAGAAAGAATTTTCCTTGTGCGCACTGCGGAGAGATCTTTGATTGCTCTAATACCATGATAATTTGTGAACCGAATTTGAGTAATTGAGAGAAGTATTATTTCTTGTTATAAGCAAAAGAGATACGTAAAGATCCTATATAAAGGATTGAAGAGAAACAAAAAGTAAAACAACAAGGAACCACATATCCTTGTAGGAGAGCAATAGATAACAAACATAACTAGCTAAATACTTTCATCAGCTAACCCTTAGATATCATATTTGACTAACTGGTCCCTGTAGTTTGAGTACAAGAGACTGCCTTGAATTTCTTTTTGAGTAATCTTTGTTTATCATCAAAATGGCATATATGTACTGAAGATATGACATTCTACGTCATTCTAACTAATTACGCATCGACCACCTAAATTGAATTAATATACTTATAAAATTTGATACACGATTAAAAAAACGATTTATAAACTTTAGTATTATAAATGATGATATGTTTTATACTCCCTCCGTCCCTAAATAATCGTCCTAGTTGATTCGACAGACAGATTAAGAAAATACAATTGACTTGATTATTTATATTTGTTTAATGTGTAGTTTTCTTTAAAACTTATGTGTATGTGGCTCATAATTAAAGTATGGTAAAAAAAGTAAGGGTAAAATGGTAAAAGTGATGTTCTAAAAAGATAAGTTTCAAACTTGATAATTATTTTGGAACAAACGAAAAAAAAAAGGAGGACGATAATTTAAGGACCGAGGGAGTAGTAATTTTTATTTGAATCTGTAAGGGAAACCCATCGTTAATCATTAAAGTTTAAAATAACAAAAAAATAAAGTAAAAATAAAATTTTAAAAAGAAAATTATAAAGTGACAGTATTAGGTCGACCTTTTTTCCGAAATTTCGAACATAACTGCACCACAAATTGTGGGTCTGTCAGACCATAAACAACAAAGATTATTTGAGGTGCTTAGCCAGATTTTTTGAGATTATTTGAAATAACAAAGGAGCTTAAAAAATGTTTAATAAGCAAAAAGTGGTTTTGGGAGCTTTTTAGCTTCTGTGCTTAGCGCTAGTGGACTAAAATGTATTTTCCTCCCTTCCCTGTCTTAACCAATTTTGAGCCGAGATTATTATTATTTTTTTTTTTTTGCCCTTAATTTAAAGTACACATTTTTACCTATAAATGGAAACTTGGTTTGTTTCATTTGGATATCAAAATAATTTTTTATGATTTTTTGAAGTTTCTAGATATTTTATTTGTTGATATATTTAAAATATTAAATTTATGGAGATAAAGATGGTGATGTATATAAAAGTGTTGGAGTTTGTGCATTGTTGGAAGAGTATTTTTGTTTATGAGCTAAAGTGGGAGCTTAATGGTATTTTTAATAAAAATGAAAACATGAAGTTTAAGCTCCCTAAATTGGGAGCTTTGTTGTACATACTCTCACATCTCACGAGGCTTATGATTTGCTAGATAATTAGTTGGAGGTGTAATAATCCCTTTGGTTCACTCAATGGGTTTATATTTTAAATGTTTGATACTACTAGAGCCGTCAAAATATAGTCTAACCCATAGATCCGGTCCAGTCCACCAAAATTTTCCATAGGTCTGAGTCTCAAGTTAGAAACCCCAAAAAAACCTATTTTTTTGGCCCAATCCGGTAGGTCAATGGGTACGCTTGGTACAGACATGAAAACCCAACCCGGGCCGAAGACATGGGTGACTAGTTAAATATTTTATTTTTTAAAAGAGAAAGAAAGAGATATACAAAGCTTTTGATAAAAACAATACGCATTAATAGCAAAACATAATTAAAAACAACTATAAAATACTTAATACATCATTTTTTGTTGTCAAAATACTATATTACCTTTGACAAAACTAAAAATTAAAAATTAAAAATTGAACACCACACTAGACCCGACCAACACCGACCGCCCACCTGACCACCACCCACCGCCTCGGGCTAAGCCTAGTCCTCCCCCCAGCCTCCCATTTTGCCAGGCCAAGGCCAATCTCTCCCCAACCCCAGCCTCCCACTCCGCCTCAAGCCCAAGCAATCCCTTCCCCTCACCCCACCCGGCCCGCCTCCCGACCCAATCCTCCTCCCACACTTCACCTGCCTCCCCAGCCTTCCCTCCCCAAATTTACCTAGCCTCCACCACCTTCCACCCACCTCCACCACCAATCTTCTTCTTCTTTTTCCATTAAATTATAATTTTCAATTTAATTTTGAAATTGAATAAAGGGCAAATTGGTAAACTTTTTTTAAAAAAAGTGTTGTACTAAGTATTTTATAGGTAATGTATTAGTACCTATGTTTTATCGTCTCCGACACATAATTGTGGGTCTCTAAACGATATACAAAGCTTTGAAACTTTTCCATGTTTCTTTTTCTTTTCCTAGTAAAAAAGTTTATTTAATGAATTTAGGGGAGAGATTATGGCCACAGGCCCACAATCAACTAAACATGTCCAAATCGTTCCGATTTTCTTGGAGGAGGTTCTGGTGGATCGGATTCGAACCGTGAACCTTTACAGTTCAGCCTCGAACCGTGAACATTATTTATGGTTCACGCCCATGGTCTATGGTTCCAAAAATATTTTATTTTTTTTTTAAACTATCTTAATTAAAAGCGTTCTTCACTTCAGGTCATCGCCCTCGAGTCGCCCATTTGAATTTTGACGATATTTTTTTAATTTTACCGTTGGAACCGTGAACCGTCTGGCTCATGGTTCCTGCTCACAAAAAAGTTTAGGTGAACCTTAATTGAACCGGTGAACCTTCTGCCTGGTTCGCTTGAAGGTTAAGTTCTACACTGTTCTGTTCTTAGGCCGCGAACCTTTGTGCATGTCTACAATCAAGACATCTTATTTATGTAAGCATTTTATTTTTATTACCGCACTTTAATCACGCCTCTATTGTCTCTTGTTTTTATTGTCACCGCTTTTGGGGTTGGGTTCCTTTATGCGCATTTTGTTTTTATTGTTCAATTGGCCAATTTGTGAATTTTTTGAATAAAAATAAAGATGCTTTTTTAGGCCCGGAGTTGATACAGGGGTGGGCTTGACTTTCTTGAGGCCCGATATATCTTAGGTCCAACCCGCCCGATGTCAAGCTAAACCCGTGGGCTTGGACATGGTCGGGCCGAGCTAGCCCTGCTGATGCTCTAAATGGTACACAAACTGCTTTGGGTCGCTCTGCATGTGATTGTAGGATATCCTCGGACTTTGTAATAGGTTGCATCTTCGTAGATTCTCGTCAAGAAAGGAAATACCTTAGAAGGAATGCAATGCAAGATTTGCGAAACCCCTCCCGCATGAGAGTAAGTTTTTACACTTGTGAGAAAGCAAATTGACAGAGTTTCGATATGTGTAAGTGAGCGCACCTTTTAGATGTGATGTTGGGGGTATTTATAGCCCCATGGGAGCCAAAACCGTTGGATTAATGATACCGACGAGATCTTAGGAATTAATGGTCATTAATGCGGGTTGACCAGAATCGCTTGAGTAGTGGCTTGAATCTCTGCAAGGACGTTCCTTCGTGATCGTGCTCGAATAAGTTGTATGACTGATCGAGTACTCCTGGCCCTACTCGATCAGAAGTCGAAGTGTTAGCACTTCCCTAACCACTATTCCCGGGTAGTGCCCCCTGGTTGGGGAGGCATGGCCTTCTCCGACCAGGATAGAATATCGATCGACTAGGAATGATCGGTCTGTCCCCTGCTCGAGACAATCTTCATGTGCTCGATATTGAGCTCGTGATCGGCTCTTGGCCTGCATATCAATGTTATAAGAGCAAGAACAATAATCAAATCAAATACACACAAATCAAATACAACCCATTAAAAACCAATAAAATAATCTATTTGTACTCTATTGATTCAAAACAAAAAAAACTTCCAACAAGAGCACAAAATTCAATTTTTTTACATATCACACCATATTTATCTCGACATTTTTTTTCTTTTCAGAAAATGGCTAGAAACTTGAAAAAAATATAGAAATTTTTTTTGATATCCAAATGAAATAAACAAAGTCTCTATTTATAGATTAAAATATGTACTTTAATTCAGGGAAAAAAGTAATTTTTTTGGTCGAAAACTGGACAAGAAAAATGATGGTGGAAAAGTTATTCAATGCTGCCATGTGGAAAGGGAAGGGGCAGAGGTGACAGTCAAAATGATGCTCTTTTGAACCCAACAAGCCCGAAATATGGTCGTTTTTGACGTGCTGGTGGTGTGATTTGATTTTGATTTATATTATAAATTGATATAAATCAAGACAAATCAAATAAAAATTAGATTAAATTTTTATAAGATACACCGTTAAAAGCCAAAATTCACCTAGATCAACCGTTGTCCACTTAGTGGCAACAATTAACAAACAAGAAGTAATGAAGGCCGCCCCAATTGCAGCAAATGAAAGGAGGTGGAATAAAAAAATTCAAATTGAAGTTCATGCAAAGAAGACAAAAAGGGGGGAACTGTTATAGCGCCATTGAATATGTCATATTTCAATTTCATTGGTACCGATTTAAAAAAAGGGTAAATCTCTTAGCCTAATCACTTTCTTCTAAATTAATTTAAAATTTTGTTTGGGCTTTTTTGTTTTTTCTTATGTAAACTACTAAACTCTTTGCAAGAATCAAGATGTTTATGTAAGTAATTAGCCAATTATGTTTTAAGGTTTAATTATTTAAATGTTGCATTTTATATTTACTAATTTACAATGGATGATTATTTTATTGATTACTCAGCTGTTTAATTTTTAGATTTTGCTTACTATTTATTTGTAATGATTTTGTGATTAAATATTTATTTGTTACTTGTTAGTATGTCTACGTAACTTGCAAGTGCTATTGTATATTGATTTAAACTTTCTCCATATGCTTGTTTTAATGGCTCCTAAACGAACTTATAAACCTAGATCTGAGAAAATAAAAAGTAGAACAATTGATTGTTATGGATAATAGATTACAAACGATGTTCGATGAAGTTTGATTAGTTTTAAGTTGTTAATTCTTATTTGTAGATTTTTTCTTTACATATATATATTAGGGCCCCATTTTTTATGTTTACCTTTGGCCCTCAGAATCATAGGGTTGTCACTCATCAGCTATTCAAATCTCATTATAGACATCCTCATACTTTATTATACATAATAGAGATGTCATGTGTTCATGCTCAAAAGAGGCACCATTATTGTCCAATTCTACCAAAGGTTGCTCACTTCTCTTAATGTAGAGGTCAAGCGTTCTAAGCTTGCAAGAACTTGCATAGTCTCATGGAAAGACATCATATAAACTGTGAAGAGGTAGAACACCCAACATTACATATTTCAAGGTCTTTGGGTGTAAGTGCGATACTAACTACAATGGTAGTGACCATAGAGGTAAATTTGATGAGAAAGTTGATGGACGCTTTTTTGTTGGTTATGCTAAACACAAGAGAGTTTATAGAGTGTATAATAGAAAATTTCAAATAATTGTTGAAACTATGCATGTTACTTTTGATAAATTTTTTTCTTTCTTGAGTCCAATGAGACTCAAGATGTTTCTAATTTTTAAAGATTTTTGAGACATGGATTAATAAAGATTCAATACGTAACAATCCTCCATCATCTATTCTTCCTGCTGATAGTTCAGATAATCAAATCATACATCAACAAGTTGATGAACCTCAGGCAGTTGATACTCAAATACAATTAGTTGAAACATCTTTTTCTCAAATTGACAATCCTACCGATATTTCTAACTCCATTCCGGATCTTCCCAAAGAAATCAAAGAAACCGACATCCCCGCTTTCAAACTTCATTGGTGATCCATTTAACCGACATTACATTGAATGACCGTTGATACTGAATGTTTTGCTTGAAAGGAAGCACTTTTACGATCAGCAGGTTGTAGCTGCTGATACTTGGTAATAGTTGCAGATGTTAGTTAAACAAATAATAGTTTATGAAGGAATAAACATGTCTAATTCACCATGAAACTATGAAGGAAAAAAGCAGGATGGATTGGAGCGATCGAAAACTTATTAAAATGGACCGACCCGAATTTTACCTGATTTTTAAGCCCAAAATAGGAGCCCCTAAATCCTAATCTCACTTTGTATATAATGTATAGATAAAGGACCTCGTTGAAAATTAAAGGGTAATCAGATGGCTATGAAAGGAGGTGGAATGAAAAAAATCTAATTGAAGTCCTTGCAAAGAAGAAAAAGAGGGGAAACTGTCATAGTGCATTGAATCTTTGATATTTCAATTTCATTGGTACCCATTTAAAAAAAAAAAAGGTAAATATCTTAGCTAGAGATCTTTCTTCTAAACTAATTTAAAATTTTGTTTGGGGCTTTTTTGTTTTATGTAAGGGAGTGGAGTGGAGTTCCATGAGACTTAGTCAAGTACTAATCTCTTTAAAAGAATCAAGATGGTCATGTAAGTAATTAGCCAATTAGGTTTTAAGGTTTAATTATTTAAGTTTTGGATATTAAATTTACTAATTTGCAATGAATGATTATTTTATTGATTAATCAACTCTTTAATTTTTAGAGTTTGCTTACTATTTATTTGTAATGATTTTGTGATTAAATATTTATTTGTTACGTGTTAGTATGCCTATGTAACTTGTAAATGCTATTGTTTATTGATTCAAACTTTTTCAGGTGCTTGTATTAATGGCTCCTAAACAAACTTATAAACCTAGATTTGAGAAAAGAAAAGATAGAAACAAAAAATAGAATAATTGATTATTATTAATAATAGATTTACAAACGGTGTGTGATAAAGTTTGATTAGCTTTGAATTGTTAATTCTTCTTTGTAGATTTTTGTTTTTCATGTATATGTTGGGCTCTATTTTTCATGTTTGCCTAGGGCTTTATGAATCACAGGTCCATCACACGACAGTTGTTCAAGTCTCAATAGGATCCTCACTCTTTAGTGCTTATAATTAGGGGTGGCAATTCGTGTTATCGTGTTGTGTTCGTGCTTCATTATCATGTTTTTATTTTATCTATCTTATTTGATCATAAATATAACAATAAATATTAATTTGAATATATTAACAATTTCATGTCTTTTGTGTCGTGTTTCGTGTTATATCGTGTCGTGTTGGGTTTATCGTGTTATTTGTCTTTGTAATCGTGTTTTATAATTGTGTCGTGATGGTTCGAGGTATCGTGTCGTCCCAGGCATTGCCACCCCTACTCGTAATAGAGAGATCAGATGTTCATATCTCACAAGAGACATCATTATTATTCAAATCTTATCAAAGGCCGCTCACTTATTTTAATAGAAATTTCAAGTGTTCTAAGCTTGCGAGAAGCATCCTAATATTATACTACTCTCATTAGAAAGTTTTAGCATTCAATTTCGGGGTGTGCAGGAATTTTTCATAACCGGACCAAACCAATCAAAATTGGATCGAACAAATATTTTGGTTTGGTCATAGATCTGAATTTTTGTAGAACCAAACATTAGGGTCAGTCCTGGTTCTCGAGCTAAAAAAATATAGAACCGAACCGAACCGAACCAATTAGTTGTTTATTATTATTATTATTATTATTATTATTATTATTATTATTATTATTATTATTATTATTATTTAATATATATATATATATATATTATAAAAACTAGGTAATTGACTAGAGCTATTCAGAGGTTGAGATTAAATTATCTTTAAAAAATTAACGGTTGAGATTCACCCTCATATTCACATGTGTGAGTAGTTATTCATTTTTAATTCCTTATTTTTTATTTTCTATTATAAGTCCCCCCCTACAATCAATATTATGAGCAGTCACTCATTTTTCTTCTCCCTATGTTTTATCTTCATATTATAAAATCACACTCTGTGATTAATCTTCTGAACAATCATCCCTTTATAAAACATCAATCCCTCAACTATCATTTGAAGCAATGTACCCCTCAACTGTAACGTTTTTTACAATGCGACTGACTACTGTTAAGGAAACTAGGTGGAGTGAATTCTTTAGTCAATCTATCACTCCCCTGCTTGATTCTCTTGGAACAGTGCATCAAAGTGCATGTGTTGATATCGTCCTAGCTTGGTACGTCATGGGGGGATTTCCTCACTCAATACCTGGTCCTTAGGCCACCACCATTGCAGACTTCTTGCAATGGCTTCCAATTTGGAAGTTGTTGAAATGCAATGGCAAGTCTTCCCAAATTTCTTCCAAAGGTGAGGTGGAGCCGAGGTGGCGGAGAGAGAAGAAATTTTCTTCCAAAATTGGAAGGCAGACAAATGGGAGGAAGAAGGCGCGCCAGACAGGAAGATGGGCGTCACACACGGCCTGTGTGTGGCGCGTGCAGTTCACGCGAGGGGCAGACGAGTGAGAGGTGCGGAATAGTGGGGCCCAGCTCTGTTTTTGTGTCTGTTTGATTAATTTTTAAAAAAAAAAAATAAAAGGCAACTTTACCGTGTGTGTGGGGGGCGGTTTGGTGGGTGGGGGGGGGGGTTTGGGATTTTAATTTATAGCCGTTTGGTATTAAATTTTGTAGCCGTTTCCTACTGATTTTAATTTTAAGTTTTTTTATGTAATTTTTAAGTATTTATCTTTTATGTAACTTTATGATTATGTATTTTTTTTTTTCAATTTTAACGTTTTATGTAATTTTCTATTTATGTTATTTTAATCGTCATGTATAATATGTATTTTATTGATAATTTATTAATTAAATTATAAATTATTTAAATTGTGAGTAATAGTATTATTTATAAATTAATTAATGTCATTATTTATAATTTATGTAATTTATTTGTTTGAGAAATATAAAAATAAGATTGAAGTATAAAGTTAATGAGGTGGCAGTGGGACCCAACTAAGAAGATGCATAAGAAGATTAGCATTGGGAAGATATATTCTTAAATGGAATAAGAAGATAAAAATGTGTATATGACAGTGGGACTCGGCTAAGAAGATGATATAGGAAGATGAGCATTGGAGATGCTCTAGCAACATTTTCCACCCCATTCCCATTGATGAATCAATAACTTATGGACCAACGAGCTCTAGCTCAACTGGTACTTCTCACATCTCCTAACGGAGAAGTTGGGTGTTCGAGTCTCACTAGAGATGATGCGGGAGCAAGGGAGACGTTGGAGGCTTACTCAAGCAACGAAGAAATTGTTCAACTCATTCACATTTCATGGTACGTAAGGGCTGTTTTTAGACTAATTAATGACATGGATGAATGGTTGAATTACCATAAGTGGAAAGATAAACAAGTGTCATTGTGGGGGTCGTTGTTGCTCGGTCTAATTGGGTGGATTACAAGGCTTGGATTAACAAAGACAATAAGGAGGCCACGGCATGGGAATACTTTTGAGCCCGGGGTCCAAGGGTTTCGTAGAGTTACGTGGAGTGGCTAAGAGGTTGTACAAACAAGATAGGTGTTCGGATTGTGGTGAAGACCCCGTCATCAAGGAAGCCGAGAGTTTTTGATAGTTTAATTTAGTTTATTTATCTATTTTATTTAAGTTAATGTTTATTTCCTTTAGCATAGGTTTGTTTCGTTTTTTATTAGGATAGGATTTCTTTTAAAGTTATCTAGTTTAGGATGTTTTTTATTGTTTTCTAGTCTGATAGGAACTCTTAAAGTTATTAGATTTAGGTTTGAACTCTTGTAGCCTATTTAAAGGCATTTAATTTTATTATTAGAGGAGATTTGGACGTTGAATAAAACACCCTAAAGAACACGGCTTGTTCTTCTTCAAAAATCGGTTTCTTCTTCTTCAAGGTGAGTGAAGCCTAGAGAGATTAAATCGTCGGGATTCTTTACGTTAGGTGAGTGAAACCTAGCCGGTGAACCCGTAATCTATCCTTTTTATTTTCTTGTTGGTTCTTGGCAGCCTTGATCAAATTAAGGCGTGGACTGTTTTGCAAGTCCTTGGGGAATTCGGCCAAGACAAGTAGTCAGATTAGGGAGTAGTTTGCTTGGAGTATTCCGGGCAGATTAAGGGCAGCTTGAACAATAAAACGTGGGCTGATTCTGTGGCAGTTTTGGGCGTGTTCTACGAAAGGAAATATTTGGACAGCTTGTGCTCTCCATGGACATGGGGCTGTGTTACTTTTCTGGGGCAGATTCGGCATAGGGGAAGTATTGTGAATAAGAGTAGTTTGTTCAGTTGTTGGGGCAGATTATAACTTGTCTAAAATTCTTGTTAAGGCTAGGGTTTGGGGATTAAATTGTTAGGGAAACTCTTTTAGTTATTGAGCAGATTTTTCGAGGGGTTTTGGGAGTGTTTTGGGGCTGTTTTGGAGAGAGTTGTTCAGCCATTGGGCTGTCCAAAAAAAAGCTGGAACTGATTGTTAATTCAGCCATCTGCATACGCATCAAGAGACACCTTGGAATTTACAACTCTCAGTAGAGAGGTCGGGTGTTCAAGCCTCTTCAGAGGCATCGTTGTTGTTAAAGCCTTATCCAAAGGCCCCATTTAGCTACTCACTTATCTTAACGGAGAGGTTGAGTATTCAAGCTCTATCAGAGGCACCCTGGTACTTAACTACTCTCAACTGAGAGGTCGTATGTTGAAAACCTCACCAGAGGCATCATTTGTTCGAGCCACACCAAAGACATCATATATATATAATGGTAGCCTTTCAAGGCATTAAAAAAAATAAAAATTAAGGGTTGGGGTACGGTCTATGTCCCCTCCAACCTTTGAAAAAAAAATCAACAACTTATGGCAGCGTGCACAAGGGGATCATTTGATTCATTTCCCTGTTACTAGCACACTTAATTCCTAATTTTCTAGAAATGTGTCTATAATTTTGATATTTTTAATTATTGAATATACTATATATCGAATATTTTTTAATCTTTTTATAAAGTTTAAATCTTTCAAAAATTTATTATGTATTTGTATTAAAAAGATAAAAAGTAAAAACCATATTATTTGTCCGGTCCTGGTTCTTGTACATTTTTTGTTGGTTCTGGACCAGACCAATATATTGGTTCTTGTAACAACCCGAGCCCAAGAGCCCGGTCCGCTACGTGTAGCCCACATACTGACCCACTGAGCACGCAGCACCTTGGGTCATCAGGTCCACCACAAGCCGACCCAAAAGTTCATGGATGATGTTGGTGCCCAGTAGTAGCGCATGGCTACCTTATAAATCAAACACAAGTGCCACATCCACCCGATGTGGGATTGGAGTATTACAATCTCCCCCACTCAAATCCTTGACGTCCTCGTCAAGACCGAATCGTACCCCGGGCGATGCAGGATTCAAGAGGTGGCTCGTACGGGAATCAAGAGGTGGCTCCCATCTTCCGCGGTGTAGCACTTTGGCCCGCACAGTACTTTGTTCCCACATTTTCGGCCGGGACCCGCTCTAATACCATTTGTAACACCCCGAGCCCGAAGTCCCAGACGCTACGTAGCCCACACCGGCCGACCGAGCACGCAACACCTGGGTCATCGTGCCCACCACAAGCCAACCCAAAAGTCCATGGATGATGTTGGTGCCCAGTAGTAGCGCATGGCTACCTTATAAATCAAACAGAAGTGTCACATCTACCCGATGTGGGATTGGGGTATTACAAAATCCCTCATTCAAATCTTTAACGTCCTCGTCAAGGCCGAATCGTACCCCGGGCGATGCAGGATTCAAGAGGTGGCTCGTACGGGGATCAAGAGGTGGCTCCCACCTTCCACAGTGTAGCACTTTGGCTAGCACAGCACTTTGTTCCCACATTTTCGGCCGGGACCCGCTCTGATATCATTGTAACGACCCGATTCCAAGAGCCCTGGGCCCGCCACGTAGCCCACACACCGGCCCACCTGAGCACGCAAAGACCTTGGGTCATCAGTCCACCACAGTTCTAATTAAAAAGTCCATGGATGACGTTGGTGCCCAAGAAGAGTAGCATTTAATTACCTTATAAATCAACATTAATTGTCACATCTACCCGATGTGAGATTGAGTATTACAGCTTTCATACATATCAAGTTACGGCTCTAATTTTTTTGAGAACCGAATTATTGATTTGGTTCCAATTTATTTTTATTTTTTTTCCAAAATACAGGACCGAATCGAAATAAACTCACCCCTTATTCAAATCATTACCGACACAATTGGTCTAGCCACATGAAAGGCATCCAAACAATTATAAAAGTAGCCTTTTAAATTATTAAATTAATTTTTTTTAAAAAAAAATGGTTGTTGTAAGGTCAAGTCTGTCAAGAATTATATATAAATGAATATTTGGAAAATACAAATCAGTAATATTGTAAATTATTTAAGTTTTTAATTGAATAATAATAAAATGACTTGATATCACAATTGTCCTAATTAATATCTTTACTTTATGTTTGGGATGGTAGATGTGATATGTAACAATTGTTTTCTTTTGATCAATGATGCTTTTATGCAACTAAACTTAAATAGCACGTCATAATATATCAGCTACCACTAGATTTAACCTTAGACGCAATCCAGCTCGAAAACACTTTATGAAAAACAAAAAAAAATAATGGATAATACGTATTACTTCGTCCATAAATAATTGTTATCAATTTTTTTTTTGTTAAATAAGTGTCCTATTTTAAAACTGATACGGAGTACTAGATTCTGAGCTCATGTCTATAACACAATGTCAGTTTGAGACTTGATTAATATATGGAGCACACAATATGAGAATGAATTAATATTTACCTAAGATTTTATAGGAATTAGATATATGTACACTACACAACGAAAATATAAAAAAACCTAAATATCTAATAAAATAAAACATTTTACTTGAGCATTTATTCGGGTATTATTCGGCCATACATTAAAAAAAGTAAATTAGAGGGGAAAATTAATTAATTACTACAGTGGCTATCTACAAAAATTTAAAATGACGAGATTCATTTTTCTTAGAGGTCAAACATCAAGCACATCATAGGCAACATAACAGACTTGATTATCTATTTTCTATTCACCTCTAACCAACTCTGATATCAAAATTAGCATTATACACGAAAAAAAAAACAAAAAGGAAGAGGAAGCTGACCGACTAACAAAGACAAAAAGAATCATAGAACTTCAACGTCCCCGTCCCCCTCTCACCCCCAAACACACTTAAAGTAAAACAAATTTTTATAATGATTGAAACAGAAAGAGGATGAAAGAGAAAAAGTGAAAATCTTGATCGTCAAACTCTTCTTGTATTTATTCCTATAATTAGAGAAATGATAAAAGAAAAATTAATTCACCTTTTTAAAAAGTGCAGTGCGAAGAGAGATGTCGAATAATGATGGGGTTCGTGGTCTTCAACTATCGACTCTAGTCGGTCGGAAAATAATTATTAACCAAAGTGACTTAAAGCATATAAAAGCTGATGAATTCTTTAGCATTAGGAAGATTACCAAATGTTGAAGATTACCATGACAATAGTAACTTAAGTGACTTTGTTTTTCCTAGCAGCATAGTAAAATATTAACTTAAGTGACTTAAAATATACAAAATCTGATGAATTGTTTAACGTTAGAAAGACTATCAAAGGTTGAAGATTACCATGTCAATAATAAACACAACGAAGACATAAGCCAAATGAAGAGTGAGTATTATTAAATCTATATTATTATTACTATTTCTACCTAAGCTTGCAGTTTTAATTAAATCTGAAAATCGATGGTCTACAGAACCCAATAACAATATTAATAAATCCCAAAATTCTATTACTGTGGCCCTTTTCCTTCCCGATTTCAAATACCCATTAACAAATCAACAACAACCCACCACTTTTTTTTTTTTTTTTTTAACAAGGTTGAATCCTGGGGTAGTAGTTTAGGTCCCTCATTGCTATTATCAGGAAAATCACGGGATATGCCCGAATGATACATGGTTTGAGAACATGTCAACTAATAACACATACAAGGTTCAACCTCAGAAGAAAGCAAATTGCTTCCACCAAGTATCGAACCCACGCTGCATGCCTCCAGAATCTTATGTCCCCCTCCTTTTACCACTCGGCTATGCCCCGGGGGACAACAACAACCCACCACTGTTACTACTCTTGTTACAGTATTGCACTACACGTATATCAATCAATAGAAACTGATTTACTTTCTTAGAACAGAAAATAAAACAGACTTACCACAACTGCTTGATTACTCTGCGCCCCCCACCTCAATTGGCCCCTTCACGATTTCCTACGCCCCGTGCTACTTCCTTGTGTCATCTCTCTTTTTTTGTTTTCATTTTGTTTTTAAGTTAACAATTCATCAACTATCTACCTTCTTCTTAAGGTGAATATTGAGTTTCCACTTCTTGAGGACATACCGTTTCCAGCAGAGAGGACAACGAGCTTCGAAAACCCTTGGAAAAAAAGAGATGAAGAAAACCCTTGAGAATAAAATGGGATCCAAACTCAATTCTAACTGTATAAGGAAACCCATTACAAATGGGCAACGAAGAAGGAGAATAGGCGGAAAATTAGGCACGTATAAACCCAAATAAATTAGAGTGAAGAGGAGGTTGTTTGTCCGCTTGAAAACCCAAATAAATCACAGCCGTAAGATATCGTTAAAAAAATAAATCCTGAACTCTGAATAACTCAAATCAATTGTATATGTGCAAACCTAACTGTTTTATAATATATATATCTTTAAGAAAATATTTTTTATCATTTTACACTTACTTTTTCTACATACTTTAAATATTACCGCATGCACAAGAACATTAAAAAACCCACACGTCTCGTCAATATTTATAATACAAATAATTACTTTTTTAAACGGTATATCGACAGTGGAGATGGATGTAATATTCATTAGGGGTCCATGGACCCTAGTCAAGGTTTTAAAAATGAGTAATTTGTTTTTAACCATATGAAAACGCATTCTTACCATTACAAATTGGACCCGCTCCCAATTTTTTCCGTAAACCTTCTAACCTAGTCGCAGGCAGTCGCTCCTTCCTAACCCAAGCGATGAATGCGAGAGAAGCGGAAGCTGCTCAAGGCTACCACTTATGCTTCCTCAGTTCCTCCCCAATCCAACTATCACCATCTAGCTATCACCATTGTGCTTCCAACCTGTTGGTACTCTTTCACTTTCAAATTTCAATCTTTCTCAATTCATTATATATTAATCCGAAATTAGGGTTTTTTTAATTTGAGATTTCTAGGGTTAAAAGGTAAAATTATTGATTTGATTGATAATTTTGTATATGACAAGAAACTTTGGTGCCTTTGAAACTTTGGTTGAGTCTATCTTGAAGAATTTGGAGCAATTTAAAGGTAAATTTTGATTTTCGGAAATTGGAATTATTTGTTGTTTTGTTTGGTTTCTTGTAAATTTTTAGTTTATATCTGAAATTAGGGGGTTTGTTATTTAGAAAAAAAAATAGTTTAACTTTTTGCTCACTTGTGTGTGATTTACTGATGGCAAAACACACAAATGGACCACCAAACTTTTCCATTTTTTACAATTCAACCACTGAAAGTTTGAAATATCTATTTTGGCCATCCAACTTTTGTCCAGTTGCAAGCGAGCCCATTTTTCGGATGGACGTTAGATTTAACCGTTAAAATATGTCAAATATTTGTTTTACCCTTCTAAATACTATTTTTTGTGTGATATTAGAAATTCAAAGGGGTCCAACTGAAAAAATAAACAAAAGGGAGGAATAATTATGATAAAAAGGGTCCAAATGTAAATAAGAACTTTGGGGGTTAGTCAACAATGTTCATCTTCTCCCAAATTTGTTCATCTTCATCGGTTCACAGCTTGGGGAGAAATTGAAAACCTGACTGGCAGTGCTACAACTTTCTGAATTGAAGGTTGCAAGTTACAGTCAACATTGCAACTCCTAGGAAGCATATCTTCCAGCCTTCATATGAGCAACACTTCAGACTAGGTTTTCTGTTGAGCCATTTTGATTTAGCAAGATAGGCTCACCTATTCCGCATATTCAGAAATATCCTTTGGCATACTTCCACATTGTTGTTGGCCTCCAAAAATGAACGTGTTACGGATGCAACATCATCTTTTCTCACCAAAGTCGACATTAGAAAATCGAGCAGAAAGTGTTCCATAGAGGTGCTCTATATTGATGCACCGATATGTCAATTAAGAAAGTAATATGATTGGCAGTCTCAAAATCTACATGTTTGACATATTTATAGCAACAAGAATGGCGCCCTCTTCGCCACCTCCCCATTTATGTTTCCTCCTTCTCCCCACTCTCACTCTCTCATCCTTCCTCCTCTAGATCTGTTCCGCCACCGATGACGAAGAGACAGCCCCCGCCCCTAAGCAAGACATCTCCATACGCCGATGGCTCCTTCTCATCTCCCGCCCGCTCCCCTCATATCAAAGTCCCAAATCCGGCCGAGCTTCTTCCACTACCGGTCGGCTAGTTCTACATCTCTCATTCTCTCGTCTTCGACCAAGCGGCTCGTTAAACTAGGTCGGTGAGTCTACTCACTGTAACCCAAATTTGTAATGACTATGAGGAGTTAGTGAGGAGAGCCGCCATGGAAACAGAGGAGGAGTGGGGGATCGAAAGGGATTATTGAATGAAAGCTCACGTTAATGAAATGCTGCCCCTCGTGCTTACTTTCACCGTTTTAGTTCAGCAGATAAATGAAATTCTGTTGGCTGAGAATCTGAGATTCAACCCGATCCATCGAGTGAAGCAGAAGGTGTAAGCCAGGTCAAAAGTAGATCTAAAACTAAAGCTTATAACTTTTACTCATCGCACTAAAGTATGAAATCCATCCTTGGTGGAAAGAAGATGAAGAGGAAGTGACAGTCTTCTACTCACTGTAACACATATCTGTAACCCTCAATTTGAAAAGATGAAGATGGACCCAGATCTGTAAACCCCCAAATTCTATTATTTACAACTGGACCCCTTTCTGATTATAATTGTTCCTCCTTTGATTTACAAGGGTAAAATAGCGATTTCACTTAAAGTTAACGACCTGGTCTAATGCTCGTTAGAAAATAGGTTCGCTTGCAACTGGACAAAAATTGAATTACCAAAATAGATATTTTAAACTTTCGGTGGCCGGATTGCAAAAAGTGGTAAAGTTGGGTGGCCCGTTTGTGTGTTTTGCATTTACTGATTAAGGGAATTTACTTGTATCTTGTGTGCGATGTTTTTACCTGAAACGGAGGGAGTATATGATTAATATTGTCAAGACCGATTTACGAAATCGAAAGTCTGATCACTTTTTAAACAATTCTCTTCTATGTTATATTGAAAAAAACTTGTTAATGAACGTCAGTGATGATGATGTAATTACCCGTTTTCAATGTATGAAAACACGTAAATGACAATTATAATTTCTAATTTTTTATGTAATAGTTAAAATTTTGAACCCCGCTTAACTTTATTTCTGGATTCATCACTCTATATAGAGTCAAAGAAGACAATTACTTAGTAATGTCGGGACTACCATTTGCTACTTGCTTTTAGTAAGTTTCATCTATCTACTTACCGAAGTAAATTAAGTCGATTAATGTTATAGGTACAAAATTTATAAAAAAAATTCTTCTACATCCAACATTAATTTCTTCAACCAATATAATTAAAAAACTTAAATTTATAAAACAAAATTCTTAAAATTTGTCGCTATAATTTACTAAATGTTACGGATAATGATAAAAATAAATTACATATAACCCCCTCAACTCTTCATTGAAGTAATGTACCCGTCAACTATGATTTTCTTATTAATCACACCTTTTGTTTAGGCACTTCCAGTCTTCCATACGAGTTGACAAAAAATGTCCACTTGTAACTCATGTGACCATATCATCTTTAGTTTTTTTTATTACTACAGTCCTCTTTTGGTGTTTCAATTGATTATCTTACCCTTTACACCTTTAGACTCTTTTTGTAGTCCCTATGTACGAGATAATACATTAAAACACCAAAAAAAAAACTATGAAAAAAAGAACACACATATGATCATGTGAGTTTCATGTGAGGATTTTTAGTCAACTCAAACATAGAAGATGCAACTAAAGAAAATGTTGAAGGGACACATTGGTTCAATTGGTAGTGGAAACCTAAACAGTAGTTGAGGAGGTTGTTGTTTCAATAGGTCTCCCTTTTTCTATTTTGAGTTCTAAAATAAGTGTTGTGTTAAAGAATTGAAATCCCCGAAGAGGTTTTCACTTCTAGAATCTAACCGAATGCCTAGCTAATACATGAGCTAATTCATTTACATGTCTACGAAAAAAAAAAAAAACTAAAAACATCATCAAATACTGAACGACATCCTTTGAATAATGACACCAAACTCATGCAAAACACTTTTTCATAAAAACCATTACATTGGTATCTTAGAAATATACATTCGAAACCCTACAAAATATTCGTAAAATACAAAATTTGACAAATACGTAAATATTTTTACATTTACCAACTTTACAAATGTTTACAAATCTCTATTGCTAGTCAAATACACAATCAAACTATGCAAACATTTTCGAGGTCTATTGGAATTCAAACTAGATACAAAATTGTATCGACTCGATCAAAACTTAATTGAAACTCTAAATAACCTTTACTCGATCTCGATTTCCATCTCGATCTCCAATTAACTTTTGGTTTTTTGAACTCAAAAGTTCTATACACAGTTAGTAGCTAGGCTTCCTAGTATCCAGGATCCCTTTGTACAAAACTTGCCAATTGAGAGGCATGGTTTTCAGTCCAACAACTTCTTCGCTCCCGGCCGCAACGGTCACCACTGGGTTTGCCGCAAGTTTCTCGTCAAACACTTTGCTGTCTTCCACCACCACGTCATTGGCGAATCTAACCTTCTTTTTTGGTTGGCATTTGCCAATTCCTACCATATAGATACCATTTATGTACATTTGTGAGGGAAAATGATCAGATAAGAAATTTTCTTAAAAGTAAATTGCAGCAAGCCCTTATGTGGTTAGTCCGACTGTCTAAGGTGCAGAAGGGGAAAATAGAACTCCTCGATTTGGCTATTCTTTCAAACTCTTTAATTTTAGGCCATCCTATTAGAACGTGCCAATACATTAATAAAATTTTATCAAATGGCGTAAAAAAAAGTGAAATAAATAAAAAAAGTATTTAATTCATCCCAAAATGAGCGCTTTCACTTTTTTAAAATTAAGTCAGTTGAATTTTAAACACTTATAGTATCAAATATCAAAATACAAGTTTACATCTACCGTATCACAAAGCGTACACCTCTTTATGCGTTCATGCACATTTACATACAGGTCATATTGTCTTGTGACACATGGAAGGGTATACAAAAAATCCGTCCTTTTCATTCTATTTTTTTATCTGTTTTTTTTTTCCTAACACATCAGATCTCATCTCATATCTAAATACTCATAGAGTTAGTAAGTGCAAATTCAAAAGCGATAAATGACAAAGGAGAGTCTAATAAATTATAAGAAAAAAAGACGCTCAATTTTGGACGATTTCTTTATTTAAAGAATATACACTCATTTGAAACAAATGAGTGTATATTTTTGAGTAGTACTTTTGCTTTAAAAACCACAATACGTTCACTTACAAAAATTTCCATAAAAAGTTCTGAATCAATTATTAAAATTCTAACATTCTATTTTAAGAAAATCGCAAGGACCACCAAATTGAAAAAAATTGGTCCTACTCAAGTCAAGATCGTCCCATATTCAACAAATAGGCGGCGGCCGCCAAGTGATTAGGACGGAAATATTAACAATTGCAAAACCCGAACATGACCTCGAATCTCGATCGATCTATGTACTTATTTGTTGACCACATTTAGGCATCTCCACCCTAAGCCTAACCAATCAAACATGAATGGGTTAAGATTAGGCATGACAATTGGGGATTGAGTCGGTTTAGAAAGGGTAACGGGTTAGAACCTATTAAAATCTAAATATCAAACGAAATAAATAATTGGTTGAAATCGGTTAAAACGGTCGACCGAATTTTTCAAAAAAATCATACATTTATGAGTAGAAAATATCGTGTCAAAATATTTAACGTTTCGACTCGTTTAACCCGATCCAACCCATTAATATTTTTGCTCGAACGATGAAATGAAATGAAAACTCATTATTGTTTTTTCTTTGCTAAATTATGTTGCTACTAAATCAATTGGAAAAAAGGATAATGAACAAAATCATGCATATATTTACCCAATTCGAATTCCATCTTCTTCATGAAATCCGAAAGGAGGCGCTTATGAAGTTGAAGAGAGAGGAACACTATGCTTCCCGAGACCGCAAAAACGGCCATGAACCCGTTCCCCATTGAATTCTCCATGCCTCGATCGCTCTCTCTGATCGACTATTTGCCTCCGGTCGAGATTTTCATCTGTTGTTTATCAGAATATAGTTGGGTGCATAACTATGGAGCAATTTTTGGCTTAAACCATGAACATACGGGAAATGGGAAAGGAAATGCATTAGAATATATAAGAGAGGATTGAACACAAAGGAAGGTTGTTAGAAGATGGAAACTTGGAAATAATTTTGAGTTTTCGGCGGAGGACCCAACGATCCTTTTGTTGGTTTCTTCTATATTTTATTTTTTTTAAATTTAAAAAACTTCCATGACATTGACCTCACATGTCACATTTTACTTTATTTTCTAATTCCACATCCTAACTACCTTCTTCCTCTCTCTCCACCTATCTTATTTTCTATTTCCACTTCCAAACTACCTTCCCCTCCTCATCTATGTGGATGTAGAATTACTTTCATATCCTCGTAAACACGATGTGAGTCGAATCAAACATTTGAATATCCTAACTTGCTTTTAAACTTGAGTTGGTCTACTTTCGATCTAATCTCAACCAAGTATTTAATTGAGTCGAACTCGAGAGTAGGGGTGGCAAAATGGGTGTTATGAATAAATGCTCAATAACGCTCATTTATCCATAACACATATTTTACCACCCTTCTCGAGAATATGAAATAATGAGAATATTGTCATAAGTCATAACGTACCTGAGTTGAGCTTAAATGCTCAATAAGCTTAATTTTTGGTTGAGATTGGTTTTATCATCTCATGAACTAATTACAACTGAGCTTTTTATTGAAGCAAAGTCGTCTTTCTTTGGGGGAAAGTTATAACAATCATGATAAGACCAACAAACTTATTTACAACCTATTTAATTTAATACGTTTTAATTAATATTTAATTGTAACATTCATATGCATGTCATGTTAATGAAGCTTTTTCATCAAAAAATTTGTTGTGCACAACAAAGCAAATAACAAACAATCACATAGTATAACTCTAGATTAATCAAAAAGAAGAAAGAGAGAGAGAGAGAGAGAGAGAGAGAGATATTGAAGTCATTTGACTATTGAAAATTTATCATCGTCAACTTTGTATACATTTTAGGATTATAATTATATATAGGGATACAATACCAAACTTTTAATCGAATTAAACAACGAAATCGAAAATCTGTTTTGCCGCACAGACGCGGTCGCATTACTCCATGTAACGCGATCGCCTTGTCTCAGCATGATCGCTTTCTTTTTTTGAATGCGACTGCTCCATCTTATGAAACTTTCTGCTAAAGTGATGTTGTTGCTTGACGCGACTGCTTCAATTGTACTAGGTCGTCTTAAACTTGACGCGACCGTCTTGTTTGATGCGGTCGCCTTATGCAAACATGACGCAATCGCTTTCGTGCGATAAACCCAAAAAATCTCAAAGAACTTGGCTCTGTATTCGGATAATCGAGTCATACCGTTCACAATAATTTTTTACATTAAACTTAATGAATCCATTTTCCAACTTATATCTCATCTAATTGAATCTAAAAGTACTCATTCCATGAAAACTTCTAATTTATGATATTGTAATTAGAACAATGATAGACTACCCAGCAAAAACAATTTCCCATTTAATTTGATTACTCTTCTAACTTAGATTCAAACCTAAGAAGTTGCACAACATGCATAGGCCGGCGTAACCCCCTCTCCTCAATTAGAGCATGTAGGGGACCAAACCAAGCTACCCAAATCATTTTTAAAAAAAAAATTAAATTGCTCTAAACTCTCTAACAAAAAAACTCGCACAAATTTCAATAACTTTATATATCATACTATCTTTATCTTAATTATATTATATTTTTATATATTATATATTAATAAATAATTTTTTTATGCAATATAAATTTTATATTGCACAAATTACTAAATTCAATATTCAATTAATTTGTATAATAATATTTTTCAAAAATTTAATATTCATTATTAAATATTAATACTATATATTATATATTACATATTACATATATTAAATTCAATTGATTCAATGTTATTATGGTTAATTTTATATTACATATAGTGATTGTTAATTATGAAATTTATCCATTAAATTAATATTGTTAACTAGTTAACGGATTTTAAAATATTATTTATTTGTTATGTAAAAGTCACTACAATAATTCAAGCATTAAATAGAAATACAACGATTAAAATAAAAAATCCGCCAACAATAAAAACAAGCATAATGAAAAATATGAAAAATGCAACGACAATAAAAGCGAGAATATTCAAATACCAGCATAGTCGTTACCAAAAAGTCTCTAGATATTTTCAATCAAATTATGCAGCAGGCGGCGATGCGACTCCTTATCTCGAACGAGACACCTTCTTTTAAGATACTTCTGGTGTTTTGGAATATACTCGTTAAAATATAGTAATATAGTTAACAAAATTAACTGCTAAATAAAATATTAGTACTAAATATAGTAAACAAAAAATTCTTGAAATAACTAAATATGATTAATGGAAAATATTAAATTTTGGGAGGGAGAGTAAAGAAATGAAGGAAAATTCAAAAAAAAATGTAAAAAAAATTGAGTTAATATCCAAATTTAGCAAACTAATTCTCTATTTATATGTAAAAATGTGTAGATATTTAAAAATTAAAAAATAATTTTTTATGTGAAAAATAGGCCAAATACGAGATAAAAAGAAAAAATTCACAGGACCTCTCAAATGGCGCCACGTGGAAATGTGAGGATTGGATGTATCGACCACTTACTTTGCTGATTGAATTTGTCAAATTAAAACAGCACCGTTTAAGTCTTCTTTTATCCAATACTATGTCGTTTTAGTGTCTTTTAAAATGAATGCTCCGGTAGCATTGAAAGCTTCTAAATCCTCCCATTTCTTCTATTCTTACCTTGGCTACTAAAGTTTTTCCTATTGTTGGGCTGCAAACTCCTTGAAATGCTACTAAGGGCTCTTCCATTAACTGTAGCTGGGCTAAGATTGTAACCCATAAAATTCGAACCAAATAAACTACCATAAACGCAATAGATCCTTGAGGCCTATGCGATAGGCATACTGGCATAGCCGCATAGCCCTCTCCCTTCCCAAAATCCGTCAATGAAAATCGAACATGCAACCAAATCTAGGCTGCCCTACTCCGCTTTTAAAATATTATCAACTTTGATTTGATATATCGTTTAAAAAAATAATTGAGTATATTATAAGTATTGATAAAATGTGTGGTTTTCTTTAATACCATTGATTATATGGTCATAATTAAAGTAGGTGAAAAATATAAAGATAAAGTGGTAAAAATGTTTTTTTTTTAATTTTTGAAAAAGGACAATTATATAAAAACTGACAAAAAATAAAAAGTGGATGATAATTTGAAAACTAATGGAATAGTTTGTTAAGGGATATATAAATAGCATTAAAATTTGTCATAATTATAATAATATTTAAGTATTATCAATATATATTAATATCAAATATGAAGAGTAAAATTGAAATGTAATAGAAATTATAGACATAATTTTTGAAAATAGATTTTTTTTTATGTAAAACATGCCTCTTACGGAGGGAGTAATAAACTTGATATTATTATTTAGTGCTAATTATTCAAACATATATGTTTTCTAATTATTTATACTTATCAGTTTTTGATATAAAAAATAAAAAAAAATAAACTAGAAAATTACTCCCTCTAGAGTTCCTTTTTAAAAGTGAAAATAATATTTTTAGTTGTTTATTAGTAATAATATAACAATTTTATATCTTAGTTTTTAAATAAACTATTTAAATAACACAATTTAAAATAAAATAATAGAATTTTTATCCCGAAACGAATTAGGGAGTATAATTTAACCCTCAAGTTAGTCATACATGAGGTAACTTTTTTGTGACTATTTTGCAATTGCCTACAGATATTCAACATACGCGGTCGAATTCAGTTGCTATTTTAAGCAATCACACCCCGCCGCACTCCCTCCCCCCCGCCCCCACCCACCCACCCACCCCCCCAAAACCTGAAGCATATATTGATTCAACCTCATTCTGCCACGGGCATGTGCACAAAGTGTGATTAATCGTCGGAGTATCTTTTAAGATAACCATTGAAATTTATCATTTTCTGAAATAAAAATAATAATTAAAAATACTCTTTGAGACCAGCACTGCCTTATCCACTTGTGGATTTGATTTTCAAAGAGTCAAAACTCAACCATCACGCTCTCTCTTTTCCCACTTTCCTTTTCTTCTCAGATCGCGATCTCGTAACTCACTAGTGTTCCCCGTTTCATCCCGTCCAGATCTGAATCGGCGGCTGCTCCTCCTCCATGGCTTTCCGGCTGATGATGTACGGACTGGTGTTCTTGTCGATATCTTGCGTTTGCTTCAAGCTCCTCCACCTCGTTCTTCACCCCGTTTTCTACTTCACCTCCTGACATGGAACACGCGCCACCGCCTCCTTCCCGCCGGCTGTCTAACTCTCGTAAACGGCGTCGTATAGGTCGGTAAAATATACCAGTGAGCTAATGATATGTATTTTGATAAATCGTGTATATCAGTTTCAGTGTGGACTTTTATTTGGTTTAACTTTAATACAATGCTTCTATAAATGAATTATTACCCTTTAAATATGTCTAATCTGCAGATTACTAGACGCTGTTCATCAATTAGTATCCTGTTTTCAAAACTAATAAAACATACTCCGTCCGTCCCTAATTTATTGTCTTGGTTGACCCGGCGGACCGTTTAAGAAAATCTATTTGACTGGATTATTAATATTTGTTTAATGTGTAGTTTTTTTAAAAGTGTATGTGGCCCATAATTAAAAGTAGGGTGAAAAAGTAAGGATAAAGTGGTAAAAGTGATGTTCTAAAAAGGTAAGTTTCAAAGTGGACAATTATTTTGGGACGAACGAAAAAGGAAAGAGGACGATAATTTAGGGACGGAGGGAGTAACATTTAACTGTAGTTTTTTTTTTCTCCGTTTAATTCGAAAAGTCAAAACAAGATACGCACTCCGTTTCGATAAAAAGTTAACTATTCTCTTTTTGGATATTTCATTTAGAAAATGTATTTTAAAAAATTAAGGCATAAAAATATTATTTTATTACTAATAAATTATTAAAAGTATCATTAAAAAGTTTGACTTTCAAACGGAGGTTTTTTGTCTTGATCAAAGGGAGTAATAACTTAAGAACAACGGGAGTATATTAATGTTAGTTAGGATAAGCCCAATGGTAGGAGTCAAAATTAAATTTTGATACCTAGGGAATAATATTAGGCTTTCTAATGATTAAAATAAAATTTATCAAAAGTATGTGTGATACTAAAAAAAGTATCAAATTTGATACATCCTTTAGGTCAAGTCCAATAGTGGTACTTATGTATAGGTATCAAAATTAAATTTTGATACCTATTAATTATTATTTATGAGTATCAAATCATCATTTCTAACCATAGGTATCAAAATGAAGGGTATTAAAATTAGGTGAGGTACTAAGGGAGGTATCAAATTTGGTACCTTCCCTAGTACCACATCTAATTTTGATATCTTTTATTTTAATCATTAGAGAAGCTAATACTTTTACATAGGTATCAAAATTTGGTTTTGACCCCTACCGTTGAACTTGCCCTTAGTATCACATCTCATTTACTACCTTTTATTTATTATTTTTTTTTTCCTCCTAAAGAAGCATGATATATTACTCTTTTTTTAATATCTTCTTTTTTTTTTCTCTGGGGCGTGAGAAGGATCGAACCCGAAAGCACAGTGTGCCCCATGTCTCTACTTGGGCCACCCCAGGGCTTACTCTTTATTTTGATCATATATTCATTCCATAATATGTGTTGGTAAATGATTCTATATTAATATTTTAATATTGTTTTTATATTATGATATGTGTTGGATATAATTTTTTCAAAATTATTATTATATTAAATTTTGATATATATGGTTGAAAATGATTATTTGATACCTATTAATAAGTAACCAATATGTATGAAAATTTGGTTTTGATATCTATATGCAAGTATCATTATTAGACTTGCCATTAGTATTATGTGTTGTTGACTGATCGGGACACAAAAAAGTTACCCCTTGGCTTCTAAATAATTGTTTTATTTGACTGGACATACAGATTAAAAAAACTAATTAAATATACTATAAATATTTATATAATATGTAAATTCCTTTAAGGGGTGCACGTGAGATAATCATTAAAGTTGGAAGAAAAATTAAAATTAAAATGATAGAATTGTTTTTTAAAAAAATGAAAAGGTTAGAAGTAGTATAATTATTTTGTAACTAACGATAAAAAATGAAAGTATGTCAAATTTTAGGAATGAGGGAATACATTGTATTGAGAGAGTATTCTTGCTGTAGCTTTCCTACAACCAAAAGCTATGCCAATCATCAAGGGCACCTCGGCAATTTTTTAAATTGACTTCCTGGCCTAGTAAATCAATTTGAAAAATGGCTAATTTATTCAAAATTATCTTTTATGGCTTCTTTTATGAAAACCATGTAATACCCTTATTGGGTCGATTAAACGGTTCATTGAGTCGATCAAAACAATTCTTGGATCAATTATTCAAATTGAGAGTCGATTAATCAATTTATGAGTCGATCTAAACGACCCAAGGGTCGATAAATAGACTGAAAGAGAAAAAAACATAGGGAGAGAAACGCATAAAGTGGCGGATCCACATGAGAACTAGGGGTGTCCATGGACATCGCCCAATAAAAAAAATTAGGAGTAGGTTTGTGATATTTGACAATTGGACTCTTCCAAAAAAATTCATTAGACCCCTCCTAAATTCTCTGTAAAAATTATTGTTAAGACAGATTTACGAAATCGAATGTCCGATCAATTTTTAAATGATTCTTTTGTAAGTTATATCGAAAAAGACATATTAATGAATGTTGGTGATGATGATGTAATTACATGTTTTCAACGTATGAAAACGCGTAAAGGACAACTTGTAATTTCTAATTTTTTTTTATGTAATACTCTTTTCGTTCCAAAATAAATGACGTTTTGAGAGAATTTTTTTTGTTCCAAAATAGATGAAACTTTGTAATTTTCAAGGAACTTTTTTCCTTTTTTTTCTCCAATTCTACCCATATTTACTGACATCGTAACCCGTGTTTGGTTTTTTGAGCAAGAATATCAAGACACCACATTAATGTTTGGATATGTGCAGATTAGTCTTTACAATATGTTTTTTTTGTCTATATGAAAAGCCCTAAAACGTTATATATTTTGGGACGAAGGGAGTAGTTAAAATTTTGAACACCCGTCAATATTATTCCTGAATCCGCCACTGAACACATAGTTCGAACCTAGGGTTTGAAGGTGGAGGATCAAGGACACAAAGAGAAAAGCAGAAGGTTAGGGCTTTAACATAAGGTTTGAAACTGTCATTTAAACAAAGAGATCGCGGTAGAGAGAGGAGAGAGACGAATGCAAATGGTGGAAGGTGGAAGGCGGAAGGCGGATGCCAAAGGACGAGTTTCATGGGGAGTGGGCGACGAGGAGAGTCGGTGACCAAGGAGAGAGGATGGAGTAATATGTTTCGGCAAAAGGACTATATAAACCTTTTGGTGATGAAATTGTAGTAATATTAGTTTGTTATTAAGGCCTCGTTTGGTGCAGTTTTTTGAAAATACAATTTTTTCTAAACGCAGCATTTTCAAAATATAATTTGTTTCTTGTAAACATGTTTGAAAAATTATTTCAAAACATTGTTTTTATAAACAAAATAGTTGTAAACGCAAGATATTTTTAAAACGCTGCATATTTTTAAAACGTTGCGTTTTAAAACGCTGCATTTAAACACTTTAAAAAAATATTTAACGTTTTGATCAAAATGCTCTACCATATAAGAAATAAGTGTACCATTGCCCATATCGAAAAGTTTGTTGTTCATGCCAAACGTATGCCAGTCTACATGACCATGAACAATCCAAATTACACCTCCAAGGTAATTATCCCTATTATGCATTCACCTTTCCTTATTAAGCCCTTAAAGAAAAGTGTTCAAAGTTCGGATCTATCTTTTTTGGAAAGTTACCTATTATTGAAATGATGTGTATCTTTAAAAAATACACATTATTTTAATATTTATACTAGAGCAATTTTTTGTTTCTTAATTTGTATACCCTTCAAGTATGAGTGTCAATCCGAGTCGTCAAGTCGTCAAATCGAACCAAATCGAGTTAAATCAAGTTGTTTGGTTTGATTTCGTGGCTTATATGCTTCTACTCAGTTTGAGTTTTTGAAAAATTGAGCGGTTTAACTCATGGTTTGATCTTTTGAGTTGAAAAACTAATCAAACCAAGTCATATTGAGCCGAACTACCAAGATAAACCATCGAACCATGATTAGATCTTACAATTTTTTCCCCTTTTAAAAGGGTGATGGGATGAGATCGAACCTAAAACTTCACACATTGTGAAACTCCATCTTTACCACTAGGCCACCCCTTAGGGGCGATCTTACAGTTTATCATCAATGAGAAATCATATAATCTATTTTAGGGATAAGTGTACCATTAGTCCCTGAACTTTGGCCAAGCACACCATTAGTCCCCAACCTTTCAAAAGTTTCACCACTGACCAAAGTAGGGCTTTTTGGCTCATCGGTGGTCCCTAGCCCCTCACGCCGTTTATTATCACCGTTAATGATCAATTGTGCAGCTCACGTGAGGGCTTTAGTGTCTTTTCCACGGGTAGTTGCCTGACGCGAAGTCAACATTTCTGTCCTTTCTTTCTGTCACATTATTGTAGCTCTATGTATATAACTATATTATATATGTATAAAAATCAAAATTAAATTTAAAAAAAAAAAGTGAAAAAGAAAAAGGAGGATAGTGGAGGGGGCGGGGGGAGAGAAAAAATGTCGGCGAAAGAATCGGGAGGCGCGAATTTCGATCTTCCCCAGGAGGTATTGGAGGTACTACCGTTAGATCCATTTGAACAACTTGATGTAGCTCGTAAAATCACCTACATTGCCCTCTCGACACGTGTTTTCGCTCTAGAATCCGAAGCCTCCGACCTCCGCCACGAGCTCTCCGACAAGGACTCCATCATCTCCGACCTCCAATCCCAAATCCAGTCCCTTGACTCCACTCTCTCCGAGACTTTCTTTAAGCTCACCCAAGCTCACCAAGAAAAGGTTATCTCTCTCTCTCTCTCTTCTCTTTCACACACCACTCTCTGTTTACTTAATTTTTTGTAACTGTGTATAATTGATACACGCAGTAATAGTGTTGCGTGTTTGGTGGTTGTAGGAGAATCTGCAGAATTGGGAGGCGCGAATTTCGATCTTCCCCAGGAGGTATTGGAGGTACTACCGTTGGATCCATTTGAACAACTTGATGTAGCTCGTAAAATCACCTCCATTGCCCTCTCGACACGTGTTTCCGCTCTAGAATCGAAGCCTCCGACCTCCGCCACGACGACAAGACAAGGACTCCATCATCTCCGACCTCCAATCCCAAATCCAGTCCCTTGACTCCACTCTCTCCGAGACTCTCTTTAAGCTCACCCAAGCTCACCAAGAAAAGGTTATCTCTCTCTCTCTTCTCTTTCGCCGTTTTTTGTAACTGTGTATAATTGATACACGCGGTAATAGTGTTGCGTGTTTGGTGGTTGTAGGAGAATCTGCTGAAGGAAAAGACACTAAAGCCCTCACGTGAGCTGCACAATTGATCATTAACGGTGATAATAAACGGCGTGAGGGGCTAGGGACCACCGATGAGCCAAAAAGCCCTACTTTGGTCAGTGGTGAAACTTTTGAAAGGTTGGGGACTAATGGTGTGCTTGGCCAAAGTTCAGGGACTAATGGTACACTTATCCCTCTATTTTATTATAACATATTTACGAAAGTTGAAGAACTTTTGTACCTTTAGTATTTTCAGTTTCTCGTATCGTTTTAAATTTGAGTGATTTCCAACAAGCACTAGAAATCCTCGATAGGCATGTCGATTTTTTCATACCATCTACTCCCTCAAGCCCTAACCATTATATACTTTACGTGTATAGCCATTTATTTCAAAAAAAATTGTTAAAAATATAAATTTAGGAGAAAATATCAAAATGTTATGTCTTTGTATTATATTTGTTTCTATTGGATTTTTTTAGTTAGTCTTTTTTATTAAAATATTTTGGTTACTTTAAAGTTAAAATCTTAGAGGTCTTTCAAAAATAATCCAAACTATGACACTGGACCATGAGCCGAACAGAGGAACTGAACCACAAAGTCCAACCACGAAACCAAACTACGAAGCCAAACCACAAGGCTAAACCGAACCAAGTCGAATCATCGTCGTTTGGTTCGATTTGGTTCCAAACTTTATATGGTTTAGCTTTGTTTGATTTTTTTATAAATCAATGACCTACGGTTCAGCTCGTATTTTATTCAAAGTCGAACCAAATCGAACCATTTACACCACACCTTCAAGCCTTCCCTTGCAAGGCATCACGTTAGAAATTGCATATCATCCCACCATTGAGTCTATCTTTCTTATTTTGGTCATTCTAAAAAACGTATCCACTTTCTAATCTTTTCATTTTTTAAAGTCATTTGTACCATTTTTACCTTTATTTGATTCTCACATTAATAAATGTGTCTCACTTTAACATATGTATCCTTGTAAAATACAAACTACATAAAATACGTATTATCCTAATAATTGTAATAAAGTAAATCATTTTTTCTTTTAATTTGTGTGACAAGTTAAAACATAACACTCTTATAAGAAAGATGGAGTATTTTATAAACTTGGGATGGTCAAGATTCAAATTTATATATATATTACAATATAGCTCATACTTGTACGTTTGAATTCTGAAAAGCTAACTACTGGTCAGGATTGATTTTTATCATACACAACTATTGCTCATGATTAAAATATCTCCATCCGGTGGTAATCTTCTTTCTCTCTCCCCATCGGGATTTCTCTCCTTCTCTCACAAAAGCATCACTAGGATCTCCGTCAAAACCTTCATTTTTCAGTAAAACACACTTTCTCTCACACAGGGTATTTTGGTGCGGTGATGATAAACGATAATCCCAACTCCATGAGATCTTTTTCTTTTGTAGAGGAATATTTGGGAATTGAATTTCGTTCAACGCTTAATATGAGCATCTACACTATCCCTTTTCATGGTTTTTTATTAATTAAACTTTTTTTCATGAAAATATTTCCCATTATTAATAAATATAATTGCATGCTTCAATTCATCTTTTGGGTATTCACTTTCAACCTCACCAATCTTCAGGCTGCTACCTTCAGAAAGGAAGGCGATGATCGTTGGATGAGGAGATGAAGAGGCGAGGAGAAGTGAGTTTGGTGGAAATTGAGGAGGGATTGGATTTGGAGAGAGAAACTAGAGAGGGATGAGCGAGGAGGCGAGAGGAGTGGGTGGAAGAAATAGGGACTGAATCTGTAGAGAGAGAGAGAGAGGATCAGAAAGGGAGGGGAAGAGAGGAGGCCATATCTACCTGATTTTGTGGGGAAGGTTAACGTGTGTTTAAGGGAATGTTAAAGTGGGTTTGTGGAATGGTTAATTCTCTCTCTCTCTCTCTCCATCAGGCCCTTTTTCAACCCTTTCTCTCTAATTATGAGTAAAAGTTAATTATTGGTCAGAATTCGTCCTATATTATTTTAAGACATAAAAAAAGTTATTTACCGGTATTTATTTATTCTCTCAAATAAAAAAAGTTAATTACTGGTATGTATTTATTCTCTCTCTAATCTAGATATGATTTAGGGTTAAGTATACCATTAGTCCCTGAACTTTGGCCAAGTTCATCATTAGTCTCTCAACTTCAAAAAGTTTCAGCACTAACCAAAGTAGGTCTTTTTTGCTCATCGGAGGTCCCTAGCCCTAACGGCGTTTGTGTATTTCCAATAAGTGAGCATGTGCCACTCACATGCACAAAATAAGGGGGTCATGTATAACATCATCAAAATAAGGGGGCAATGTGAAATTTTCCAATCAGCGTTTTGATGGTATTAAAATTTTCCAATCAGCGTTTTCTCTCTCTCTCTTCTCCCCCAGTTCGCTCTCACCCCGTCTTCACCCAACTTCATCCTTTTTCTTCTCTCTCTTACGTTCACTCTTCCCACCATCTCCTTCCAACCCTTGCTCCTAAAAATCACCAAAATCCAGCGAAGGTAACATCAAAATCCAGTCATGCCGTCTTCCTTCGTCTCCACACCCAGCCTCGTCATCTCTTTCCATGGCCACCATCTCCGGCCAAAACCCCCCTCAACAGAGCTAGCAAAGCTCCGCCTTCTCCAAACGAGCTCGTTCTAGATCTTCTTCTCTCTTTCACGCTCACCCTTCCCACCATCTCCTTCCAACCCCTGTTCCCAAAAATCACCAAAATCCGGCAAAGGCAACCTTAAAATCCAATCATGTCGTCTTCCTCCGACTCCACACCCAGCCTCATCATCTCTTTCCATGGCCACCATAGCCACCATCTCCGACCAAAACTCCCCTTAACAGAGCCGGTAAAGCTTTGCCTTCTCTAAACGAGCTCACGCCAGATCTTCATCGCCATCACGTACCATATCAGGCCAGCCTCCTTCCCGCCCTCTATCCACACCCATCATAATCGTCGATGCCATCTACAAACCCAGCAGCATACCTAGCCCCTAGCGACCTTCGCTTCAGCTTCAATTACGGTCTACAACATTCCGGCAAGTATCCATGGTCGTTCCAACAACCCATCTCTCACGCCGCCTTAACAGATTTGAGTATAGGTAATAAAAAAATATTCACATTCGTCCCTGATTGGAGAAGATTGTATTAAAATTTTCACATTGTCCCATTATTTTAATGATGTTATACATGGCCCCTTTCTTTTATGCATGTGAGTGGCACATGCTCACTTAACGGAAATACACAAACGGCGTTAGGGCTAGAGATCTCCGATGAGCAAAAAAAAACATACTTTGGTCAGTGGTGAAACTTTTTGAAGTTGGGGGACTGATGATGAGTTTGACCAAAGTTTAGGGACTAATGGTATACTTAACCCTATATTTTACTATTTTATTAGGATTTACTGTTTTACTGTTTTATTACGATTTACTGTTTGACTAAAAATTATCATGAGCACGTATACTAGTTTTACTATATAACATGTACGTAGTTGTAACACTCCAAGCCCAAACTTTGGTCCACTACACATGACCCACTAAACCTATCGCAAGCTCACTTAAAAGTTAAAGGATGGTGTTGGTGTCTGGTGATAGTTGGTTGCCACTTATAAGGCCCACACAAACCTCTTATGTATTCTTAGCGATGTGGGTTGGGGGTATTATAATCTCGGGGTAAATTTGGATTGGTCCATTTTCAAAAGTTTTCAACTGCTCCAATCCATCAATATTTTTTTAAAAACGAAAAATGCACTTTTAGAGTTGAAAAGACAACGATGCCCATAATGAAACGAACACGTGCGCGCAAAGTTTGTGTCCATGCATCGATTTTGTATTGCGATGCACAAATCTAATCCAATTTTTGCATCGTGTATCCAATTTATTTTAGGTAGTCATTAGTAAATGGGTAATTATATCTGTAGTCAAAGTTTCCTTATTTTCGCGATGCAGATAATTAAATCTAATTAAGCTTGTCATTAGTAAACGTGTAATTATATTTGTAGTCAAAGTTTCCTTATTTTCATTGATATTGCAATTAACGTAGGAATTATTTATAGATTGATTGATCAATTTCCGTAAATATATAGTCAAAGTTTTCGTAATTGATTTTGACATTATAATTAAGGTAGGAATCAAATAGATTTAATATAAATTGATTGATTTATTTATGTGAATATGTAGTCAAAGTTTCCTTATTTTACTTGATTTTATAATTAAGCTAGGAATCAAATAGATTAAATATAAATTGATTGATTGATTTCCGTAAATGAGCACAAATTGAAGCATCACAATGGATAAATTGGTGCATTGCGATTCACAAATTGATTGATTTATGTAAATATGCACAAATTGATGTATCACGATGGACAAATTGGTGCATCGTGATGAACAAATTGATTCTTAGCGCGTCTCTGACTCATTAATGGCAAAATACTCTTTACGCCCACAAAAGTGTCTTCTTCCAATAAAAAAACAATTAGGGAACATGTGAGCGAAGCGGTTAAATTTTTAAAAAAATGGACTGGTTCGAAATTTCCCCTCTATAACTCCCCCTACTTTAATCCTTGAGCTCACGCCAAGGCCCAAAGATCGACACCCCCGAGCAATGTGTTCAACACATGTTGAAGTAGGACCCACTCTAATATCATTAATAATGACCCGATATCAATAGCTCGTTCTACTTTGCATGACCCATGCACTAGCCTACTAAGGGCATGCTTAATTTGATTTATCTGGGAGTCCTTATAACTTGTAGCTTATTATAAATGATTTTTGAAGCGTTTGATTTCACTTATGGTAAGATAAGTCATAGGTCATGTACAAACCACTTAAAACACATATAAGACCATAAGTTATAAGCACTAAGTGTAGGTCGCCCGGACTGCGCCCGCGCCCCGCGTGCCCTTGGATAGTGGTGCGCGTACGTGCGGAAGCGGGACACTATGCTCTCATTCCGTCCTCCCTTGTTTAGGGGAAGACGAAATTAAAAGTGCGAGAGGAGTGCTGTCTAAGATAGCGTGTTGAATACGCCTCGGTTGACTTTAGTGGATTTTTGGTCCAATATGAGAGTTTTGAGTTTTCTACATCAAGTTATCTCTTTTTTAGGGGATACCAGGATATATGAATACATCACCCTTTCATTCACATTCTTCCTTTTTTAGGGGAAAACGGAAAAGTGAAAGAAAAGGATGTTGCAAGGCCCCACTATGGATTTTATGAAAATAGCCTTATGGCCTATTTCAGATCACTATGAGTGCTTTGAGTTTTCTACTTCAAGTTATTCCTTGTTTAGGGGATACCAGGATATAGGAATACATCACCCTTTCATTCCCATTCTCCATTTTTTAGGGGAAAACAGAAAAGTGCAAGAAAGGAGTGTTGCGACGCCCTACTGGATCCAAAATGTTTTATACAGTCGTCATCTTTATTTTAAGGAAGAAATAAAGAAAAACCAGAGATTGCAAAAACGGGTTCGGAGAATAAGTTACGAGTTGGGAAGGTGCTAGGCACCCAACTCGCCCTTTCGGTCTCAAAAGCGGTTATTGGCTAAAGTATGCTTTTTGTTATATTTATTTAGCAAATAAACAAAGCATTAAAAGACATGAAATAAAAGCAAACACATCCATAGCTACATTATTTACGGACTTGCAGCCGTCTCCTTATAATAATTACAAATATATTTAAAAATATTTAGCCATAATAACGACTCTTTTAAATAGTATTTCCTAACTAAATCCGGGCAGCACGGCTTATATTTTCTACATTGGGCCAGATTTGAAAAGAACTTTTATAAAATAAATGTCCTTAAAGGCTTTACCTTTTAGAGCGTGGTGTGCTCGCTCTATCATTCTCGAGAGAGGGAGACTTTTTATATTGCTGCTGCTGCGGTTTGGGCAGAGTAACGGCTTATTTTTGGTGGTTTTGGCCTTTTCACTCGGACAGAGAAATCGTTCTTTCCGAGGTTTTTGGACCGAGGAAATAAGATGGAAACCTATCTGGGAGGCAAATGTTCACTTTGACCGGTTAGATTTAGGTTTGGAGGAGTTTTGGCTGGGTTTCGAGGCTTTATAGAAGGATCACTCACTATCTCACTTCGCTCTCTATTTCTTCATCGTAACAACGACGCGGAGAGTTCTGGGGAAGAAAAAGTGTGCTGAAAGTGAACCACGAAGGCTTTATTTATAGGCTGGACAATGGACTCATCGGGGATTAAAATTCCCTCCTGCATGCTTCCATTCCTTGTACCGCGTGCTGAATAATCTACACAATGCGTTAAGTTCAAAGCGCTGTAGTAGTTTGGGAGCTACTGTAGCACAAACATGGCGCCACCCATATATAAACCTGGCGCTGCCCCCATTTCTTCCATGGGTGGCACCAGCTTTTGAACTTTGGTTCATTTCTGGCACTTTGCCCCCCTGCATTTCACTGTTTTGCGCATCCTGCTTTGTCTTTTGCATCTTTGAACCCTGTAACTTGATATTGATTAAGTTTTAACATGTCTTGATATTTTATGTCTTGTCACATACCATAGGTACGAAATTAGGATGTCTACACTAAGCCTAGTGTTTAATTCTACTTTTCAAAAACATGTGAGTTCCCTTCTTTATTGAAATTTTATATATTCAAAGATTACTCTTCTTAATAATAGTAATAAAAACAAAGAGTAATAATAAGAATAATAATAATAATTATTATAAATAATAATAATAAAAGGAATTATAATAATATTAATAAATTATAATACAAATAATGATAATAGTTATAATAATAATAAAAATAATAAATATAGTATTAATAATGATAAATATAATACTACTACTAATAATAATAATAATAATAATAATAATAATTAATAATACTAATAATACTACTACAAAGTAATATTAATAATAATATAGTAAAAATAATTGTAATAATAATAAAAGTTATATTAATATCAATATTATAATAATAAAATATAATAAAATAATAATAAAATCAATAATAATAATAATATAAATAATACTATAAATAAAATTAATAATATTATTAATATAATAAAATAAATACTAAAATTAATAAGTAATATTCATAATAAAAGTAATATTAATGTTAATATAATAATAATAATAATAATAATAATAATAATAATAATAATAATAATAATAATAAAGGCAATAATAATGATAATAATAATAGTAATAATTAATTATAGTGATAAAATTTGTATTAATATTAATAAAATAATAAAAAAATGATAATAATAATAATAAATAAAACAAATAATAATCATAATAATACGATTAAAATGAATATTATTATTAATAATAATAGTAATAATAATAATAATAATATTAATATTATTATTAATGTAAATTACATTTTTAGATGATGCTATTTTAGTTTTTATAATTGATTTCATCATTATTTCAACTTATTAATCAAACACACACACTAACTTATGGAAGCTAATCAGCATTTTTAAAAAGTTAAATCAAACATCAACAGTTATTAATCATCAGTCATAAGTTATAAATAATAAATTATTAATTATAAATAATAAATGATCAACACATATTACTAAGCTAAATCAAACATCAAACATGTACGGAGTACTAAGTATGTAATACTTGGTTAACTATGCAGATCCTAAAATTGCATGGATATCAGTCACGTTATTTTTTTGGCAAATTGAAATGTCGTACATAGAGAATAGGGAGCTCGTCCACTCTTTCATCCACTGATGCTACGGGAAAAATCGTGTCCAAATATGAAACAAGTTTGAAACGTAGTATAGGGGTCGGTAGTGTATCTACTTCCCTCTTACTGGCCTTCCCTCGCTCTCAATCTCACTCCTCCAACCTAGCTCACTTCTCAATCTCCGGTAAATTGAAGCCGTACGTTAGATCCACAGCCGGTGGATCTTCCGACGGCCACTGGTTGTCATATCATTGATCTGAATCCTCCGTCGCTCCAGCCAAAGCTTTGGTCTTTTTGAGCTCGCTGTTTTTCTCTCATCTGAACAACGGCGCCCACTCATCTCTCCCTCCGTCTTGAGCAATTGGTCAAGTAACTCTCTACCTCGCTCTCTTTCTCTCTCTCTCTCTTGATTGTACATTTTCCTCCTGATATGAATCCGAGTAGAGAAAGGGATTGGATCTCCTGTCCTTAGTTTTCGTTGTAATGTTCACGAATTACAAAGGCATTCCATGAAATTGTGCTCAATCTGCCTCTAATCATTCAACATTTTAGTTAGGGTTTCAGTTTTGTTTTTGGAGATTTAGTTAGGGTTTCACTTGGGTCATGACATGTGGGGTTTATATTTTGTTCTGGCTGTTTTCTTGTGCTGTAATTTTGAAGATCCCCTTATGTTCTTTATGTTCATCTGTTAAATTTCTCATGTCCAGTTTAATTGCTGTAAATGTTCCCTGTCCTGCTAATTTTTAGCAACTCTATGGATTGAATGATTTTCCTGTTCTTTGTGCAGTGCACATTGGACTCCTCTTTGCAGGTCAAAAAGGGGTGGTTTCAATGATAATTATCCTAATGGTTTACTTGCATCAGTTTTGATGGTATGTTATTTTCATTATCACATAACGATATCGTATGGACTATGAGTCTATGACCTTAAATTACTAATCTTCTGTCTTAAAAGGAGTAATGTGATATACTATTCTAGCTAACTAATGTGTGTGTGTTGAAAATGAATTTTACTTCAGGATTTGGAAGGATCATCAATTTATTTCTAGTTACTCATCCAAGAGATGAACATATGGTCTCTAATTTCAAGGTATGGCATCCAATGGTATATGCCAATCTTTGTGCCGATCTCTATTTTTGTTAGTGCATGATGCATTTGTTTGTACCATGTAGATGGTTTGATTGGCATTATTGACTGTGATAGGATTCGCCTACTTGATGGTGGCAGGTACTATGTTTTTACTTTATTGATCGTTGACCAAACTGTAGGACCGCAGTATTGGGACCATGTTTGGGACATTAGATAATTAATACATAGTTTTATCATTTACTTACCAAAAAATAATTACATACCTGGTTTTATCATTGAATAGATATTCTTACGATATTGATAAAAATCTATTCATTTTCTTTTTGTTTTAGAATTAAAATAACATATATACTAGTACTTTTTCTGTTAACAAACTATAGCGAGCTACAGTTTCTATTAACAAATTATATGCTGATGTGTAATTGTCTTATTACGTTTATTTAGTATTTTAGATTTTTTTTGTTATTTATTATTAGTTTTAAATTATAATAAAAAATTATTTGATAATAATGAATAATATTTATAGTATGCAAAAAAATCTGTATAGTATCAACTTCTTATTCAAAATAAGAATTCCAATCATTATAATTAATAAATATATGTAAATATTCACTACAATTTAATCTAATAACAAAATCAAGAATTGACTTTTTGACGTGAAAGAGAGCTAGTAATTCTTTGTGTGATTAAATGTAACGTTGTGTAAATATCCATCCAAATTAATCTTTACACTTTGCTATGAAGTAATTATTCTAATTAAGGAGTCTGCCATTGCCCTTTGTGTCCTAAAGACGTACTACTACCTTAGGTTTGATTAGCCCAAACAAACACTAACCTCAAACCTAAATGATACGTATCGGGATATGGTTTGTGTATCGTACATGTTTATATGTATGGTCATTGTATATGAACATATATATATATATATATATATATATATGAAATCAATAACAAGGCCTTTTCAACATATATGAAATTGCTTATACCCAACAAAATGAATAAGAATTTTTTTTTGATCATATTTAGTCACAAGGCTAAAGTCTTGTATGTCCGTAATAGCTATAATTATCACAATAAGTCAAATTATTTATTCAACTAAAACGTATAGTATTATATGTCAATCCGAATTCTGAAGTGAGTTGAGTAATATGCTAGTACTAATCAACACCATGAACCTTGTCCCTATGCTTGCTACAATATGCAATTCGCTTGAACTGCGTTCCAAACTTTGCACATTCAATAGTCATTATTTTGGAGTCATTCTTTTAGTGTGCTTGCATTGGTTGTGCTCATTCATGCCATTTTTGAAGGTGAAGAAATTCTCAACTCTTGCCTCTCCTTCCTTCTCAATCCTCAATTTTGACACTGTTAAAAAATGTTCAAATTGTTAAGAAAACAATGATTGGTGGAGGAGTAAAAAGGGGAAGATCTATTTAGTGTTAGGGAATCAAATGCTTACCGATAATAAAAAAGTTGATATTCTTCCTCAATAAAATCTCAGAGCAATTAGAAGAAAATGAGTAGAGAGAACACGCCTTTTCGGTTTTCTTTTGTGCGTAGTTGTGAGACTGTGTGTATACATGAGAGAGGTGTTAGGTGTGTGTTTGTGTTTTTGTTTTTGTTTATTGTGTGAACGATAGGAGAGTGAAGTCAAGGGAATATGTGATCGAGCTATGTATGCAATACTAAGCCATTCAATGAGGTCGTTGAATATTTGCATGAAGTGATATAATTATACATACATGCACGTTATTACAAAATAGAGTAGATGTGTGTTTTCTGTGTGAGAGAGAGAAGGGGGTGAGAAAGAGAGTGTGTGCAAAACAATGAGACAATGTGTTTTTGTGTGTGTAAAAAGTGTGCAGATTACGAGAAAATGTGTGTTTTTGTGTGTGAGAGATTAAGGGCATATCAAGCAATGCAAGACTACATTGCTAGAATATATGAAAAAGAGATTTTTTCTTTGGAAGAAAAGAGTTTGTTTTTATTTAGGACAAGAAAGACGATATCCAACTCTTTCATTGGTACATGACTCATGTATATATATAATATATATATATATATATATATATATATATATATATATATATATATATATATGCATGAGTATGGATGTGTAAACTAGCCCTGAAATTTATTGTTCCTTAAGAATTTTATCCTTTTGAGCTTGATTATTGAATTTCCGTTGTGTAATTATCAAAGAAAAAGTAATGAAGAGAGGAGAGTGATTGAAAAGTGATTACAAGCTCAAAATCATTCCATTGAAGAAATGTACATGAACTTTACATGTCTGTACACATGTTGACATACACTAAGAATATTAAGAAGCAAAAAAAGAAGCTTAGTACCAATGAAAAATCTGTGAATCATCTTTCTTGTCCTAAATAAAGACCTGTTTTCTTCCAAAGGGAAAGTCCCTATTTCATATATTCTAGCAGTGTAGTCTTGCATTGCTTGATGTGCACGTACTCTCTCTGTCTCTCTCACACACAAAAACACATGTTTTCTCATTACTTCTAAACACACTTTCACTCATGCACGAAAAAAAAACCTTTTGTCGCTCTCACTTACACTCTTTCACGCACAAAAAACGCACCGTTACCCTTTTTTTTTGTAATATCTTATATGTACGCATGCTTTAATCTCTTCAAGCAGAAATTCAACCACCTCTTTGGACGTCTTAGTGTTGCATGCTTTGGTTGATTGTATGCACTCTTCAACACTCTCCTCTCTCTTATGTACACTCTTTCATAGACACATATGGTTAGAGTTGTTATGAGAGACTTTACTAAATATGTTATTTTAATGCTAAAACAAAAGACAAAAGAATTAGATTTTTATCAATATCTTAAGAAGATCTATTCAATGATAAAACCTTATGTATGTAACGCCCCAATACTGCGTTCGGATAGTTTGGCCACGTCCTAACAGTTACAATAAAGTGAAAGCATAGTAAAATTTATACAAGGAGTATTATGTCGAAAGACAGATTTCTGAAGATGTCGAGGGGTAATTATACAGTCAAATTTTTGGATCTGAAACTTCTTAAGATGTTTGTTTGTTAATCAGTGACTCATCACTTTGAGATTTTCCATATCTGATTTGCTATTTACTGCTGAGCTTGACCAGAAGAAGGGCCGGATGAGTATGAGAAAGATGGGTTCATAGAGACTCATACCATAAATCTCTATTTCCTTTTCATATTTTCTTTTAATATTTGAAGATTATGTTATATTACACGCAAAACATTCTACTCCAATTTTAGTATTGTTTAAAAAAATATGAGAAAAATTAAAATAAGGTACTCATTTTTATTTTATTTCCTTTGTTTCCCAACAAGAAAGTGACTTTAGTGATGGTCACTATCTATCCCTATTGATTCTCCTTAATGTTTTAGTAATTAACTTAAAGTAACTATGTAGCATAGTTGTCAAAGCCGAGAGGCGCTAAAAAGTCGATAGGTCCAAATTTGAGGCGAGAGGCGAGGCGCTAAAAAGGCGCTCAAGAAATAATATACATATATATATATATATATATATATATATATATATATATATATATATAGTTTAACAAATTTCAACAAAAACATGTCAAATAGATAAATATGGGAATAAACTGTACATTAAATATTGTTAAATATGGTAAATATTATAGCATAATTATAGGAGAGTAATTGTCGGAGAATAATTATAAGAGATTTGATTTATACTTTCCTAAAATAGATCCTAAAAAGTTTATAAATCTGTACAGTACATAAATAAAAAAAAATCCAGCTACCAATTAAATAGAATTAGACCAAAAATAGCTTGAAACTATCCCAATCCAAAAACCAAGCAAGAGACTAACATGTATAGTCACTGGCGATCAGATCTGTGGACGTCCGACGAAAAAATCCGGCACCGGCGCCGTCGCATGACTCCAATTCCGGCGACCTCCGGCGACGACGAAGGTACAGATCTGTTCGCCTACTCACGGTGATATCTGGCCTTAGATTGGATCAAAAGTGAAGATCGGAGGCTAGATCTGGAATTGAAATTTCTCGGCTATCCTTGTCCGGTGTATCCGAATTTAAAAATAAAAGAAAAAAACGTAAGTGTGCGACTTTAACGATCTTTTAGCGACTGTCGCTTGGAAAAGAAGCGCCAAAGTCGACGACTTTTCATCGACTTATGCACATCGACTCGCCTAGCCTTCATGAAGCGCCAATGCCTCGCCTCGCCTGGAATCTCGCCTGTGGTGCCAAAGGCGCTCGCCTTTAACAACTATGCTATGTAGTATAGGATGGAGATACGATTTAAGGTAATCCCCCACCTATATATCCTAGGAATGTGCAACAAGTCTTTCTAGAACCCAAGAGTGTGGTATTGTGCATTGCTTGATCAGGTTCTCTCTCCCTCTCTAACTACACACACAAGAAAACATAATAGTATTTCCTCTTCACTCTTCATCACTCTCATATCTCTCTCGCACAAACACACACTCACACACTCACACTCACACAAGAACACCCAACAGTATTTCCTCTTCACTCTTCACTCTCCTCTCTCTCACACATAAAAACAGGAACAAAAACACACACACAAGAACAAAACAATATTTCCTCTTCACTCTTCATCACTCTCCTCTCTCTCACACATAGTAACACAAACACACAAGAACTCACATCATTATTTCATCTTCACTCTTCATCACTCCCCTCTCTCTCACACACAAACACATACACATTACACACACACAAGACCACATCAGTATTTCCTCTTCAATCTCCTCACACAAAAACACACAAGAGAACACAACATTATTTCCTCTCTCACACACAAAAAACATGCACGCACACAAGAACACATCATTTTTTCTGTGTGAGAGAAAGGAGAGGGATGAGGAGTAGGGATGTAAACGAATCGAATCAAATCGAATATTACAATATTCGATTCGTATTCGTGAAATTATTTGAGTATTCGTATTCGTTTATTATTCGAATATTAAAATTGATTCGTATTCGATTCGTAATTAATATTCGAATTATTCGATTCGATTCGAGTATTCGATTTGAAATTTTTTTTTGAATTTTTTTTTACAAAATCTATTTAACAATCAATGATTCAAATATTCGATTCAAGTATTCGATTCGAGTATTCGATTCGAATACTCAATTTTTCAATATGAATTAATATGAATAAAACATCAATTACATCGATTATCCATAACAAAAACCCACAACATTAAATATCCATAACAAAAACAAATAACATCCATAAGATCAAATATCCATAACATCCACAATCGTTATCAAATACATAAATAAATATCAATTGTCAAATTCATCAAAAAAACACCGAATAAAAATTAGACCAGCATCCGTCATCCAACCATCATGTTCGCAATATGACATGAATCGGCTCGTCCTCCTCCTAAATAAAAATAAAAATCAATTAGATATCAATTTTATTGTCATAAATCATAATCATGCAAATATGCAAATATCTCAAATGAATTCTACAAAATAAAACTCACATGTGACATAATAGGCTTTTTAATCCCATGAAGTTGGCGAACCCAATCTGCTCTACAAATCAAAACTTGTATCATATCAGAAGTTAATCTTGAACGATACGGATCTAAAACTCGGGTTCCTGCACTAAATGTGGCTTCTGATGCCACACTACTAATAGGAATAGCTAACACATCACGAGCTAACTTGGATAAAATTTTGAACTTCAATTCTTGAGATTTCCACCAAGCTAAGGCATCAAACTCAGGAGCTACGTCTGCATCCCCATCTTGACATCTAAAAATCCCTTCCTCTAAGTAAATGTCTAACTTTGATTTTAAAGGAGCAACATCTTCAACAAAGTTCAAATACTCATCAAACATAGTTAAACAAGCGTGAAAATTACCAATAGAAATTAAACCCTATCAATTGCATTTAGCTACACAAGTTGGCCTTAATGTTGTTAGATCGTGTTTACCGTGTTTATACGGGACGTAAGCTAAACTTAGAAAATCCTACGGAAATGACTCATTGGTACAATATGATCTTCATAAAATGCAAGACTCATTAACGCACCGAAAAAAAGATGAAGCAGAAGAAGGAATAAACAGCTAACGCGAGATTATTTCTAAATTTAGTCACACACAAAAATTAAAATTAACTCACACTTCTTGGATAAGCTCATTAAAATCTAGTGATATGCCAAATATCAAAATACTTAAATCATGCAAAAAAAAAAAAAAGAAAGAAAGAAAGAAAAGTTGACTCAAACTTATTCTAACTAGTCTACAACAAAAGTACGTAGTTTAGTTCGAATTTTGAAGGAGTAAAGCTTAATCATTTAAAGGAATACGAAACAAAAGGCAAGAACAATAAAATAACCAGAAAAAATTGAAGCAAAAATGTGACAAAACCACAAAGAAACAAAAGCAAAGAAATGCAAAAGATGGGCCCAAAGCCGGAAATCTTTAAAAAGATCCAACTATTATAGATATAGAGAGAGAAAATAGAAACATAGTGAAGATCTCTGTTTATCCTTCAATCTTGGAGTATTAATTGATTTTTGGTCTTTTCTCATACAAATCAAAAAAAGAAAACAAAAGACATCGCCTTTTCTCAATGAACCTTGAACTGCTGTAAAATTCTGCCTTATAAGAGAGGTGTTTTGTATTAAAATCCGCAAGATAGGTTGGGACACCTGCTCTTCTTTTGTTATCTACTTGTATATGTCTTAATTAAATTTGTCTCTCCAAACAAAGGTTTCCTTAATAATTAACTCTAGGTAGAATCAAATCAAAATTACTCGAATGCTTGCAAACCCAATTACCATTTGGACCCATCTCTCTCCTCCATTTACTTTATCTTATATATCTAATTTTGTAATGTACCCAAAAAAACTTGTGTAAAAATTAGTAATAAGCTACCTGAGGTTTGTACCCAGTCTTCTATCAAACACATTTAATATCAAATGAGCATATACCTTTTGGAAATAAAGACACTCAAAACACATAAAACACACACACACACACGATCTACAACTTCAAGAACAATACGAAACTGATGTCCAGCCAAGAAAGAACATTTTAATCTATACATACAAACATAAATACACACAATGTATATTCCAGAAAAGAAATAGGATTTGCTTGCATATAGAACATAAACACAAACACACCCCCACACAGTCACTCACACACACGAAACCAAAAAAAAATCTAGCTTCAATAACAACCCGATAACCTAATCAGAAATATACAAACATAACTCCCGACACTGACCTCGAGTGCGCACACGCAGAAAAACCCAAAATCTCCGGCTACAAGAACAACATTTTTAATCGAGATATGCAAACACACTTCCCAGTTCCCACACACATATAAACATACCACCCACACCACACACACGCACACACACACACACAACCCAAAAATCTCCAGCTGCAAGAACTTTTATATGACAACCCGATCAAGAAAGATATAAATACCTAATGGTAGTCGGAGAAACCGAGAAAGAAGAGACCATCGGAGAATAGACCGTTGGATTCAACCGGAGTTGGGAGGGAGGAGGAGGCTAGCGTCTTTGAGTCGATCGAGAAGCTGGAAGGATCGAGGCTGCTGTTGCCGTTCGCTGCACTTGGAACCTTGGGTTGGGGTCGCCGTCGGGGTCTTCAGGGTCGGCGTCGGCGAATCGGCGATCTGGATTCTGGGCGTGGTGAGGGTGAGCAGTGAGCACGCCGTCGTCAGTTCTCAATTGTCACTATGAGCGCAATGTGTGAGATGTGAGATCAAGTGTTTGAGTTAGGTTAGGGCTTTTTTGTTTATATATATATATATATATATATATATATATATATAATATTAAATATATTAAATATTATTCGAATATTATTCGCGAATACTCGAATCAAATACCACCAAATTCGTATTTGTATTCGAATCCTTATCGAATATTAAAAAAAATTCGAATTCGAATATTTCGAATACGAATACCGAATACCGAATTTGAATACCGAATCGAATAAAAAAACTTCAATTTGTTTACAACCCTAATGAGGAGTGAAGAAGAAATACTAATATGTGTTCTTGTGTGTGTGTTTGTGTCACTGTGTGAGAAAGAGGAGAATGATGAAAAGTGAAGAGGAAATACTTATTTGTTCTTGTGTGTGTTTGTGTTTTTGTGTGTGAGAGAGAGGAGAATAAAGAGTGAAAAGGAAATATTGCGGTGTGTTCTTGTGTGAGTGTGTGAGAGAGAGGAGAGTGATGAAGTGTGAAGGGGAAATATTGTTGTGTGTCCTTGTGTGTGTGTAGATATAGAGGGAGAGAGAACCTGATCAAGCAATGCACAATACGACACTCTTGGGTTCTAGAAAGACTATTCACAATCGTTGCACATTCCTTGGATATATATAGGTGGATGATTCTTTAAAGAGTGTCTAGATCCTATACCACATAACTACTTTTAAGTTGATTACTAAGACATTAAGCAGCATCAGCTGAGTGACCACCATTAAGAGTGTACGGAGACCACCAGTTAATAGGACTAACGACTCCAACATAGTTGTTAAAGGCAAGCGCCTTTGGCGCCTCAGGCGAGATTCCAGGCGAGGCGAGGCATCGGCTTCGGGGAAGGCTAGGCGAGTCGATGTGCATAAGTCGATGAAAAGTCGACTTTGGCTTCTTTCGGCGGCGATCGCTAAATGATCGTTAAAGTCGCACACTTACGTTTTTTTCTTTTATTTTTAAATTCGGATACACCGGACAAGGATAGCCGAGAAATTTCAATTCTAGATCTAGCCTCTGATCTTCACTTTTGATCCAATCTAAGGCCAGATCTGCTATCACCGTGAGTAGGCGAACAGATCTGTACCTTCGTCGTCGCCGGAGGTCGCCGGAATTGGAGTCACGCGCCCCACGCGCCGGCGCCGGTGCCAGATTTTTTTCGCCGGACATCCACAGATCTGATCGCCAGTGACTATACATGTTAGTCTCTTGCTTGGTTTTTGGATTGGGGCAGTTTCAAGCTATTTTTGGTCTAATTCTATTTAATTGGTAGCTGGATTTTTTATATTTATGTCTTGTCTGATTTATAAACTTTTTAGGATCTATTTTAGGAAAATTATAAATCAAATCTCCTATAATTATTCTCCTACAATTACTCTCCTATAATTATGCTATAATATTTACCATATTTAACAATCTTTAATGTACAGTTTATTCCCATATTTATCTATTTGACATGTTTTTGTTGAAATTTGTTAAACTATATATATATTTATTTATTTGTTTATTTATTTATATGTATATTATTTCTTGAGCGCCTTTTGGGCGCCTTTTTAGCGCCTCGCCTCTTGCCTCAAATTTGGACCTATCGACTTTTTAGCGCCTCTTGACTTTGACAACTATGACTCCAATGCAGGCAAATGCAAAGTCAATACCTTGTTGGAAAGCCAAGGAAATAAAATAAAAATTAGTACATTATTTTAATTTTCTTATATTTTTTTTAAACAATACTAAAGTCGGAGTAGGATGTCTTGCGTGTAAGATCAACATAATCGTCAAAATATTAATTTTTTTTTTGAAAATGAATTAGAGATTTATGGTTTTGAGTTTTTAAATTGAAACGGATATACTTATAGATAAACTTGGGCCTCAAGGAATGCCCGTCAGCTACTGCGCCCCATTTGGACCTCGCATTGGTTTGAAGTGTTCTAACGATGCGGATGGCCATGTATTCGTATTTGTTTGTGACCTCAACGAGGAGGAATGCCCTTCAACTAAAGTAATTGCATCAGCACCATCTGGAAGACTGGAACTAAAGATGAAATTCAAAAGTAACTTGATTTTGAAGAAGAAGAAAGTGATGATATATCAAGATGCCCGGTGGTGGACGAGGGGACGAGACATGGGCATCTACCCTATGGAATCAGGAATAACAGAACCTCTTTTTCAAGGTACATCTCGCCATCGTTATTCCCCTCCATTTTGGTATGTTTGAAACTTTCTCAAATATATATTATGGATCGAGTTCAAGGATGGTTGGTTGTTTTTGTAATACTATCACTTAATTGTAATTCGGTTCATTTGTTCTTGTGTGGTGGTTTGTTTGCCTTCATAGCAGACTTCCAAACCCATACCAATAGTAAATTCAAGGAAAAATTACGGGTCGGTACATCTTTTAAAACATGTTTTCAAATGAATCAAACTATTTTTTGGACATATCTTTTAGGTACAATTTTGGGGCGAATATTTTCCCAACTCATCTTAATCACCAAAATTCAAACCAGTAAACACATTCACAAACCAAAATTTCCCCCCAAGTATCTGTTATTCATTGTTCTTGACTTTGAAAAAGTCAAACACATTCATTGTTATTGTTGTTGTTCTTTCTTCGTCTTCTCTGTTATACTCTCTCTCTCTCTCTCTAACTTTCTATCTTTATCTCTCTATAGACTGGTTCTTTCCGTGTGAGTTGGGGGATTAGGGCTGAAAATTCGCACATTCGATCTCGATAGCTGCGCTCTGATAATCGTGTTTGACTGGTCAATCATCGGAATCGCAGTGAAACCTCTCTCGATCGAGGTAATTTTTCCTTTTATCTGTTAAATTTGAGCTTTGATCACTCTATTTGTTCATCTTTGAGTGTGTGACTCGTTCAATTCCATCCTCTAATTGTAGTGAAACGGTAGCTCATTTGAACTCTTTTTAAGTTTTAAAAGTCTTTGAAAGATATAAATAGTCCTTAATTTGGGGATTTTTTGTTTTTGTTTTGGGGTTAGTGTCGAGAGTGTAGGCTTGATTGATTGTGTGATAGTGTTCTTTTACTGGTTTACGAAATTTTTGAGGAACTGATTATTAGGGTTTTAATTGAAATGATTGTTGGATTAATATTTCTTGTGCCCATCGATTGGTTAAAGGGAAAGGTGTGATGATTAGAGGAAAAAGTTGCTAATTAGTGTTCTAAATTTATGCTCTTTTAGATTATCTGAGTATTTCAATTTTGTAAAATGAATTCTTGACTTAAAAGGACATGGTACATGGGTGGGTATATACAGTCTTACTTTTATGGGGTCTCAAATACTGAAGGGGCTTTGCATTATTTCAACACTCAGACCCCTTCCTAATCACCTCAAAAAATAAAGTGAAAATGAATTATTATCTATGTGCTCATATTTACACATTTTTACCTTTTTTACATAAAATATAATGCTTTGTAGTTCGACATATCTGATGCATTTCTTCGGTTAGATAGTTGGATGACCATTTCCTTGTTACTTAATTATGATACATTTGAGCTTATGTTTGCTAGGAGGTTCCGTATGTCCTTGCTTGCTGGGAAAAAATAATTTGTTAAATGATTTTCTTGGAGAGTTTTGGCTGACCAGGGGTGGTTTGAGCTTTAGGTTTTTACTCATACTGAAGTGATACAGAGTACAGAGACTTTGAAGATTGACCTGCTGTATTGGTAAAAATGTTGGAGGGTCCAAAGTTTACAGGAATTATACGGCTTAATAACAACCATGATAATTTTGTTGATCTGTCGCAAGGGTTCTACCATAAACTTGGCGAGGGGTCCAACATGTCAATCAACAGTTTTGGGAGCTTGCAAATGAGCAATGGTGGAGGGTCAGTTGCGATGTCTGTTGATAATAGTAGTGTTGGATCCTATGATTCTCCCACTCGCATCTTAAATCACCAAGGTCTGAAGCGTGTTAACAATAACTACTCTGTTGCTCAGAGCGTTTACCGTGGAAGAGTCTCCTAGGGCTTGAGTGATGATGCATTGGCTCAAGCTCTGATAGACCCTCGTTTGCCGACCCAAGGGCTTGAAAATTTTGATGAGTGGACGATTGATCTGAGGAAGCTGAGCATGGGCCCTGCTTTTGCCCAAGGAGCATTTGGGAAACTCTATAAGGGCGCACTTATAATGGCGAGGATGTGGCTATCAAGCTTCTAGAGAGGCCTGAAAATGACTTAGAGAGGGCACACCTGATGGCGACACAGTTTCAGCAGTAGGTCATGATGTTGGCCCAATTAAAGCATCCAAACATTGTGCGATTCATTGGTGCATGCCATAAACCCATGGTGTGGTGTATCGTCACAGAATATGCAAAGGGAGGTTCAGTTCGACAGTTTTTGGCTAAGCGGCAGAACAAATCCGTTCCTTTGAAGTTGGCAGTAAAACAAGCATTGGATGTCGCAAGGGGAATATAACATGTGCATGAGCTCAGTTTAATTCACAGGGATTTGAAATTAGACAATCTTTTAATATCAGTTGACAAATGAAATAAATATTTTTCTTTGGTACAGCACAGTAGCCTTGGCAGCAAAAATTGAATGAATTTTTGTCTTGAAAAAACTGTATTAACATTTCTATGCCTGACATCTGCATTATTTGATTTTTTTGTCTTGAAAAAACTGTGTTAACAGTTATGTTGCATAGCATTGACGTCAGTATTATTAGATTTTTTTTTTTTGTCTTGAAAAAACTGTGTTAACAGTTCTGATGCCTAGCATTGACATCAATGTTCTTGGATTTTTTGTTTTGAAAAAACTTTGTTAGCTTTATTGATGTCTAGCATTGGCATCAACATTATTAGATTTTGTTGTCTTGAAAAAACTATGAAAATAGTCATGAAGCTTAGCATTGGTATCAATATTTTTGAATTTTTTTTGTTTTAAAAAAACTGTGTTAATAGTCCTGATGTTTAGCATTAACATCAACATTTTTGAAATTTTTTAATTTTGAAAAAACTGTAAAAACAATCCTGATGTCTAGTATTGGTATTAGTATTTTTTTGATTTTTTTTTATCTGAAAAAACTGTGTTAACAGTCCTGATGCCTAGTACTGGTAATAGTATTTTTTGATTTTTTTTGTCTTAAAAAAACTATGAAAACAGTCCTGATGTCTTATATTGGTATCAGTATTTTTTTGATTTTTTTTAATCTAAAAAAACTATGTTAACAATCCTGATGCCTAGTATTGGTAATAATATTTTTTGATTTTTTTGTCTTAAAAAAACTATGAAAACAGTCCTGATATCTACTATTGATATCAACATTTTTTGATTTTTTTTTTTGTTTTTAAAAAGCTATGAAAACAGTTCTGATGTTTAGCATTGACATTATCATTTTTGAATTCAAAAGTTATGGTAATTTATGGGGAACGAAGAGCAGTTGCGGTTGACAAAGTGTGGACTTGAGTTTGCATTGGTTTTGAGGTGAAAAGAGATGAAAAAGAAAAACTACAGTTGCTACACTGGTCAAGAAATGAAATACTTTGGTCAGTTGGGCGTACTTCCTTAGTATGGGGACTAACCCTAGAGAGGTCTAAAGTAAAAGGACTAATGGTGAAGTTAACCCATAACAAATATGCAAGTTAATTTTTTTATGTTTTAATTTTTTGCCAGTCCTGATAAACTATTATTTTGATGATATTACAAATGCAGTGTAATTTCATGGTTTTTTTAGGTCTACACAAAAATTTGTTACTCCTCTTTTCCTAAAAAAATATTTGACATAGCACTCAGATTAAAAAAATTGTAATTTATATTATTATTTGGATTTTATGCATCTTCAACTGGTACGCATGTGCTAGTGCGACCAATCAATTTAAGTAGCAAGTCAAATGTAAAATGATAAAATTTATACATATATAAAAAGAGATGTGTGATTTTTGAATTTTTTTTTTGTCAAAATTCACTTTCCAAAAATGATAACACTTTTATTTTGTTTAGTTGTATTTTTTTGTTTTGGGAATTGAAATATTTTTTATTGAAAATTAATATTGAACAAATGCATTGAATATATTTCCTTTCTTATAATATGAAGAGTTATTAAAATTGACTTTAAAATGAGTCCATCGAATATGAAAACACACTTAGTATATTTCGTGATAATGCATATATTTTATAATTTGACAATTAAAACACAATGGGTGCATAATTTTGAACACTCAACAGTGTATAAAATAATATTTACATCATTCAATAAAATTGAAATAACAAAATTTCGATAGATTTGGTAAATTTACCCGTTTTTGAAATAAATGTCTGGAATAATATGATTTATATCCTAATGGCTCAAATGATTCTTATATCATAGAAATCCAAAACTAAATAATGTATAGTAAAAAATTGTCAAATCTACAAGTGTAATGATGAAATTTGACGGCTTAAATCATAATTTGATCATCATACTTTCACACTTTATTCAATACGCTAATTCTATTATTATTATTATTTCAATCTTGTCATTGTACTTGGATTTATATCGCACGTTCATCACTCCATTCAATTTTATGGATGGAAAGCGTTAAAGTTTTATAGAAACCCAAATATATCGTTACCTACATCATGTATTACTCATGTTATTGTCTCACATTCACCTTTATTGTAAACTTAAGACACATGTCTTTAGGCAAGAAGTTGAATGAGATAAGATTTTGCTACTCCAATCTGTTCACATGCACGTTATGTTCCAAACACAAAAGGATATTTATGTCTTTTCGATGATTTCCATCCAACCTAACTGAAGAAAATGACTCTTGGTGACCAAAGTGTGATGTAGCCAAATACAATGAATAAATTGAAAAAATAATTATAGAGTTACCTTATTGTAAAAAGTGTGAAAGTAGGCCGACCAAATTATGATTTAAGCCAAATTTAACAACATAAGATTATTCAATAAAATATATAAATGTTAAAAGACTTGAAGTGACATATCTGTGAAATTACATGTTAAAAGATTTGATCGTGATGCACAAGAAGTATTTTTCGAAACAAAAAAAATACATGTTTGAGATGATAATAATATATTTTTTGACTGACACATGTTCGATCTATATAAATTTTGATACGAATACTAATGAAAAGAGAAATTTACTTGCGAGTTATGATGAGACGGTGGTTATAGATTTAGACCTGTAATTTTTTTCATTCTACTTAAAAAGGATAAACAATATTAATGAGGTCCTTGACATGATAAATACAGAACTAAACATTAGAAATATGTACCTATTTTTTTTAAAATTTTTAGATCTTTATTGGTATGTATTTAATTATGATTTGGGCATCGCAATATATGATTTTGGATCGCGATTTATGATTTCAAATTGTGTAACTATCATTTCCATTTTATAATGTGCATCATGATCTCAAATCGATACATCGCGATTCAAACTAGTTTATTTTAATTTCATAGCGATACATCATGATTAGGGGTGTAAATCGAAATCATGGAACCAAATCGAACCAAACAAAACCAGTCGATTTGGTTTGGTTTTAGTCGAAGACGGTTTGGTTTCAGTTTCAAAAATTGAAAAACCACCCGGTTCTGTTCGGTTCACAGTTTTTGGTATCGAATCAAACCAAACCAACCTATATATTTTTATTTATTTATTATATAATATATATTATATTACATTTATTAACTATTTTGAACCTTTGGATCATCTTATATACATAATCTAAACTTTTGATTTATTCATATATATATATATATATATATATATATAGACACATACTAAATCAAACAAAATTTTAGTTGTTGGAAAACTTTTAGTTCTTCCATTGTTTGTGTTTATTTTAGAATTTGTATTGTTTTATTTATGAGAATTTTTTGTTAGTAGGTTATTTCCTAATTTTGATATTAATTCCAAATTAAAATCTTATTTTTATTGTTATTTTTAATGTTGGTTAATTTCATTAAAAATAATTTATACAAAACTCAAAACCGAACCAAACTTAGTGGTTCGGTTTGGTTTAGGATTTTTGGAACCAATAGCCCCCGGTTTGGTTTGTAGTTTTGACATAAACAAAACCAAACCAAACCATTTACATCATTCTTGATTCCAATGCATCGCTAATCTAAATCTATGCATCGCGATTCAAACTGGTTTCATTATATGTAGGGGTGTACATGGTTCGGCTTGGTTTGGTTTAGGCCAAAACCGTGAACCGAACCATACCCCCTCAGTTTCAAAAATCTCAAATCAAACTGAACTATCCAATGCTTGGAACTGAACCAAACCAAACCACTCGGTTTGTTTTGGTTCAATTCGATTTTGTGGTTCGACAAAAAATTAAATTAATCATTTTAAAAAACATTTAAAATTAGACAAATAGATTTTAATCGGTAAATTAAGTAAATTACTAATTAGCATCAAACATTAATAGACAAAAAATAAAACTTTTCTTACAAATATCATCAAACATGGTAATTGAAAATTTGAATCCAAGGTAATTGAAAAGTGAACAACTTATAAACCATTAAACAACCGGATATTAAATAATATATATATATATATATATATATATATATATATATACATACATAAAATTAATTAATAATCAAATAATATTCTCCTTGGGTTGGTTCGATTCGGTTCGACTCGACTCGGTTTGGAGACATGAACCACAAACCGAACCGAACCACTTGATTTTTAGATTTTGAAAATCAAAACCGAACCGCCTTGTACCGAAACCGAACCAAACTGCATGGTTCGATTTGGTTCGACTTGGTTCGATGGTTCGGCTGTAACCCCTAATTATATGCATCTTTGTTTTCTTGCCCCCAACCAGAGATGTCAATGGGTCGGGCCTGCACCAAGCCCATCGGTTCAACATCAAAATCCGGTCATTATGAAATTTCTTCGGGTCGGCTAGTCCAAGGGCCTACCCATTTGGGCGTGCCAATTTCGCTTATTTTCACATATTTTTCTGATCACGACAGAGGCCACCGGGCCAGTCTATAGAACTTAAAACCAGCCCAGATAATTTCAGGTGGGCTCGGTCGACCCATTGGATCGGGCCAAATTTTGACAGCTATGGCCCCAACAATTGAGATTTTAAATTTCATGGTCGGCTGGGCATTTTCGGAATATTTTATGAAAGTTCTTTTTAGCGGTTAAAAAAAAAGGTACGCGAGCGGTTAAAAGTTTCATAATAAGTATTGGTCAACAATTTTTCCAATTTCCAACCATTTTGCACTTCGATTTTTTTTTGAAACCGGAAAAAAACATGTCATGCATCGTGATGCACAAAATTATGCAATACAGTGCACAAAATAATGTATCACGATGCATGCATGAAGTGTCTTTTTTCAGTTTTTGAAAAAATATGGATGTATAAATCGGTTAGAGTGTACTGATTTGCAATTTTCCCAATAATATTTGTAGTTTATAACTAATTAGTTAGAATGATTCTGATGAAGTCGATTAAGAACGATATGCCATGTAGAAATTAGCATGTGATTTTGTGTCATTTTTTAAGTGTTTATTTTATGTAATTGAGCTGTCATATATTAATTATGCAATTTATGTCTTTTTTGTATTTTTATAATGAATAGTCATATGAAATATATGTTGTAGAAAATGTTGGTTCCTAACATTTTAGTCTTGGAGGTTATGTTTAAAGAGTGTTATATCCTACTTTAATTCCTCCTTTATTGGATATAACAAACGGTATGATATTCGACGACTTAGTAAAATAATTGTACTTATTTATTTTTATGTGTATATATTTTCAAAAACCAACATTTTTTAAGATTGAATCATATTGAGTATAACTAATCATATTGCAGTGCATTAGTAAAAAAGAAGAATAATTCATATGAATTCAATTGAGAACTTTGAGTCATGTGAAAATTATAGTGTTATTAATTGAGTATAACTAATCATATTTGCGATGCATTATTCAACTTTATTTAAGCATACAATTTTTAAACGATGTATTCATGCAACGCACGGGTGAGTTACTAGTTAGCACACAAAAAGAAAAAGAGTAGACCCTTTTTCTTGACCAACTAAAAAAATATTGATAACATTATTAGCCATGTTCTAGTTGTAAACACTAGTTAGTTTCGGGTAAAAAGTTTATTGATCTATTTTTGGATATTTTATTTAAAAAGTTTATTTTTAAAAAATTAAAGTATATAACTGTTATTTTATTATTAATAAGCTACTAAAAGTATCCATTTTTTAAAGTTTGGCTTTTAAACAGGGACTCATGGGCGCAGAATTGAAGGAGTATTAGGTTCCGTTTATTTCACGGAAAATGATTTCGAGAATATGATTTCCGAAAAATGATTTCTGGAAAATGAAAAAATTTCATTTTCAGGTGTTTGATAAATCTTTTGAAAATATGCCGGAAAACATTTTCAGATGTTTGGCAAATACACATAAGATGTTATAGAAAACAATATATAAATGAATACAAAAAAGTATATTATAATATTAACACGCATTGAATATAAAATAGTATAAGTAATTTTCTTTTAATAATCCTCAATTTATCATTAATGGTGTTAAATTATTATGATCTATCTTTTTTCAAGTTCATAAATACTTTTTTTTTGATGATTGATATGAAAAATTGTTTTAAAAAATAAAATAAATAATGTTTGGGACGTCATTAAAAAAGATATAATATAGTGGACACTACTTTTAGGACGTGATGAATATTTTTAAAATTATAATTTATAAATAATGTGCACAAACTTATTTACATTTCTAAACAATTTATTTGTTGAGTGAAATATTGTGCGTTTATGTAAATATGTGTAATTTTGGAAGGGCACGAAGGGATGCTCGAGCATTCGAAAAATGACTTACGGAAAATAAATTTGTAAGTCATTTTCTGGAAAAGAAAGTTTCATTTTCTGTTGATTCGGAAAAGTTTTTACGTTGATTACATTTTCCTAATATTATCAAATATCAAAAAATGAGAAAAATATTTTTTCAAAAATCATTTTCCGTAAAACAAACGAACCTTAGTTATGTGGAAGCTAAAAGATAGCTAAAACAAAAGGAGAACTATTGTTGTCACTTTTGACTTCACTTTTTGGTCATGTTAGTCATGTATCGTGAAAATTTTGGTAAAAATTGAAAATTCGTGTGCTAATAATTATTTTTTAAAGTAAATTAATATGTCCCTATTTCTTTCTTATTTTATGATTACTTTATTACATTATGTTGCTGACTATCGAGTATCAGTTAGCCATTGCATTAATACAAATAATTGTGTAACCCGATTTTACGAATATTTTTTGTAAAATGAATCGTTTTTATCTAATCTATCGTATGTTGATGGGTTAAGTTGTGAGAAAATGAACCTCCGTTTTACGAATTAAGATCCATTAGACGGGTCTTACAGAAGACCTATTCTTACATCAATGTTAGGTTAAATGATAGATTATCTTCCTTAATTACAGGTCAAATTTGAATTCTCACTCAATTATCAATTGAAACAATGTGTTTACTTCAACTATTATACTTCATTTGTCTCAAAATTATTGTCTCGTCTTCTTTTTTCGTCTCTCCTAAAATTATTGTCTTGTTTGAAACTTTCCTTTTTAGAACAAAACTTTATCACTTTACCCTTACTTTTTTTTTTAATCATACTTTAATTATGAGCCGCATATATATATGAGCTTTAAAGAAAACTATGCATCACATTAATATTAATAAGGGTGATAATCGGGTCGATCCCTTGTGGAGAAAATATAACAGCCAAATAATATATTTGTTTTAAACCGCTAAAGTACACCTTTAGAGATAAAATGACGAAGATACCCTTAATGAAGAAAAGGCGCGCGGACAAAGTCACAGCCCAAATTTGGGCATCGTAACGAAAAACATTGGGCATCGCTCAAAACATTGGGCGTCGTTTATTTTGGGCAACGCAACCTGGGTTGATTGAAATTAGAATGACTTGGCATATATAATGAAATTCGATTCTACATCGATAATTCATATTTGATCGGTTTTGGGAGTCCTACGTGTAATGTGATTGCTACATTTCTACAATTTAATTCATATTATCACATTTTATGCTCATCTTTCAAGCCATAATAGAACAATCGAAGCCAACGACGCAATAATCGAAGCTAACGATGCAACAATCGAAGCCTACGACACAATAATTTCACACACACACAATTTCACACAACCTGATCTTGATCTCGATCTCGATCCTGTCCCCCTCTGTCTCATACAATTTCACACACACACACACACACACACACATATCGAACGACAATCAGTGTTTTTTTATGGGGCTCTAAAGCATTCCATCTCAAAAGCAATTGTTAGATGGTCACATTTGTTTCTGTAATAAAGAAACAAAGAAAACATAATGGAAGGTTTCAATAGCTAGACGTATTCTTCATGATGGAAATTCGAAGAAGAAAGATTAAGGTTGAAGGCTCGTCATCAAATCAATCCACCATGGAAGAGATTATGATCTCCATCTCTTTTCCTCATCTCTATAGCTCAAATCCTATTAACTGGTCTTCCATTTCTTGAACCCGGAATGAGCTCGCTTCTGGCAGAAAAAGAAAGTATGATTTTTCGGAAAAAACAGGTAGCTCAAACGGAGAAAGAGATGAAGGAGGAAGGCAGAAACTGAGCTGCTCTCCCGCTTTTTATCTCCTTGAAGACGACACTGAGTATTTTAGGAACAATTTAATCAAAATGAAATTTAGCGATTGAAGTGGTTATAATTTCACAAAAAAGGATCGACCTACAATTATTCCTATTAATTAATAATCAAGTCAATTCTCTTTCCTTAAGGATATATTACAAATAACTCCCATTGTATATGTGACAGCCCGACCCGGACTCCAATGCGGAATCCCAAGGTCGTGCCACCAAGACAAGCTAAAGACGGACAAGCACCTGCTAAGCATAATGATACGAGTCCAAAAGATGAGCCATCAAGCTCGAACAGGAATGTAAAGCCATAACGGCGATACGGAATAATAAAAACAACAACACCTGCGGAAGCGAAACATAAGTGGGACCAAAGCCTATAATTATAAACTAAGGAATACAAGGCCGAGAGACAACTATCTCGACAAATCTCGACTTGCGTGACGCAACATTGCGCACGGGCAACAAACCATCGGCAAACCTAAGGCCGGCGAATCAACAGAATACCAACCTGATAAACAACCACTCAACGGCTACAACATGCCGGAGGGACAAATCAACTAAACGAATAAGATATTAAAATTCTAACAACTAAACCCAAGTCTCACGACTAACGTCGTCGGAGATGACAATACCAACAATACTAGAATGAGTGAGCTAAAGCATGCTCGGAATAATAAAAGGGAACAACTCATAAGAGATACAACAGCTCGACCAAACAAGTCGGCTACCAAAATAATACGATAACAAATACTAACATAATCTACCCAAGTAAAGTCTACATAACTTTACATTCGTGTCTCACAGATACATAATAACAATAATAATAATAAATCCAAACTTAAAGCCCGGAAGACCACCTTCTAGGAATCACTATCCGAAGCCACCACGCGTACTAACGGGATCACTGCATACACTAAGGAAAACAAACACACGAAATGAATCATAATGACCCAGTAAGTTACTAAATGCAATTGTATGGCATAGCATGGCGTGGCATGGCATAATGCACAAGCATGTATAAAATCATGGCATCTTAATCGTATACCAACAATAAACTTGTATTAAGTCATCATGTAACATAAACTTCATAAACCACATAGCACGTTATCTTTCATATAAGTGCTTATACCTAAGCACGTAAAATCAGGACCTGGGCCTAGCCCTCAATATTCAAATCATGGGTACAACCCACAAATGATCATAATCTGGGTTTCAATCCTCAAATGATCACAACTCATCAGTTTTCTTAATGAGTACCTCGTTACATTCATCCAACCCTGGGATGAGAAATGGGAGCTCAATATCAGGCTAGGGGGCGCTAATACGAGACCACATCCCACTATCGGCCAAATAGTGAGGAGAAAGGGTACCAATGCGGCGATTCATAGCGAATGTTTCCAAAGGCTATGAATCATCCCATTGCCGACAAAACGACCAGACGCATTGGACTCAAATCAAGATGCTCAAGTAGATATTTACTTGGATAAACCAATAAGGACCAAGTCCTTCACAAGAGGATTCACCAAATCAAGTAGGTCATAATGCTCTACAAAACCCAATAAACAATGCACATAATTGTACACACTTAACATGTTCAACTAACTTGTAAGTTTAGTTCAAAACCACATATTGAGGTATTCATAATCCTCAAGTCATCACCAATTCAAAAATAGCTTATAGCTCAATAAATCACAACGTGAGGTCTACTATAGTCCTCTACTCAATATTAAATCAAAGACTATTATTTTAGTCTAAGAACAATCATAATCAAGACTTAGCATTAGTCTATACATAAAAGCATACCGGACTCAACAATAGTCCCAACCGTCGTATGTAATCGACTTCCTCAAAACCATTCTCATGAATGACTAGACTACACCGTAGTCAAGACCATAAGTTTTCCATGTATGCGTTCATCGAATTTCCTAAAAGAAATCTCATTCAAATAATCATTTCTTATGGATACACGAGATCATTGATTGGTCTCTAATGATCCGTGCTCTATGAGTACGCTCTAAATAAATCCCCAATAAGGCTCTATATCATGGGTGTCATAAATGGGACACAATTCGAGATGCTTAGGTACTCATCATCAAAACCAACCAAACCCAAACATCGTAGGATTTCAACCTAAGGCTCACTAACATCTTATTGAACCTAAAATGACTCCATGAGTCTTAATATCGCATTTTATTAAATACACATTTCATAAATCCCAAAGTTAACACATCATTCAAGTTTATAGAAATTCTCCCAAAATGATCCGGGCTTGTTTCCCAAGCCTAGAAATCCAAGAACTCAACATAATCATAGTCAAACGAAACCCAATTGTCGTAGGACTTCAACCCAAGTTCATTAACACATTGTTGAACTTATTAAGACTCCGTTGAGTCTAAATACTAAGTTCCATCATTTACGCACTTCATCAATTTCAACATTAATACCCACTTTATTTAACAACAATATATCCAATAATTCGGGCTTGATTCTCAAGCCCTAAAATTCACAACAAACCCAACATAAACCATAACCCATTTCATAAATCACATTATTTCAATTAAATGTTCCTACTCATAATTTCTAGTGAGTTCATATATCCAAAGCCCCAATCATAGACATTCTTCCACAATAAATCCAAGTAACATATAGTCATGGTTTCTAACATGCTCATAGGCCTAGAAACACGAAATGAAGAGTAATCACATATTCAACAATCATAGAAGTCATTCTACAAATGCTCCTAACAAGTTTATACTTCCAAAAATCCCCAAATTGGGCATACAAAGCATATCAAGTGTTCATTGCCCACAAATAGCATATAAGTTGTTTTCCTTAGGGCCAATGAACCAAAATCAAAAGGAAGTAACTTACCTAGCAGTGAAAACTCAAGAGAAGCATAAATCCGATCGGTGAACTTGTTCTACACGTCGAGGGCTTCAAGATTCCGAAGTTTGAAGGCAATCGGATGGATGGATCGTCTTGGATCGAAGAGAGAGACCTGAGCTAGGCCTTGAATCTCCCATGGAGTCTCTCTCTCTCTCTCAACGCGTTTGTGTGGAGGAAAATGAAGAGGTTTGGCTGATTTTGTGAAGAGATTGGGCTATTTATTCTTCCCAAATTATGAGGGCAAAACAGGGAATTCCTTGGTACAATTAGTAGAGATTAGGATTAATCAATCACTAATCTAACCTTAATTAACTTCCAACTAATGTTAGGACATGATTTGGGTTAAGTATGGGTGGTTAGGAAGGGTTTAGAGGGGGTTTAATGAGGGTAGGATAGGTATAATCGTCCAAACACAAAATAGGGGAAAAATCCGTATGTGTATTCGATGTTGAGGCGGGCGCCTCACATTATCAGCGGGCACAGGGCTTCGTCATAAGCGTATTTTCATTTTGCAATGCTCGGAACTTGAGGCGGGCGCCTCGCTATGGCGGGCGCACAGGCCTCTGAGGAGCTCGCTTATGTTCTCTAACTTGATCTAAACATGTCCTAAATGGTCCCAAACTCATGGGCAACCATTACAAGGTCTACCTAACTCAAAACAAGTCGGAAACACACCGAACAACATCAGAAACAACTCGGGCGAAAGCCGAGGAGGTGCGACAACGTGCAACCGGAGCGACGAATGAACTTCGCAATCGAGCGAGCAATGAAAGGAGACTTTTAAAGGCAAGTCTAAGGGCTAATGAAGAAGCTTAAATACTTCTAGGAAGTTGAACAACAACTAGGGAAATAAGAGTCCCAAAGGAGAGAGCGATTACGCGACTCGATTCCCGAACTACTGCGATAGAGACGCAGCTATCTCCAAAGCTTCCAAATCATCGATAGACTTAAGGTACACCTCCAACTTGAAGTCTAATACATCTAAACATGTTAATAAACCATCTTATAAGGGTCTAAGACCAAACCGAGGTCACGAGCACAAAATGCAAGCAAACCCTCAATCGCGTCGCATTCCGACTATCGTCGAGTCACGAGTTGTGACTTTAGCAAGTCAACAACTATATGGAGTCTCTTAATAATGTTTTGGTCTTAATATGGTCTCTCATACATATCTAGACCCTCTCGCAAACCAAACATACGATCGACAAAGGAAGAAGTGCAAGTATAGCACGCAAAACCGAGCTAACGAAGGAGCGGGGTGTTACACTCTCTCCACCTTAAAAAGAATTCGCCCCGAATTCTAAATCATGATACAAACCAACATTAGGTCCACACTCAACCACAATACATCGAGACAATGATTATCGTGTCTCTTAATCGAGTTAACACTCGATCTCAAAACCACCAACCTTGACTCGAATCTCAGAGTCCACCACCACAATATACACGAGGTTCGAACTATAATAATCCAAATTCAAAAGTCTACGAAATCTCAATAGACTCAACGACATCAACACTTACGATTGAAAATAACATGACTCATACTTGAGTCGCAAATACACACACGAACACATTACGCCAATCGTGTAGGCAAAATCCCAAACTTCAACATAAGAACACATTTAAGGACATTTCAACATCCAACTGCCAAAACTATTTGTCTCGGGCACATCATGAAATTCAAGCACAAAAGATTCTAAGTTACAAGAATTAATAATTGCCTATGGAGCAATTTACCAACAAATCAAAGATAATCAAATTGGCATTTCAAACCATGTAAATCACGCTCGCGATTTCCCCATCGCGGGTAATAATAACACATAAGAGCACATTAATGAAATGTTTTGAAAATTCATTCCATTCATCCATTCCATTTAGTACTTGGGTATAGTCAATTTCTAACTTAATTCTTACCAATCCTAGTCCAACGGCGAATACCTTTTGCACCAATTGAGAATTTTCTTGAATTAGCTTCAAAAGTTTCCGTCGTAAGGATGCGAGGTTCATGAATAAAAAGTTTTAAGCATCCTTCAAACGATCCCTATACTAATGAAATGAATGAACATGAGATAATAATATGACATGAGAATTTAATATACTACAATGTAAATGCATCAAGTAGGTGTTTCCTACAACTAATGCGTAATTGAAATAAATTGAACCAAGTAACAAGGTCTATTACCTTGGCAAACAACAATCATAGCTATCACAAAACTCGTGTACCTGAGTACTGTTACTCTCCCAAGATAATTTCCTAGTAATCTGAACGAAACAAGACTCTAATGCCCGTAACGTCTATACTCATTAAACTATCCTTTCTTAAGCTCTAGACCAAGTCTACAACCAATGCATACGCTAAGCATCCTATCACAACGTTAAATTCTCAATACTCATGACGGCGTCATACTTCCGTGCAACCGTGATTATCTTCTAAAATGCAAACCTTCGACCTTCTCACAAGTCGAGTGTATATCTACTCGCATAATAACCAATAACAATATTATGGTATTATATTATTCATTACATAAAACTTACCTTTATTGAATATACAAACATCATACCAAACCGTTAAGTATAATATACAATTCATGCTTCATATATATACATACATATACCTTTATATATAACCACACAAAACCACAACTCTATATATATATCATAGTCTTATATATATATATATAGACAAACAGAATCCATACACCATGCGTTACCTACTGGGTAATTCACAAAACAAACCATATCATATATCGATCTCACATTGGGGAATTATTATTCAGTCGAGCAAATAACCAATATTACACAATACACCATATAATGTATGTATGAATGCACATGAGCTCTGGATTAAAACGTGTACTCATAATAGCATCTAATAGTCAGCGTATAATTTACATATATATATATATATATATATATATATATATATATATATATATATACAGAATATACCTTCTATTCGGATAGGACTCAAAACCCTTGATGGCCAACCGCCCTTGATGCGACCTCAAACTCTAGAGCCGTCCACCCTTGTCTCTCTTGGAGCCCTTTGGATTGTTGACTAGTACTCCCGAGGCCGATTAACTTTCTTCCTCGGGCAATCTTCTGAACATGATGGCCGCCCTGGCAGATTGCATTTTCTGTTTACCCCAACTTTATCCTCGGTGTGTCTATTTTCTTATAAAAGTTACATGTCAACTCGTCACCAAATTAGTCTCGAGTCTAGAGGTAGAAGTAGCAATCTAATAGTCTCTGAGGTTCTCTCACAAGCATGATCTTGATATCCATCTCCGCCATATGCACGATCCCATTGCTTGTGTCAAGTAGCGTAATGGAATAAAAATTTACGATATTTAGATCCTTAGGCCTCACCAACCCATTTGGGTCTTCTGGCCTCATAAGTACCAAGTAACTTCTGATGCTGAGCCAACTCCATAAGCTTTGTTGAATCTTGAGCCACGGTCGTATCTCCTTGTTCTACTTGACTAGGAATTCCATCTACCGTCCTCCCACAAATTCTTCTTGGGAATAAACCGTACTATAAAACTCCATGACAAAGGTTCTCCCACACTCGAAGCACTCCATCTTGTCTCAATGATCTCGTAATTCACCACCAATGCTCGGCCACACCATCAATCTAAACACGGCTAAGGTCACCATCTCTTCGATGTACAACCCAAAACTACAAAGATCTTCTCCATGCTTTCTATTAGCGCTCGCCTTAGTAACTTTTGGCTCTCATGTAATACGTTTCA
>CM028383.1:68840328-68905424 GCA_013146195.2 Codonopsis lanceolata
TATTGTTTAGGCAAACAACGAGTGATCCATTTCCAAAATTAGAAATCCCAGTCGGTTTGTCTCACGAGTTTGATTGTTACTCAATCATTCTCCATAATACTTGGTCTTTGTTGTACGATCCATTAGAGATCAACTAGATTTTTTAATAAAATTAGTGCACTTAAAATCAAATCGACCAACTTGGTAGTGGGCGTAGCGGTTATCTTGTGAACCACTTCAATTGATTTGTCGATTATTATCTATACTCTTGCAAACCGACCCTAACACTTAGAAGTTTTCAAGCGCTTAAGTGTCGACGATTACTAACATAATTGTTTACTTAGTTGTTTTGATAAATTGTTTTCTTCATTTCTTCTTATATCTGTGATCTACTTTTAAAAACATAATTTTTAAAATCGTTGTGATCAATTTATTGTCGATTTAAACTCCTTAAAAACATTCGGCCGGTGACCAATATGAATTTGACAAAAATCCATATTTCATTTGCCAACTTTAAAGTTTACAAGTCAACCCTAAAGTTTTTAAAAGGCTATTCACCCCCTCCTCTAGCCTTGTCGGTTGCCAAGCGGACTTACTAATTGGTATCGAGCCTTCTTTTTTGAAAAATTATTTTTCCAAGAAAGCTTAATCAATGTTACTCAAGTACCCATTTTTGATGAAGATCACTTTGATATTTGGAAGGAAAGAATTACAAGATATATGAACAATATAGATAAGCGATTAATGGAATGTGTAAGAGGTGGTCTATGCAACCTATGAAAATTAATACTAAAGTTGGTAAATCTTCTCTGAGATGATGACACCATAAACCTCTTGCTGGAAGATGAAGAATATGTCCTCAAGCCTCAATCAGAATGGATAGGAAGATAAAAAATCTAATGAATTTGGATGCTAGAGTGTCACACATTCTATCAAGTCTTTCACGATGAAAACTACAAACAAATATATGGCTGTGTTCTTGCCAAAAGAAATTTGGGATGCTCTTGTTGAATATGTGGAAGGACCAAAACACCAAGGACAACAAACTCTATGTATATACAAGAGTTTGATGCCTTCAAGAAGGACCCAAAAGAATCATTAAAAAGTGCCTCTGACAGATTTCTCGAGGTAAGTAATAGATGTTCCTCTCTTGGTAAAATCTATAGTATGAAAGATTTGAATATGCGTTTTAGTAGCTTGGGAAGTAGATGGCATGTTAAAGGTCACTGCCATAAAAGGAAGCAAGAGACTTGAACAAAACTCATATCGTAGTCTTGTTGCAAGTCTAAAAATTTATGAAAAAAGTTCTAAAACTCAAAAATTGAGAAAAATTTTAAAGGTATCTCTCTTCAAGTTGAAGAAGAGAGACACCCAAAACTTCTACATCTCTGTCGGATGATGACTTTGATGAAGATGAATTTCTTTTGCTAGACAATTTAGAAAGTATAAATCTTTAAAAGAACTTTCAAAACCTTCACAAATTTTCAAAAATCTTCCTCAAATCCTCAAAAACCTTCCTCAAGCTTTCAAAGACCTTCTACTTCAAACTTTCAAAAGCCTTACTTCAAAAAAATGAAGACAAGGATGAGAAAAGAAAAATTGTTGTGCTTTAATTGTAGAAAACTGGTCATTTTGCTTCAAAGCGTCCTTTTACAAAAATGAGTATTACAAGAGCTCCTAGAAATTTTGAAAAACAAAAGGGTTTGGTTCTTTGAAGATCAAAATCTTGCAACATGGATTGAGGCAGTCGAAGATGAATCTGCGATTTTGAGCAAGAAGCAAATATGTGTCTTGTTCGAGAATCGTATATATGATTCGAGAGAATGAGTTTCCTAGTCCAAAATATTCAAATGAGTCGATAATGAGGCAAGCTCACCTATTAAAAACCCCAAGGCGACAAGGTCATCAAACGATCGGTTTGTGGTTAAGAAAGGAAATGGATTTTTATGGACAAGGAATCATAAGTCGGCGAGAAAGAAAAGTCAAGTCAACTTCTTGAGAGGGCTGCGACATCAAAATAAGCAATATGTCAAAAGGCGAGGAGGAGAAGGTTCTTGACTCAAGTGTTGATGATTTCTTGGAACAAATGCAAGAAATGTATTCCAGTTTGAAACACTTAAAAGAATCCATGTTTCTTTATACGGTGATTTTAAAAAGAATTTCGAAGAAAGCTGTGAGCTTCAAAAGATCAATGAGCTTTACAAAGTTCGAGCAAAAAGAATTCTTTGCAACTTAAAAGCATCAATGAAAAACATGAAATTCAAGCAAAAATCTCGGATGCCAGTTCTTGACCTTGTAGAAAAGAAATCGACCGTGACCAATGTTGTTGATACTTACTCAAAGTCAAAAAGCTGTTGAGAAATCATCGGTCAATGAGAAAAGTCATGAACCAACATGGTCTTGGATATTCAAGGATGATGGAAGCTGTGAGATCGAGGCAGTCAAATGGTGGACCTAAGATTACGCTCAAAGGATAAGGGATTAGTCTATAATGCTGTACCATTCAAATATCCCAAAAACATGAATCAACTTAAGAAGTCCATTAACAAAGGGATAATTTGAACAATGGCGGTTGTCGGTCTTACGTTCAAACCTCAAAATCGTCGGCCAATGCAACAAGCGACAAATGTCGACCAGTGACAAATGTCGGCCAGTGACAGAAGGGTTCGAAGAAAGACAACTGACAAGTTCAAGCCAATAAATTTTGTTGATGCTAAGACCTCTAAGCTGAGTCAAAATGAATCAAAGAAATCACCTCAAATGTATGATAAACCTGGTTATCACAAATGCAATATTTGTTCTACTTTTGGTCATCGGCCATGAATGCTCGTTTAGATTTAAACCAACCGACATAGTCAAGATGCTAATTTTAGGCGGTGTTTACCAAAAGAAAACCAACCTTTGGACCCAAAAGTATAAAGGGTACCATGATTTAAATATTCATATTTCAGGTATGCTTAATGGCAGATGATCAATCAACTGACATATGGATATTAGACAGTGGATGCTCCAGACACATGACTGGGTCAGCTGAACTTCTTATTGACATTATTGCAGCCAAATGACCTTCTGTCATTTTTGGAGACAACTCAAAAGGAAAAACAATAGGTTATGGATCCATTATCAGAGGATCTGTAAGAACTGAAAATGTCTCATTGGTACAAGGTTTGAAACACAATCTCTTAAGTATCTCACAATTCTGTGATAAAGGTATGAGCTGCTCTTTCTCTTCTACACATTGTTTTATCAAAAACAACATCACAAATGAAGTTTTACTCACTGGTTCTAGAAAAAGAAATGTTTTTGCTATTGATTTACTCTCTTTAAATAACAATACTCAAATTTGTTTAGTAGCAAATAATACTTCAAAAACTTTATGGCTTTGGCACAAAAGACTTTCACATTTAAACTTTAAATATCTTTCCAAACTTTCAAAAGGAGATTTGGTGAAAGGTTTGCCATCCATAAATTTTCCCTCTGACAAAAAATGTGATGCTTGCATTTTAGGAAAAATAACAAAAGCTTCTTTCAAACCCAAACCATGTCTTTCAACCAAAAGAATTCTTGAACTTCTTCATATGGATTTGTTTGGTCCCATTACAACTGCAAGTTTGGGAGGAAACAGGTATACTCTGGTTGTTGTGGATGATTATTCAAGATATACATGGGTTGAAATGATGCAATCCAAGGATGAAACTTATAGCATTCCCACTTCCCTTTTCAGAAATCTTCAAACTCAAAAGGAATGTGAGATTATAAGTGTTAGATCTGATAATGGTACAGAATTCAAGAACCTTGGCATGTATACATACTGTGATGATCATGGAATTGATCATAATTTTTCAAAGAAGCCAGTTAGAACACCTCGGCAAAATGGTATAGCTAAAAGGAAGAACATGACAACGATTGAAGCGGGTAAAACAATGCTAGGCTGAAGCAAAATTGCCAAAATATTTTTTGAGGCGAGAAGGCTGTCAACAGGATGCGTTTCACTCAAAGCAGATCTCTCATAAACAAGTTTCATGGTAAGACTCCTATGAAATATGGAGGTAGAACACCTAACATTGCTTTCTTTAAAAAATTTGGGTGCAAATGCTTCATTCACTACAATGGTGGTGATTACAGAGGTAAATATGATGAAAAAGCTGATGAAGGTATTTTTGTTGGTTATGCTAAGCATAGGAGAGCTTATAGAGTTTATAATAGAAAAACTCAAGTAATTGTTGAATCTATTCATATCACTTTTGATTAATCCAATTTATTTGAGTCTACTAAGACTCCTGATGTTACTAACAATTTTGAAATTTTTGAGACAGGAATCAATGTTAGTTCAACCCAAAATAATGCCTCATCCTCAGTTCCTCCAACTGTAACCTTACATACTTTTTTTTTTAAGAAAGCAGGGCGGAACCTGCAGCAATTTATTAAAAACAAAACCAATAACAAACAAGAGGGGGACAACCAGCCTGACCCAAGAAGGGGGGACAAAGGAGCCTTACCTCGAAAACACGAAAATGAGGAACTACAAACTCATTTCCTAAAAATATATAAACCAGAGGCATCAAAAGCTAAAACCTTTTTAACAGCTAAAGGTAACGATAAATAATCTGAAAAAACCATCTGCCTCTCATGAATATACGCCTCAGCAGCTAGACGATCCGCAACCATATTCTGCTCCCTGAAAACATGTTGTAAGGTAAAATACCCTAGAAGATTCTGACAATCACGAAGAAAATATATATATCGCCACGGCCCGTGATATCCCTTAGATAAAACATTAACTGTCGTTAATGAGTCTAACTCCACTACAACCGTGCTGAGCATCAAGGAATGACAAAGCTGAAGGCCCTCTCTAAGAGCCAAGATTTCCGCCCTCATATTTGTTCCATGACCATAATCGCTAGAGAAAGCACAAACAAAAACCCCTTGCGCATCCCGAATAATCCCTCCACCCGTGCACCTGCCATCTTTAGACGACCCATCTGTGTTGAGTTTGTAACCGGAAATTGGAGCTAACCAACGAACCCATTCCCCAGCTGGCGTAGGAACTTTCGACCACCAAATTAAGGTGTTGCGTGGCCACACAAAAAGAGCGGCATTATTGCTCATGGACTTCGGAGAAAATGAAAGAAGGACTTCACGAATACCCTCAAGAACCCGAGAGACAATTTTCTGCCCATTCATAGCAATATCCTCAAAAATAACCGCACATCGCGCCTTCCACAGCTCCCAACAAGAGAAGGCAAATATACTAAAACAAGTCACCCCGATCTGAGTTCGTCTGGACATAGAGGACCAAACCTCAAAAAGATGATGAAGACTGGAATACTGATTGGGCAAAGAAATTGAGCAGCAAAATGAGCCCATACATCAAGAGCCACCCTAGAATGCACAAACAAATGAGGCAGGGATTCTGTCGACGGAGAATCAAAACAACAGCGACATCTGGACACAAACGGCACCCGACGAGCCTGAATGTTAGCATCCAAAGGTAACGCATTATGAAACATCTTCCATAGAAAACCACTCACTCGCATAGGGAGCCAAGGCTGCCAAATTAATTTAGCCCAGTGCATAGACGGACTAGAAATCCGACAATGTTTCCAGAATGCACTAGCTACAAAGATACCTGCCGGGGTAAGTTCACTGATCAAATGATCAGGCATAGAACTGTCACAACTGATCCTATGAACCAAGCCTTGAAGATCATCCGGGATTAGCAGGAAAATATCATCAAAGTTACGTATGGTAGCAGCGATTAGCGTGCGATCTACGAGCGAGCGAACCACACCCGGTTTTCATCCCAAAAAGAAATAGCCCCTTGCCCAATCACCCACCTACTAGAGTCACGAACCAAAGATAACTGATTGAGAACTGCTTTCCAGGACGAGGTGACAAAACGCGAGGCCGGTAACTGCTCCAAACCATACTTGCCAACACGAAGCGAGCTGCGGCCCACGGCACTGTGAACAAGAGGCCGAATGCCCAAGCCCCCTCATCCAGCGGTAAACAAACACGATGCCGGGCTAACCAATGAGTACGCACGCTCTCCACTAACACCCCAAAGAAAACTTAGCGGCTTCTCTATCAGAAGAAGAGCGGATTGAGGAACCTTGTATTTGCCAAAGCATATATGGGAGAAGCGCACAAAATGGATTTAATTAACGTGACCTTACCCCGAAGGAAGAAGTTTACTGCGCCAACCTTGAATCCTACCCGAAACTTTACTCTCCAATTCCTCAAAATATCGCCGTTTTATCCGACCTGTGTAGAGAGGAAGCCCCAAATATTTCATTGGCCACATTTTATGTCCATATCCCGACCAACCTGCAACATGGGAAACGTTTCTTCGCGAACAATGTTTCAAAATATAGAAACCACTTTTAGCGTCATTAACTAGCTGCCCCGATGAAGCCTCATAATCCCGCAACACTTTTTTAATATTCATTATCGATCTTTTGGACCCATTACAAAAAAGGAGCATGTCATCTGCATACAGAAGATGAGAGATTATAACTCCCCCTCGCCCATGCTGGAAAGGTTGAATAAGACCTTGCAAAACAGCCCGATTAATGTTATAAGAAAGAATCTCTTGGGCAGAATGAACAACAGCGGAATAACGGGTCCCCTTGAGCGCACACCTCGTTTAGCAAGAAACCCGATAAATTCCCATTAATCACGAAAGAATACCATTTGTTATGTAACAATTGACGCATCAGCATGCCAACCCTCTGATCAAAACCAAAAGCTTGGAGAGCACGCTGAAGAAAACACCACTCCAACCTATCATATGCCTTCGACATATCAACCTTAAAAACAACATTCCCACCCCGGGTTTTAGTATTTATGCGCTGAACCAACTCATGAGCTAGAAGAATATTTTCTTGAATACTACGCCCTTTCACAAAACCAGACTGATGATCAGAGATAAGTCGAGGAAGCATCGAGCCAAAGCGCGTGGCCAAAATTTTCGATATGATTTTTGCCGCGAAATTACCTAAGCCCGATGGGCCTTAAATCACCCAGTTATCGGGATTTGCCACTTTCGGAAGGAGAACAATGATTACATTGTAGAAAGGCCTCGATGCATATCACTTGCCTTGAAAGAAATCCAGAACCGCATCAAGACATCTCCTTTAATAATTTGCCAACATCCACGAAAGAACCAACCCGTATAACCATTAGGACCGGTGCCTTTGTTGGGATTAAGAGACCGAATGGCCGTCCATACCTCCTCCTCCGAGGGAAGCTTTGTCAACAAGTCATTTTCCTCCACCAAAACCTTAGCCTGAAACCCATTAAAAGGTCCTCATCAACAGTAGGATTAAGCGAGGCAAAATATCCGCAAAATATGCCTCGACCATCGACCAATCGACCCGAATCTTGATAAGAGATCCATCGTAAAGCGCCTAATCACATTCTTTTGAGCTCGTCTTTAATACTTGCATGGAAAAAAAGGCGTGTTACGATCCCCTCTCGAACCCATAATCGACGAGCTTTCATCTCCGTCATTTCGATTCCCAAAAGGCGAGAAAGACGAGCCTTCGCGTGTCGACCAGCCTCACCGCCGATCCGCCCCCAGATTGCAAGTCCATTTCAAGTCTAAGAATATCATCTTGAGTGGAGGCAATATTGCGCTGAACATGCCCAAACACCCTCCAGTTCCAGTCTCGTAAAGCCACTTGGAGGCGCTTTAATTTTCCAAACAAATGAGCCATACCCGTGCCCCAACAAGGGCGATTCCACTGATCGGCCACAAACGCAAGAAAATCCGGATGATCAAGCCACATTCGCTGAAATCAAACCACTCTTACACTTAATGGGCGTCACGAATCGAGTAAAAGAGGCACATGACCTGATTCTGATGTAACTAAGTGCGTTACCTGGAGCCTAGGATACAAAAGCTTGAACTCGCCATTAACAAGTACCCTATCTAAGCGTTTCCAGATACGATGACCTCCTGACTGGTTATTACACCAAGTATAACGACTACCTTCATAGCCCGCATCCACTAATCCAGCTTGATGCATAAAAGTATTGAAATCATCCATCTCACCAAAATCGCATGAAGTACCCCCTAATTTCTCCACTGACTGACTAATAACATTAAAATCGCCCCCAACAAACCACGGGACCTTGCATCCAACCGAAAGAGCCTCTAAATCTGACCACAACTCTGTACGAGCTTGCCGATTGCACTTAGCATAGATAAAAGAAGCCATCGAAGGAGTAAAAGAAGACATTGACACCATAATCGTTACATGCTGCGAAGAGCTAGCTACCAAATCCACCTTAACAGAATTATTCCATAGAAGCCAAATATGAGTATTAATAGGATTGACATGCAAATAATTATCAAAACCCACCCTACGACAAAATTTCGCCAATCGATCCCCACTTGTCTTTGGCTCTAAAACAGCAAATAAAAAAGGCTTATGTTGCCGAATTAGAAGCTTAATATAAAGACGAGTATCCTTGTTGCAAACTCCCCGAGCGTTCCATATAACTATCGTCATTAAACTAACAAGAAGGGGTAACATTTCGGGCTTTACTGGCAGCCCTAGTGATTCGAACATTCTCCTTTAAAAATCGAACCTTCTTCTTCTCTGCATGTAACACCTTACAAAAATTGGGGAAGGACGAACGAAGCTGAATTTTATCGACATCCTCATCCGTGAAATGCCTTCTGTGTTCCACATCCGCCTCATCATAATCACCATTTGTCGAATGAGCCTTGCCAAATGGCCTTGGAACTTCATGCAGTATACCGTCCCAAAATTCTCCAATATAAACATCACTATTATATGTTTTCCGTGAAGCCGCCGGCACCTGCTTTGTAACACCAATAGGATCAGCTTGCGAGGGCCCCTCACACGAGCGCTTCTCATGAGCCTCTGCCACTATGTGATCCTCCTCCAGATCCTCCAATACACCAAAAGGGTTTGATAGAGGTACCGACTTTCCCAAATCCGTCACAACGGTGTCCTTAAGTCTGTTTAACCGAAGGGTCTCCAGAATTAACAACATCTATGTGCTCCACATCGACAGGCACACCTTGCGAATCCTTTGCCTTCGAGACAGACCCACCAGTGCCGTCACTAGACCTCTTAATTGGAGTCCATCGCTTAGTCTGACCAACAGGCTGTATGGGAACATCTTTACCAGTAACCTTCTTGTGAGAAAAACCGTCCCTAGCATTATCCAAAACGGGAGAATTAATACCTTTCCCTTTAGCATTATTTGGTTGATCAGCCTCCATTGGCTTTGCCATTGAAGGAGGAGGGGCGGAATGTAACGGCCCAGAATCCATCCCAGCCTTCGATCCCCGATGTTGGCCTTTTCGGCAATGAACTTTATAATGACCTAGCAAACCGCAACCAGTACAATACCTAATGTTTCCTTCAAACTCAAGTGATTGCCAAAACCCGTTATCTTTGCTCGAACCAATCCATACCCTAGTCGGCAATGGCAGTGACACATCAATCTCTATGCACATACGAGCAAACATCGGACGAACTAAAGTCAAGGTTTTCTCATCCACCCGAAGGAAATTACCCAAAGTATTGCCAATACATTCCAGAAAAGATGGATTGAAAAAAATGAAAGGGAGATGATGCAAGCGAACCCAAACCGCTACCTTGGTAACATCCTTCCGAAACGCGAAATCCGCCGACCAATGAAAATAACGGTATATGCATGACTGAATCATATGAGATTCTTTAGACAAGGCTAGAACTAAGTCTTCTGACGAAGATAAACGGACCATAACATGCCTCGGGTCCAGAAGACCGACCACAAACGAACCCTTGAGTTTCCAATTGTTCGCAATATCTGCCTGAATAGCATTCACCGTTGGACGTCCCGCAGAAAACTTAAGGATTAAAGTGTTCTCAAACTGTTTCGCAGCCGCCTCCATCTCCACCGGTGAGAAAAGACAACCAGGGTCACCCTCAACTATCACAGCTTGCCGCTGAACCAGAGGGACGGCTTCCAGAGCTGGTTGAGATTGCCCTACAAACGGGCGAGGCTGAGACACAATGTTAGCATAGGATACTAGCCGAGCCGGCAAGGGGTCAGAGGTCGGAGCATGAATGTCCAGAGGGATGGGAGGCGGAGCCTCCATGGCCGCCGCCATGCACGCGGAGCCGTAAATAGGTGAAAACCCTATAAGGAATAATTCGCACCTTGACTATGTGTAACAGTGTGTTTTTTAATTTCGGAGCAAAGAAAAACTATGCGGTATCACCGACAACCTTACATACTGGAATGAGCTTTAGCAGCCGACAACCACTACCGACAATCCAAATCCTGTCGTGTCGGTGCGGCTAACATACTTGGTTATGAAACTATTCAGTTAGCTGACATTCCTCCTTCTCCACCTTTACAAATTGAACCTCTTTTAGATCTTCCTAAAGAAATTAGGGAAGCCAAACATCATCCAATTTCAAACATCATTGGAGATCCATTTGCTGGTCTAAGAACTAGAAGCAGCTCCAGAAATGAAACTCTTGATTCACATGCTTTTGTCTCTTCCATTGAACCTAAAAAGGTTGATGAAGCTTTAAAAGACCCTCAATGGATTGAGGCCATGCAAGAAGAGCTAAATCAGTTTGAAAGGTGCAAAGTTTGGGAACTTGTGCCTAAACCCTCAGATCAACAAGTCATTGGAACTAAATGGGTGTTCAGAAACAAGTTTGATGAAGATGGAAATGTTACAAGGAACAAAGCAAGATTAGAAGCCCAAGGCTATAGACATGATGAGGGTATTGACTATGATCAAACATTTGCTCCTGTGGCTAGACTGGAAGCCATCAGACTATTTCTTACTTATGCAACCTTCAAGGATTTCAAAGTATATCAAATTGATGTAAAAAGTGCATTTCTAAATGGAGATCTACAAGAACAAGTATTTGTTGAGCATCCTCCTGGTTTTCTTGATCCCAAAAAGAAGGATCATGTTTACAAGCTAAGAAAAGCTCTTTATGGTCTAAAGCAAGCTCCAAGAGCATGGTATGAAACTTTATCCAAATTCCTCATGGAAAAAGGGTTTCAAAGAGGTAAAATCGATACTACTCTTTTCTCTTTAAAGCACAAAGGTAATATCTTATTAGTTCAAATTTATGTTGATGATATTATTTTTGGATCTACTAATGAAGTTTTGTGTAAGAGATTTGAAAATCTTATGAAAGGAAAATTTGAAATGAGCATGATGGGAGAACTCACATACTTCCTAGGCTTGCAAATTAAGCAAACTGAAGAAGAGATATTTATCCATCAATCAAAATACACAAGAGAGTTGATCAAGAAATACAACCTGCAAGAAGCAAATTCAGCAAACACTCCAATGGGAGTTGAATGTCACTTGGTCACTGATGAAAAAGGTAAACCAGTTAATACAACTGAATACAGAGGTATAGTTGGATCTCTCCTTTATTTAACTGCTAGTAGGCCAGACATTATGTTTGCTGTGTATATATGTGCTCGTTTTCAAGCCAATCCAAAGGAATCTCACATGATTGCTGCAAAAAGAATTATTAGATATCTGATTGATACAGAAAAATTTGGTATTTGGTATCCTAGAGATTCCTCTTTTAATTTGATTGGATATTCAAATGCTGACCTTGCAGCTTGCAGAGTTAACAGAAAAAGCACCAGTGGAACATGTCAGTTCCTTGGAAAAAGACTCATATCTTGGGCATTCAAAAAGCAAGCCTCAGTTTCCACCTCTACTACAGAAGCTAAATATATTGCTGCTGGAAGTTGTTGCTCTCAAATCCTTTGGATGAAACAACAACTATTGGACTATGAAATGCCAATGGGAACATGTCCTATTTTATTGTGATAATACTTCTGCTATTTCAGTTTCTAAAAATCCTGTTATGCATTCTAAAACTAAACATATAAACATTAGGTATCACTTCTTAAAAGATCAAGTTGAAAAAGGTAATGTTCAGCTAGAATATGTTCCTACTGAATTTCAATTAGCTGACATTAAAGCTTTAAAATCTGATAGGTTAGAATTTTTAAGAGGTGAATTTGGAATGCTTATAATGTCATAGAAAGGTACTTTGAATTTCTAATGATTGCAGGATATTAGCATTCTTCAGTTTGTCAGCTAATACTCAACTAGCTGACAAAATTACATCAGCTGATATATTTCAGCTGACACTCTCCTGTCTCCCAATTTTACTCTTTTAAGTGATGACTGACATCGTAAAGATAGTCAAATATGGTCAGCCAGTAGCTGACATATAAAGTCTTTCACCTTTGAAATTTCGATTGATCAGCCAAGTCATGTCTAACTGACAAATATTGACAGTCATCAGCTGACAAAAATGAATCTTCACTTCTGGTTGGAACTGTGCTGAAAATCAAATTTTGACTGACATTGCAAAGATTTTCAAAATGGTCAGCCATTAGCTGACACATATTCACAGCTGACTTCCCTCAGTTGATAATAGCTGACATCAAATATGATCAGCTGAAAAATCTCTACTTTCTATTCATTAGCTGACAACATAGTGACTGACATTATAGTCACCGTCCAGGTAGCCTCTGAGCCTTAAGTCAGAGCTGATCGTATCTCAGCTAAGATTTACTCTAAAAATAATTATAAATCCCCTTATTTATTTTCCCGCCTTTTTATTCCCCCTTGGAACTCGCGAAGCTTCTTTGAAAATCCAAATTGACCTTTCCACTATCCCACCAACTCTGGCGGTTGAAGTGACGTGTATACACAAAAACAGCTCATCATTGTGATAATAACTCCCTGTCATAAATCACCCTTTTTATCACAAAAACCAAAATTTTGTGTACTTTATCACTACACTCCATATCTTCACTTTTAAAACCCACTTACCCTTATAAGCATCCGTACTTATCCCTCCTATATTTAAAGATACACTCACTTCATTTTTTCATTCCTCACTCTCTCTCTAAAACCTCTTCTCTTTCTAACCCTATTTTCTTCAAACCCTAACCACAAAATTCTTCTGGTAAAGGCAATCTTCTTTCTTCTTTCTCTTCTTCATTTGTTCTATATCTTCTCTAACTATTCTTTGTGTGCAGGAAAATGGCATCGAATACTGTAGTCGGATGTCACTTAGATGTTGTTTCGCTTAATACAGAACCAATAGGGCTCGAGCTTATTCACCTTCTTACAGCTTCTAGATTAATGCCTCTCTTATCCTTCAACATACATACTTACAGTTGCCAACTAACCGAGGAGTTCTTCATGGCTATGGAAGAAAACCCAGCTGATCTGTTCTCTCTCTCTGGAAATATTAGAGGAATTCCAGTTATTTTTGACTCAGAATCCATCACAGTTGCCTTCCCAGATCTCTATGGTGATGGTTCTACCACATACACCATCCCAGAAGAAACTCAACAAGCAGGATGGATCACTATGAGAGGAGAAGTACCCGTTGAACTTGCTTTTGACAGACACAAGCACAGGTTTGCCCCCCTGCACTATGCCCTAGCCACTATTCTGGACAAGTGCCTCATCATCAAATTTGGAGGGCATGACAAAATTACAGAAGCTCAGCTATTTCTTATGGAAGCTATTGTGGAGAACTGTGAGATGAACTGGGGTGCAATTCTGGTTGAATGCGTGAAAATAAATATAGCCAAGTACAAGGAGAATATGGCTACAGGGAACCCTCGTCTTACCCATCATCTGATTATCAATCAGTTTCTCCATTCTCTCCCAGCTCTTCAGCATCAACTCATCAAAATAGGTGACCTAGAACCTATTAAAATAAAGAAGTATGTAGCAGCTGACATCAAACGGGCCAATGTTTCAAGCCGTTTCAGTCAGGAAATCTCCACGGCCCAGACAGGAAGAAGACCTACGAAAACAAGGACCCAAGCTCTCACTGCTATTTCATCTAGTCAGTCAGCTGACGTTGCTCAGCAACCAAAAATTGGTCACCAAGAATAGGTCGGTCAGAACGGTCGGTCGAAGAGGTCGGCCATTGAAGATGTTCAACCAAGCGATGTTAGGCGACCGGTGATGTGCAAGCAAATGTGATATCTCTCCAATTCCTGAAAGAAGGCAAACAAGAAGGAGGAGACTGACCTTGGCAGCTGATCTTGCTCCTAAAAGACAGAGAAGAAATCCTGAGTTGAATCCAGGTAACTTTGTTCCTTTCTCCCCAACTCCTGATGCTCCTATAACTGATCCTGTACCAGTTTCTCCTCCCTCCAATCCTAGGTCTCCCAATACTGCCCCAATCAAGTTCTTCCCTCTATTAGGAATCCAACTTTCCATCCCAGACACTCCTACTATCAAGCCAATCCTTTTCCTATTCCACCTAATTGGGTATTCTCAATTGACCATCTTCCATATTTTGTTCAGTTTCTCCTCTCTTTTCATGAGGAAAAGAGAACTGAGAAACCACATGTTAATCCCATCAAGTACATTGACCATAACCTTAAAAGGAGACCTTATGTACTGTATCCAGTCACTCCAAATTTGAGCCAAGAAGACCTAGTGGCAAATTATGGAAAATATTTTGACCCTCTACCCCTGCTTTGGAATAGATTTTATCTTTCTAATGATAGGTTTGTTCAAGATAAACTCATTTTCTTTCTTTTTTTTTTTAAAGTAAGCAGGGGCGGCACCCTGCGGAAATTTATTAACAAAAAAATAATAAGAGGCGATACAAAGAGGGGGACAACCAGCCTTGCCCACAAACGGGAGGACAGAGGAGCCTTACCTCGACAAAAGAACTATAAAAGACCTCAACTACGAAAGCTAAAAATTCCCAATCTATCATATCTATAAACTTGTCTCACTTTCCGCGGAAGCTGCTGCACTTCTTCGTAACAGGTATACAAAACCACAGAATGAGCTACCTCTGCAAGTTTGTCGGCCACGTCGTTAACCTCTCTGTAAACATGCCTAATTTTGTACGATCCCAATAAATCTTTGCACGCACTAAGCTCGTAATCATACTGCCAAAAGCGTTGGATTCCCAATAAACCTCTTGCTGCTACTAACGAATCAGTCTCAATAAAAACCTTCTCTAACGCTAAACTCCGACATAAACCTTCTCAATAAAAACTAATTTTCTTGGTCTGGACCGTTTACAACAAACTGCATGAACTGCCAGCCCTTCCCCACAATGATCCATTCCTTGTAGGCAGACTTGCCTTGCCAGAAGATGAGGAAATAAACCAAGATTGGGAACAACCTTCTGCTGAGCCAGCCAAACTAGCTAGAATCCAAAGGGTTGCCAACAAGTATGTACAAGATGCAGTCAATACTGCAAACCAAGCCTACATAGAGTTACACAGATAGATGGCCTCCATGCCAGGAGGAGCTTCTTTGAGCATTGTCTTTCCAGATGCTTTTACTAGTAATCCTGCCCCTTTAATCTCTGAATCCATTCCCACTATTCCTCATGTGATTCCATCTTCAGTTCCCTTTGTTGCCTCATCCACAGTTTTACCTATCTCTACCTTAGCTGAACCAGCACCCACATTTACCTGCACTCTCCAACCCATCTCCCTATCTTCATTTACTCCAACAGTTGCAACCACCCCATCAATCCTTCCAGTCACTGCTCCTCTTCCTGCATCAATCCCAGTGTCAGCCATTCCTTTGTCAGTCACACCAATAGTAGAGAGCACCTAACGGTCGGCAGAACTTTAACGGAGCGTAACTTTTGCATCTGGATGAATTACGGGGCCCGCCGCGTATCAAATCGAAGCTCTCGACGAGATCTACAAGACTCACTGGATTGCTGTTTGCAATCCCAAAAAAACACTATTTAGATGCTGTTTTGGCCCTCCGAATTTTTAGGGTTTTTCCATCATTTTTTTTATTCTTTTCCTTTTAGGGTTTGGATTGTTAGGGGATATAAATAACCCCTTAAACATTATTTTCGTCAGTTTTTAATAAAATTTGAGTTTTCTTGCTTTGTACTTGAACCCTAAGCTATCATGGGCTTGTTCTAAGGAATTTCTCGTTGAAAGAGTTCATATTTGATTGTTTCGTTGCGTCAATAATTGATGTGGAAAAAAACGTTTTAAAATAGACAATGTTTAGGATGTCCTTAGAAAATGTTACATAAAACTATATATGAATAAATACACAAAAAATATATTCTAATATTAATGCACATATTGAATATAAAATAGTGTTGAACTTTAAGTAATTTTTCTTTAGTAACCCTCAATTTAACATTAGTGGTGTCAAATCAATGTTTTTCTTTTTTTCAATCTCACAATTACAAATAAAAAATTTGATAATTGATATGAAAAAAACGCTTTAAAATAAAAAATTGACAATGGTTAGGATGTCCCTAAATGATATAGTTGACACTAATTTTAGAACGTAGTAAACATTTATTAAAATTATAATTTATAAAGAGTGTGCACAAACTTTATTTATATTTCTAAACAATTTATTTGTTGAGTGAAATATTGTGTGTATAAGTAAATAAGTGCAATTGTGAAAGTGGGCGGAGGGTGCCCGAACATTTGGAAAATGACTTACGAAAAATGAATCAATAAGTCATTTTCCGAAAAAGAAGCCTTCATTTTCCGTTGACTCGGAAAACCTTTTACGTTGACTGCATTTTCCTAATGTTACCAAACACCGAAAAATGAGAAAAACTTTTTCCGAAGGTCATTTTCCGTGAAACAAACGGAGTCGTAATGTGGCCCTTAGAACAAAGTCTGCTACCTAGTCAATTTTTAGGATTAAACTCCCTGACATTTTTTTATTAACCGATAAAATGCATTTTTCGAGCAAAATGACGAGAATCCCCTTAATGAACCAAGGAGCACTACACAGTAACTCAAGGCATCACTATGCACAATTTCTGCCTTACGAATCCAATTTGTGCATTTGGATCTTTTGCATTGTAAATCCAATTTATGAATCGTGAATTCAATTCCTGCATTACAATCCCATTTGTGTGATTTACAATTGCTTCCGCTACATCATTGGGCCTCCATCAATCTTCAATGGGTTTATGAAATTGATTCTCGATCCAATTTATGAAATTGGATACATGAACTCGATCTAACAAGTCGGGTGGCCCAAGGTCATCATCAATTTATATCCTTTTTTTTTTTTTTTGAATTAATTAATATGCATTGTTTACCAATTGTAAATACTCATTTATAGATCAAGGAAAACTAAAGTAGAAAGCAAAAGTAAAAAGTACAATTGTTTTCTTAAAAATGAAAGTTTCAAAACAAGACATATTTTTAGAACAGACAAAATATTTTTAGACAATTCTGTTGGCAACTAAAAAATTATTTAGTAACCGATTACTTATATCAGCTCGTGTTTATAGTTTTGCTGATCTAATTTATATTCCTATTTAATTTGCCACTAATCCTTTAGGTTTCCAAGGCTTTGGAATTCACATTAGCCCTTTGAACTTCCATTTAAATGCCATAACTAAACCCCAACGACTTTATCAAGAAGGCCCTTTCCACTACTCATTTTTACATCTGTATATATGCTACAGATCTAGATGGGAAGAAAACAACATTAATACTAAAGATGGAAGCAAGAAAATGGGAAGAATTACCAATTGACTGCATGGTGGATATTCTAGGAAGAGTGGGATTGGAATCGCTGCTAATCGACGTTCCCTTTGTTTGCAAGTCATGGTACAAGGCCACTCTCAGTCCTCTTTGCTGGAAACAACTTGACTTTCCTGATGTATCGGTTCACCAGTTTGATGGCCCTTTCATCGTTCGTTTTGAACGCCAATATGGACTTCTGGGGGAAATTTGTTCCACAAAATTTTTTAAGGGTGTGGTAGATCGAAGTGCTGGTTGTGCGACTTCGGTTATGTTGCCATCTTGTGCTTCAAATGAAGCACTCACTTATGTTGCTGATAAGTAAGTTCATTTTCATTTTTCTATATACATGACGCTATTAAATGCCATACTAATTTGATTATTGTTTTGTAGATGTCCTGCGTTGAAGAAATTGGTGATCCGTTCATCATCTCCTGATGCTATGTCTGCCTTGCCTTTTGTTATTGGCAAATTAAGAAATTTGGAAGTGCTTGCTATTCAGAGTGAATTCTTTTTTAACGAAATTATAACCGCAATTGGGGCTCACTGTGAGAATTTTGCTGCCTTATATTTGGATGCAACAAGTTTGCTTGATATTATTTGGGAAGAAGAAGTAATGGCCATAGTTAGTTGCTTGCCTAAAATTAAGGCTTTAGCTCTGAGGAATGTATTCATTGAACGTGAGAGCCTGATCAAATTATTGAAGGGCTGTGGGGAACTTGAGTATTTGTATGTTGATTGTTGTTGTGGTTTCGTTGAAAATGATGAGGAAATATTGAAGTTAGCTTCCCATATTCGTGCATTTAAATGTTCTTGTCATCCACTTGATCCTTATTTTGAAGACGATTGGGATTATTGTATTAATAATCGTGTTGCTGATCTTGATTGTTATTCTGATTAAGGAATGGTTTATTGTTAAGGTTAGACTTTATTGTTATAGACTTGCTTTTGTGATTAACAAAATATGTTCGGTCTATGTTTTTGCTTTTGTTATTCTGATTAAGGAATGGTTTATTCTGATCAAGTATTTTCTATTTCACTCTTTTTCATAACTTAATGTTCCAATGCTCACCCATTCTATTTTTTGAAAAATTCACTTAGTGTTTTGTTTATTGTTTAATTGTTGATTGTATGATTGAAAAGTAAAAGATGCGAGCTTATCATTCCATCGAAGATTCAAAGTTCAGTTTTTAACGTTCGCATTTGTTAGAAGTTGGTTTTCCTAAGGTAGCGTTTGGTAACATTTTTGTTTCTTTTTTTGTTTTACATGTTTCTGTTTTACTTTGTTTCTATTTCAGTATTTCTTTTTTATTTTGCACAAGAAACAAAAACAAGTTTGATAGTTATTTTTATTTCTATTATGAAAAAGAAACTAAAGCTAATCATTTTTTGATAAATATTTTTATTTCCTTTCACAAAATTATATTCTTTTTTTTAAAAAAATTAATATAGTACAGCTTTGATAATAGTATATTATATCCTATTCGAACGGGTAGAATAATAATTCACATGATTTCATCTATTATTAAAAAAATGTGGTTTAGCAGCTTCTCATCCGTTGGGTTGGGTTGGAACGGGTGATGGGTCGAAACTCATTAGAACTCGAATATTAAATTGATTGAAATGGGTCGTGTTAAACGGGTGACGTGTTAAAACGGGATGGCTCGTCTTAATTCAGATTTTCTCTCAAAATTTCATAATTTTATAGAGTAAAGCTATTGGGTCAAAATGCATAATAGATTTGACCCGCTTTAACCCGACCCGTTAATATTTTTTGGTCAAAACAGGTTACATGTGCAATCCAAAAATTTTAACGGGTTCAGTTTTGTCGGGTAATTTTCAGGTCAGGTCGGGTGAGTTAATGAGTTTAGGGTTGTAATTGTCAAGCCTAATACATACATACACACTCACACACACACTCACACACACACACACACATATATATATAAATTCGAAGGCTAGACCTCATTTAAGTTGACCGACATTGATTCATCTAAGTTTCAAAAAATAATCATTTCTCTTAAAAAAGAAACGATTTTTTTTCATTTTCTAAATTTTTGGGAATAATGAGAAACGTTTCTAGTTTATCAGAAATATAAATGATTCTCAAACGTAATTCTATTTTTATTTTTCACAAAAAATTAGAAATAGAAACAAAAATATTAGAAACGAAATGGTTACCAAATATGTAAGGAATCCATATTTTATTGAATTGATCTTGAAGATCATTGGAAATAATTTTTATAACATTACAAACATAACCAACTTACATATATACTAACATAAACATCCAAATACCTAACTGCAAGGGTGAGAAATTACAAGACAGCCATTAATGAAAACAGAAAAACCTGACTAAGAATCACAAAGTTTCACCTTACGCCCCTGGAAGATATAAGCAAGAGGAACTTTTACCATATTCAAGATACACAGAGTTAGCAGCTATGTAGCAGATTTATTTTCACAGTAAAGAGGAATAGGTTCAGAACTAATGATTTGGAAGTCTTTAAGGATGGTTGTAATCCAAGTCAGTTCACAGCAAGTATTGGCCATACTTCATATTCTGCTTCTGATGAAGACATGTTGACAGTGTTTTACTTCTTACTTTTCCAATAGATAAGGGGCACTGTCAAGCATGACACAAAATCCAGTAATAGATTTTCTAGTAATTGGGCAGGAGGCCCAATCTGAATCACAAAAGGCAGTAAGGGTTAAAGATGTGTTTGAAGAGTAGAGACTTTGTCCAGGACTATTTTAAAGGTGCTTGACAAGTCTTATAGCTGCTTTCCACTATTCTGTAGTACGTTTGGCCATGAATTGACTCAAGATATGGACTCCATAGGCAATATCAGGGATGCTAATAGTGAGATAAATCAGCCTTCCTATCAGTCTTTTGTAAGGCACATGATTACTTAGAGGAACACCAGGATTGGTTGCAAGTTTATGGTGTTGTTCAATGGGAGTAAGTTTGGGCTTAGCATTGAGAAGACCACAATCTTTGATGATGTCCAAAAAGTATTTGAGAAGATAATCTTTGATTTTAGTGATCAAATCCTTGTTGTTTCTTGTAATGAGAAGATCATCAACATACACTAAAATAGCAATAAAGTTTTCATTAGACTTCATAGTGAATAAAGTATGATCATTAGGAGATTGTAAGAAACCAATTAAATTCAGTAAGAGTGTAAGAAAAATTTTCAAACCATTGTCTCATTGAAGAAAATTTTGATCTTTTCTTTCGGTTTCTTATGATCGGATAAAACAACAGACAGAAACCAAGATAACCCCACAATCTCGCTCATTCAAACAAACACATCGGACATAACAACGAAAGAAAAAAAAATCTTCTTTTCTCGGCAAACAAGGGAAGCTCAAGAAAACAGCCTAAGTATAGACGTATCAAGTACAAAAATCCAGGGCCGGCCCTGGGGGGTGGCAAGAGGGGCTACCGCCATGGACCCCCAATTTTTAGGGCCCCAAATGTTTGGGTACTACCTTATATTTTGTATATATATTATAGTCTCAAAAAGGTTTACAATTAATTGGTTTCACCTAATGGTTAAGATGCACATGATTTAAGGTGGAGGTTATAGGTTCGATTAGTAGGTTGTCACTTATTTTAGTCTGTTAGGTTAGCATATTTGGTAGATTATTATGAGAGATTTTGGGTTCAATTCTTACTATAAACTTTTTACTTTTCTTTTTTCCCAATACTTTAAATGATTTCATTTTTATAAAGGTTTCCCCCTTTTTTTTTTGCCATGGGCCTCTCGAAACTCAGGGCTGGCCCTGCAAAAATCACGCTCAAAAGGTACTGTTGATATTCTATCTAACTTTCCCGTCTCTTTTGTTTTGTTACGTAAATATTTTTTTTGTTACTGTAAATAAAATGTAATCTATATATATTCTTGTAGATCTTGTATATACTTTTTACCGTCCGTATATTTAGTTAAAATTAGATTTTCTTTTCTGTAAATAAAGTGTTACTTCATTTCTTTTATTATTTTATTTTCACTTAAACCAAAAAAACCTCTTTTTTGGTTCTATACTATTTATTGTGTGGACACGTAACCCTTTTTCTTACTGAATATCCAGAATTAGCGAATCCATTTTCAGATTGAAATGGCGAGTTGGATATCTAATCCTTTCCCGATTTGTAGCTTAGCCCTAGATCTGAAATTTTGGTTTTCCTCCGTTTACCCTTTAAATGTGTTAAATTTGTTTTTAGACCACTTGAGGCCAAACATTTTCCACGCATTTATATTTTGAAATCACTCGTCTTTCACAACAAGAGGGGTCAAAAGTCGAAACAGAGTTCTCACACAAGTGTAGGTTACAAAGTAGTTACTACCGTATATGCGTCGTTTCAATAGACAATAACCTCCATTTGGTTTAGTTTGTAATTAAACTCACTTCATAGCGTTGGAATTTCTTGACTAGTTTCCAATGCATACTCTTTAACTGGGTTGGGAATGTATATGTGATACAAACGTTATTATAAGCAGACGGGACGGCAAAAAAATTACGTACAATCAACACTGGGCAGCTATGAATTTAATAAAATGATGTCAATTCATGTTCAAGAATTTCAGTCCACTAGTAGATATAATTTTTATTTGTATTTTATATATATTTAAAAAAATTGGAGAGAAAAACATTAATTTTGAAAAAAAAATTATCTTAAATAAAATTCAGTATTTTAAAATCGATTTCGAGAAAAAAAGTGAAGTTCTTTTTATCAAATATTTTTTCAATAATTGTATAACTAGATATAATTTGTATTTGTATTCAATGGACAAAAAAATAAATTAAAGATCTTTACATTTTCGTTGAAAATATTTGTTATTATAACTTTGGATCTGAAGATTACAACAAAAAAATAATCAGATCTATAAAATTATTTATATATTTTTCCCAATCTGCCATTATAAATTTTTCAAAAAATGCAAAAACAAGAATAAGCATCTACTCCCTCCATTCCAGACAAAGATTGCATTGTCCATTTTTTGATGTTTCATTCAAAATATGGGTGGTAATTGGATGTTAATGAATAGCTTTGGATTAGGCTATTATACATTATATCAATGGATAATAGTCTAACTCAAAACTATTCATTAACACCTAATTGCAGGGTCGGCCTTGTGAAATCGGGGGTCTAAGGTTGATCACCTCCAACGGGTCCCTTCCTTTGGAGCAATTTTTTTTTATATTTTTTGAATAACTAAAAAAACAATCAAACAAATATAAAAGATAATTAAAAAAAAAACACTTCATTTCACTTAAAAAACTAACAAACAAATTTTCATGTACAATTTCTCTTTTTTAGTATATAATTATAGTAGATGTACAATTTTCCATTAACATAAATTAATGATTAATCTCAATTTCTCTATTTTAGAATTATAATATATGTTTAAATAATCAAACTTCAATTAGAATACCACCAATTCCAACAAGTCACTCATTCACATACTTAAATGCCGAAAAATTTTAATTAGATAATCAAATTACCAACAAGTCAAAAACGGAAAAACCATAATAATTGGGGCAAACCGCAAATGATTCACTGATCACTGAATACTATAATCTGATTAAAAGTTAATAATTAATTAATAAGCTATAAGCTATAAATATTAACTACTGCCTCCGTCCATAAATTATCGTCATCCTTTATTTTTTTGTCCATCTCAAAATAATTGTCTAGTTTGAAACTTACTTTTTTTAGAACATCACTTTTACCACTTTACCATTACTTTTTCACAATACTTTAATTATGAGTCATATACACATGAGCTTTAAATGAAACTACACATTAAACCAATATAAATAATCAAGTCAATTATTTTTTCTTAATCCGTGCACCGGGTCAACTAGGACGATAATTTAGAGACGGAGGAAGTATAAACTAGGGCAAATGGAAGAAATAAAGAAAAAAATGTGAAATTGTTAAATAAAATAATAATAATTTAATCATAGGTAGAGTTTTTTTGGAATTTTGGGACCCAAAATATTGGGTTTTTTTGGGGGGCCTAAGGCCATGACCTCATTGGACTTATGGCAAGGCCGACCTTACCCAATTGTAACCCTAACTTAAAAAGTCCATTTTTAAAAATCAAAACATATAATTTTTTATTTTATTACTAATGGACATTTTAAAGTGTCATTTTGTTAAAAAATTTGACTTTCAAACGAAATATTTTACCCGAAATGAAGAAAGTATTTTTCAATTTAATCGTTGAAACTTAATTATATCTGTAGTTAAAGCATGTCCGGTGAATTAAAATGTGTTTATTCACCATGTATATCAAAAGAGATTGCTTAACCATCGTGGCACAATCAGCCCTATTATCATAGACAACCTTTAGGACTTTTGTTGTACTAATTTCCCTCTTAAATCAATTTTGACATCCAAATCGAATGATTAAAGGGTTGTGAAGCCACAGGTAACCCAACATCAGTGTTGTACTATCGATATTGGGCCTGTCTAATACAGGTCAAGCCTACTGACAGGCTGACTGGGCTTGATATAGAAAACCATTAACATGAGCTTGTCCTTAGGCCATCTCCCACCATCAATCCCAACTTTGGTCAGATTTTATCTTAAATTTAGTATATTTCAGTACCAAACACTATTTTAACTCCGATCCATAATCCCCAAATCTCACCCCAAATAGAATATTCCTTAGCATATTCTATTTTTATTTCTTTTACTTTATTTATCAACATGTATATTAATTTGCTATTAACCTTTTAAATAATAATTATTAAGATTACACAATTAATAATTTTAGTATATTTAATAGTTATATTTACGTTATTAAAAATATTTAAAAATTAGTAAATTTTTTTAACTAAATTGAAGAAATATAATTTAATAAACATACAAGTACTTGAAAATACCATAAAAAATATTAGTTATTGTCTAGTTTATAATATTATTAATGTTTAGTATTGTTATTTTAAGTTTTTGGTGGTCATATTTTTAAATTGTATGTCTTTTTAAATTATTTGTCTAATAATTTTAAATTTTATGTATTTTTTTACTATAATTAGTATAATAATTATTTATTTATTTATGTTTTTTTAAGTTATGTATTTTTTTTGAAGTTATGTATCAGTGTTTTTCAAGTTGTATGTCATTTTATTTGTGGTGTGTTAATGTATGCACTTTTAAATTTATAAATATTCTAATAATTTTAAATTTTAATATGTATGTGTTTTTTAGTTTAAATGTGAAATTGGTGTTCTATAATTAGTATAATAATTATTTATTTATTTATTTGTAAACGAAATCTACAAATAATAGAAAAAATGTTATAAATTATTGAATTAAAAATGTTCAATAATTTAAAATACTTAATAATAGAAAAAAAGTTATAAAATTATTGAATTAAAAATATTATCTAATATTAGGTATTTATTAATATTTAATACATTTAAATAAAAAATATAATATTATAAATAATTTTAATAATTATATAATTATTAAAAATTAATTTAATGGCATGGGACCCACCAACCCCAAATTTGGGGTAAAGCTACAGTGCAACCCCAAATTTCGGGTAGCAATGTAGCGATCCCCAAATTTGGGATTGGGTTTGGGGTATGGTTGGAGGGTGAACAGTTAGGACCAAACCCCCAAATCAAGGATTTTGGGGGCACGGTTGGAGATGGCCTTAGGCTTGTGTTTAGAATGGCCTCGGGCAGGCTTCCGATTGAGTCTTCAACTTGTGGGATATATGCCTTTCAGCCGTGATTTAGCATTTGAGGTGATTACCTTCGTCTAAACAAAAGATTTTAGTTCAACACATATGACAGGCATGATGAGTTTATGTTGGCATGGGGTATATTACTATCTAAAGCTGTCAATGGGGTCATAGTTGTTCAAATTTTATATTTATATATGTGTAAAATGGGCAGAAAATGAAGTTATTATGACCTTTTAATTAACAAAGGTGAATAATAGGCTTGATATTTCGTAGGGTATTAATCTAAAAATGATCTTCACTTTAATCTAAAACTTTGTTGGGCAACTACTCACTCTCACAAATAAAATTCTCCTCATAATAATTTCCTAACTCATCTATTTATAATATCATTAATAAAACTATTGGGAACGGTATGACTCGATTACCCTGGCAATAAAGCTCAAAAGGGGGAGGGCGGTGCGGGTGTACGAACTTTTGGGTTTTGCACAGGAAGGCAATCACATCTTGGTTGGACAAGTCGACTGCGTCTGGAAAGATGGTCGCGTCTTAGTTGGAGAAGGTGATCGCGCCTGTGAAGGCAGTAGCGTTTGGGTTTTTGCACCGGAAGGCGGTCGCATCTTGGTTGGACAAGGCGATCGCATTTGGAAAGATGGTTGCGTCTTGGTTGGAGAAGGCGACCGCGTCCGGGAAGGCAATAGCCTTCCAGGATAAGGCAATCACGTTACTTTTGCACGATGTTTATGGTATTTGAGCGGTCGTGTTCAAGAAGAGAAGGCAACCGCGTTGTCTTGAAGGCGGTTACCTTACATGGAGTAAGGCAATCGCGTTCGTGCGGTAGATATGTTTTTCAGTTTCCTTGTTTAAGTCAGTTTAGGGTTTGGTATTGTAACATCTTTCTTTTCTCCACGTCCTTCAATTACTTCCCTTCTTCAACTCTTAGGAATATCAATTATTCACAGTTTAGCAATTTCAAAAGAATTTTGAAACTTTCGGGAAACTTCAATTCTGAATTGGGTTTCAAGACTTTGATTTCTGTACAGAGGGTTTCGAGTTTTCTTCCGGCATGCTTCAGTTTTGTCAGTTTGTTCTATGACTAGGCTCTAGTCTTATAGTCTCCAATTGGGTTTTCGAATTTCGAGTCTGTGAGTAAGCTTTAAATTTCGAAATGGTACAGGGGTTTTCGGATTTTCCTGAGTTCTCTCTGTTTTCAGTATGGATACAGTTTCTGCTCCAAATCGACCAAATTTTATTTGAGCTATCAAAACGGGCCTGCGGGGCGGGTTTGCCCGCAGGTCTGAAAAGCCCGCTATGAAATGGGGCGGGGCGGGAAAGCCCACGAATACAACGGTCCTAAAAACACCTAGCCCAACCCGCCCCACATAGGGCCGCGGGCAAAACGGGCTATCCCAAAAAAAATGGTTTATTTAAAAATTTATTTATTTATTATCAATTATTTGAATTATCGACAAATAAACCATTAAATTCATAATACTTCAAATAACAAAAGTTATATGAATAGTTTAAATCCAAATATGGTCAGATTTCGCTTAAAATATAATATAAAACATAGTTTGAGGACACTCGCCCACCAATTGGGTCAGCCTACCTCCTGGTTGGCCGGGCTCTCTTAACTAGTCTGCACCCAAATTATCAAACAGTTCAAGCATAATAAAATGATTCTTAATTCCATCGCTGGGATCGGGCAAGGGTTCTATGCCAAGCGATTATAAGTTTATAACCATTGCATACAAGTGTGATTATACCATCTGAATGCTCTCTCCAGTGACAAAATCAGAAATATACCACTGACCACCCAAATTAGCGCTAACTGTTAACACAATAAACAATTACTGTACTCATATCATTAGGACCAAACAGCTTGGTAAGGGAACCGCTGAAGAATGCCTGAAGATATACAGATAAACCCTTCTCCAAGGAATCACTTGTTGTTCTCGCTCCATCCTCGGGACTTAATGGCACCAGATAATTGCGCTTAAATGGAACCGATCAATACAACTCCCTGCAATCAAGAGTATCGCCGCCGCCGCCGTCAATTATCGACCCCAAGAACAAAAAATCCCAAAACCAAAAACACTCATACAGTGGCAGTATACAACAAAAGGGCGAGGAGGGGGAAATATTACAAGAGATTTGCTGTAAGTTGCTTTAGATTGATCGTCGGAAAGGTTGTCGGCGGTGACTGCAGATCAAAAGTAGTAAAACAAAAAGATAAATGATTTTTTCATGTAAAATTAAGATGAAAAATTTAGTTGAAGGAGGAGGAACAATGTTTACTGAGCTCTCTATTGATCTCGCAGATGGTGACTGAGCCTGGATTCGGAAACGATGCCATTTTCCCACCGTCAGTGTGTGTGAGTGAGTTTATGCCTTAATGGAGGCAAATCCCTAATTCCCGCCAGGCTTTTGATTTCCCCAACAGTTGGTTCAGTTTGGGCTCTAAGACTAACGAGTCCATAATATACGGGCTGCCCGCCCCGCCCCAACCCGTGAAAGCCCGACTGCGCACGGGCAAAGCCCGAAAAGCCCGCATCCTAACGGGTATTGAAAACACCACCCAACCCGCCCCTAATAGGTGGCGGGGCGGGCTTGCCCGCGGGCTTTTGCCCGTTTTGATAGCTCTTCCAGCGGTCAATATTTTCGACATGCTGTTCTTCCAATATTGCTGAAACTCTTATGTCTCAGCATAATTGGTGTACTTCTTGCTCACCCTAAAATCCAACTTGTCCCGAAATCCACTTTCAAGCTTCTTAACAGGCTCGTTTTTGTTCTCTCCTTGCATTGCACCATTTTTATTCACCTTGGATAATCTATCTCTCTCCAGAATTTCACCTTATGGTGGCTCTTGCCCATAAATGTGTTCGTCAGGCATAGATTGTCTGTTGGGGTTGCTGGTGGTGATTATCTACCCGCCCCCCTCCAGAATACTTTAGATTCACCGTCATTTCTTTGTCTTCACCATTGCAATTGTAGCAGACGTTCCAGCCTGACCCTCTTTTTCTTCCCTTTAGCCCTTCCTTGGCCAAAAGTATGCGCCATTGGAGACAAGTTTATTAATTACCTAAATGGTCCCTGAACTTTATAATTTGAACTACCAATTATATTTCTGGCCAATATCACGTGAAACACACGTGTGTTAATAGAAAAAAAGTACAAAATTTGACGGAAGGACCAATTTAGTAAAGGGACAATTTTTAGGAATTTCGGACGAAGTTGGAAAAAGGTGTAAAGTACATGGACTATTTGGGTAATTCGCAAAAAAAAAAAAAGAGTCGCGCTATTCAAATTATATGTTGACCCCAAAACCCAAACTTCTTAATTTACCGTTCTTCTCCAAACTCACCTCCCCGCACCCGCCCCTCCCTCCCCCACCTCCACTGCGTCGTCTTCCCTCCCCCCACCTCCACTGCGATCTATCTCTATCTCTCTCTCTCTCTCTCTCTCCTCCCTAGTGCTCTGTGCCCAACGCCAATCCCGGCTAGCTCCCATCTCTCTCCGTCTCAACCCCAAGACGAAACCCCCCAACTTCGTTTTGTCTTCCCTAGATCTAGAGCCGACAAAAAAAGTCCAACCCATCCAACATTTTGACAGACCGGGCTTTAAATATTGGCGATCCAAAAAACAGTGGGCCTTTTTGGCCCATGCCAACAAGCCCATAGATCATCCGGACTCGGATAAAAAAAGGTCATGCTTTTTCGGGGCCCAGCCCAATCAATTTTTTAAAAAAAAATTCCTAGTATATTTTATTTATAGACAATATAAAATTACAATATTGTATTTGTATTTGTATTTTTTGTAGTATATTGTATTTATAAATTAATAGTCATTATTTCTTATAATATATATTCAATTTTATTTATTGATTTTTATTTTATTTCATCATATAAAGACTTTCATTTCTCTTTACTTGCAACAGTAAATTAATAATATTTATTTCTCTTTACTTTCTTATAGAATCAGATGCATCGGAAGTTGAAGAGATTCAATTGTCTATGGAAGCTTCTAATGTTGTTACTCTTGATGAGTGAAGTTTGAGTCTTACTGCTACTCTGTTAGCTTGCTAGTGTTTTCTTTTTTCATTCAAAAGTTGTATCATGTATGTTAAGTAGTCAACTCTCAACTCTGAATTAGTGTTACATGATTTGGTGCTACTACATTGACATTTTCTAATCTTTTTGTTAAGAATTAAGAAACTTATAAGTTATAAGGCACAAACATGAGTTTATATTTTAATTGATGTCGTCGTGTTTTTTTTATTGAATTATTGTATTTTTTCGTGTGCTACATAAATTAGGTTTTTCATCACATGTTTTTGGACTTTTTGAATTGTAAAATTTAGGGTAAAATTCTGGCCGGTCCACTTTTTGAATTTTGTAACCCCTCAAGTCCACCTTTTAAAAAAAAAAACCGCAAAAGGTCATTTTTTAATAAATGTTCCTATAATACCCAAAGTAAAAAAAACTTTGTAAAATTCTTCTTCTTCTCTTTTTTCTACTTCTTCTTCTCCCATCTTCTGTCAACTAGTAACTAAATCCAACCATTAAATACCTACCTCCATTTTCAACCCTTTCCTCCTCCCCCAATTCTTTCTCTCTCCTCATTCTCAACTCTCAAGTCTCACCAACATCATTAAAGTACTTCTCTCATTCAACAAATTTAATTTATCGTTTGCTAGGTTTGAGTTTTTATGCTTATACGACACATAGTTATGAGGAACCTTTGAGGGTTAGTACCCGAGAAGATACAGATAATACAAGTGGATCGACCTCTCTAAGTTCCGAAAACGGAGAACATCGCTTGTCTGCATACAAGGAAGACTAAAGGCAAGCCTTTTCCTAGATTCTTAAAGTCATGTATGACTTGAACGAGTGTCCTATCTACGAAATATCACAGGGGCTGATTACCTTCCTTTTGGTTTCCTCTTGATTTTTTTGAATCGCGATACATTAATTTTTGAATCGCGATACATAAGTTTTTGAACCGCGGTGCAATTTCAAAAAAAATGAATAGCGATGCATAATTTTTTGAATCGCGATACATCATTTTTTGAATCGCGATCCATAATTTTTTGAATCTGGTCACACAGGCTGCCCACATGTACAGTATCAATTGTGCAAAAGAAAAACCATTAATGGAAAATGAAATAAAATTTGAGTAGAACCAACAAAAGTATAGGAACTAGATAAAGAGTGGGTCACCACTTCCCAACCAAAAACAAAAATATTTTCTCTCTTCAAGTGATGTAAAATTCACAAGCATTTTATCATGCAGAAGCAAGGCACAAAGAGCCATTGGACCCTTCTCCCCCTTTTATTTTGTAATGCCCTGCTTTTCAAACACTTGAGGAGTGAACTGATTTGAGCTTGCAAACTCATATAACCAAAACTCACCATTGGTGAGCGACCGTGTTTAGATCGGCACCGACAAAGTAGAAAAAAATTACAACTTTGGAAGAGAGACCCACGCTGCTACGCAACCCCTCTGAAACCAATAGTGGAAAGGGAATGCTCAAACCCACCAGTATAGAAGAAATTAGAAAGCAATTAAAGAGAAGTTGGGGGATGGGGAAATCATATCCAAGGAAGAGAGAGAGAGAGAGAAAATAAAGTTGCTGGAAATGCAAAATGGGTAAAGATTGAGAGATTGAGACTTGGCCGGAAAATCCAAATGAAGTTGAGCATGTGATTTTTTGAATCGCGATTCATAAATTTTTGAGTCGCGATACGTAATTTTTTGAATCGCAGTACATAAATTTTTGAATCGCAATGTATTTTCGTAGCCCGTCTCAGATTCATTAAGGGTATTACAGTCATTTTACCCCAAACGTGTCCTTTTCCGGTTGAAAAAAGAAAATAAATAGTTTAATAATTAAATTTTTTAAAAAGGGACCGGCCATAATTTTTTCTTAAATTTATAAATTTATTTTTATGGTTCGGATTGAGCTTAGCTGCATAGGTTTATGGCAGACGGGCCCATTGCAGCAAAATAGGTTGCAGGATGCCATTGATTTAGCTACAAGGAATGGAGAACTAATTCAACTAGATGTCAAAAATTGGATGACAAAAGTTCATGGTTTCGAAGACGAGGCGCTAAAGTTTTTCCAAGATAATCTTACTTTGGACAAAAGGTGTTTTAAGGAATGGTTTCCCAATGACACACCACATTGGTGAAGGCGCAAAAAGAAAACAATGGAAGCCACAAACGTAAGTTGAAGGGAAGTTTGATATTATATTTTCGAGGATAGATTTAGGGTGAGGTGCCCATCAATTAATGATACATAACTTTAGATTCAAAAAACTATGATAAGTTTTTAAATTTTTTAATTATAGATCGACCAAATCCCTATATTTATATATAACTTCCATAGGCTATTGAAGGCATGCAAGATTAAAATTTGACAAAATGTCATATGGAAATTTCAAATTTGCGTTCCAAAGAGACCCAAAGTTTGAATGAGTTTGATATTATAATGATCAAAATCTAACGCTTCGGGATAGATTCCATGTCTTTGGCTAATTTTGTTGCTTATGACACTACAAAGATTGCAATTTATGAGGTGATTGAGGCATTAAAAAATGAAAACATCAATTTTATTGGGATACATGGTATGGGAGGTGTAGGGAAGACCACTTTGGTGAAAGAAGTGTGGAAACAAGCTGAGGAAAAGAAGCTTTTTGATGAAGTTGTGATGGCCACGGTATCCCGTAAGATTGACATTAGAAAAATTCAAGGTGAACTAGAGATATGCTTGGTCTCACATTTAAGGAAGAAAGTGAAACTGGAAGAGCACGGCGATTAGTTGCTAGAATAAAAAGTGTTGAAAGGATCCTGGTTATCTTGGATGATGTTTGGGCTACATTTGATCTTGCGGAGGTGGGAATACCATTTAGTGATGACCACAAGGGTTGCAAAATTGTCATAACAACTAGACGTTTGGAAGTATGCAGAGTCATGTATGTTGCTGAACCATCAACACATGTAGTCTTTCTTGATGTTTTGACTGAAGCAGAATCATGGGATCTCTTCAAGAAGAACAATGGAGAAGTTGTTGAAAATCCCACTTTCAATGATGTGGCAAGGATGATTTGCAAAGAGTGCGGGGGCTTATCAATAGCAATTGTTACGGTCAAAAGAGTAATGAGAGGCAAAGAGGATCCCGAAGAATGGAAAGAGGCGGTTTTAGAACTCAAAAGATCAGTGCCTAGAAACATTGAAGGTGTTGAGGAAAATGTGTACAAATGTTTATATTTCAGCTACGATTATGTGAGGGACGAAGAAGCCAAGCGTTGCTTCTTGCTTTGCTCGCTATTTCCCGAAGATTGTGATATTGAGATCGAAACTCTAGTACACCATGCTGTGGGATTGGAGATACTAGAAAAGGTTGAAACCATTCAAGAAGTGAGGCAACGAGTGAAATCAGTGATAAAGATGCTCAAAAATTCATGCTTGCTAATTGCTGGTAAGGCGGAAGGTTACATCCGGATGCACGAGGTGGTTCGGGATGTTGCTTTATCAATTGGATCAAAAGAGTATTTCGTAAGAGCTGGTGTAGGATTGAAAGAGTGGCCAACTAAGGGGATGTTGGATCACCACACTGGTGCTTCGCTAATTGAAAAAACATGTACGCTTCTTATGGAAAAACTTCTTCTTTACAATTAGTTACATAAATGTTTTCTGTCAATGGTGGTCGTATTTATCTCGAGGGTTGTTATATGCGATCACGAACTTCAGCTTCTTCGAGGAGTATACAAGACCCAGTGACACGGCGGTCGTGGGAATACAACACGAAGAATAATGCCTTTCGAGAGACAAGAAGGCGGGTGTGGCGAGTAGCCGCAGATGCGACAAGAAATAAGAACTATTTCGCGAGGGCAAAGATGGCAGTTCCTGGCAATGAACGAGTCAACTTATGTGTTGACAGATTGCTGGAGGACATTGAATGAGAGCTCTTGCAGGCATGTTTGGAGAACGATCCGCATCGATATTGGGATGCTTGCCTTGGCTCGAGGGCATGCATTGAACACAAGGTGCTACATGTGGTAATATGACACCAACTTCCTCAATCCCAAGCCAAGCAATGGAAACTCTAGAGGTACATAAATGCGAGACAACAAACTGTTGAGCAGTTGTTTAGGAACTCGCAAAACTAGAAGGCCAGCAAAATAGGTTGCAGGATGCCATTGATTCAGCTACAAGGAATGGAGAACTAATTCAACCAGATGTCAAAAATTGGATGACAAAAGTTCATGGTTTCAAGACGAGGCGCTAAAGTTTTTCCAAGATAATCTTACTTTGGACAAAAGGTGTTTCAAGGGATGGTTTCCCAACTTGGTGACACGCCACCACATTGGTGAAGGCGCAAAAAAGAAAACAATGGAAGCCACAAAACTGCAAGTTGACAGGAAGTTTGATATTATATCCTCTTCCACGTTTTGGATAGATTCCATGTCTTTGGCTAATTTTGTTGCTTATGACACTACAAAGATTGCAATTTCGAGGTGATTGAGGCATTAAAAATGAAAACATCAATTTTATTGGGATACATGGTATGGGAGGTGTAGGAAGACCACTTTGGTGAAAGAAGTGTGGAAACAAGCCGAGGAAAAGAAGCTTTTGATGAAGTTGTGATGGCCACGGTATCCCGAAGATTGACATTAGAAAAATTCAAGGTGAACTAGGAGATATGCTTGGTCTGACATTTAAGGAAGAAAGTGAAACCGAAGAGCACGGCGATTAGTTGCTAGAATAAAAAGTGTTGAAAGGATCCCGGTTATCTTGGATGATGTTTGGGCTACATTTGATCTTGCGGAGGTGGGAATACCATTTAGTGATGACCACAAGGGTTGCAAAATTGTCATAACAACTAGACGTTTGGAAGTATGCGAGTCATGTATTGAACCATCAACACATGTAGTCTTTCTTGATGTTTTGACTGAAGTAATCATATCTCTTCAAGAAGAACATGGAGAAGTTGTTGAAAATCCCATTTTCAATGATGTGGCTTGCAAAGAGTTTTATTGTTTGATCATACACGTCGACATTGAATGAGAGCTCTTGCGAGGCATGTTTGGAGAAATCGCATCGATATTGGGATAGGGCATGCATTGAACAGGTGCTACATGAGGTATTGACACCAACTTCCTCAATCCCAAGCAATGGAAACTCTAGAGGTACATAAATGCGAGACAACAAATGAGCGTTGTTTAGAACTTCACAAAACTAGAAGGCCAACAAAATAGGGTTGCGGGATGCCATTGATTCGAGCTACAAGGAATGGAGAACTAATTCAACCGATGTCAAAAATTGGATGACAAAAGTTCATGGTTTCAAGACGAGGCGCTAAAGTTTTTCCAAGATAATCTTACTTTGGACAAAAGGTGTTTCAAGGGATGGTTTCCCAACTTGGTGACACGCCACCACATTGGTGAAGGCGCAAAAAGAAAACAATGGAAGCCACAAACCGCAAGTTGACGGGAAGTTTGATATTATATCCTCTGTTCCACGTCTTTCGAGGATAGATTCCATGTCTTTGGCTAATTTTGTTGCTTATGACACTACAAAGATTGCAATTTTGAGGTGATTGAGGCATTAAAAATGAAAACATCAATTTTATTGGGATACATGGTATGGGAGGTGTAGGGAAGACCACTTTGGTGAAAGAAGTGTGGAAACAAGTTGAGGAAAGAAGCTTTTTGATGAAGTTGTGATGGCCACGGTATCCCGAAGATTGACATTAGAAAAATTCAAGGTGAACTAGGAGATATGCTTGGTCGACATTTAAGGAAGAAAGTGAAACTGAAGAGCACGCGATTAGTTGCTAGAATAAAAAGTGTTGAAAGGATCCCGGTTATCTTGGATGATGTTTGGGCTACATTTGATCTTGCGGAGGTGGGAATACCATTTAGTGATGACCACAAGGGTTGCAAAATTGTCATAACAACTAGACGTTTGGAAGTATGCAGAGTCATGTTCTTTGAACCATCAACACATGTAGTCTTTCTTGATGTTTTGACGAAGCGTAATCATGGGATCTCTTCAAGAAGAACACTGGAGAAGTTGTTGAAAATCCCACTTTCAATGATGTGGCAAGGATGATTTGCAAAGAGTGTGGGGGGCTTACCAAGTAGCAATTGTTACGGTCGGAAGAGCAATGAGAGGCAAAGAGGATCCCGAAGAATGGAAAGAGGCGGTTTTAGAACTCGGAAGATCGGTGCCTAGAAACATTGAAGGTGTTGAGGAAAATGTGTACAAATGTTTATATTTCAGCTACGATTATGTGAGGGACGAAGAAGCCAAGCGTTGCTTCTTGCTTTGCTCGCTATTTCGAAGATTGTGATATTGAGATCGAAACTCTAGTACACCATCTTTGTGGGATTGGAGATACTAGAAAAGGTTGAAACCATTCAAGAAGTGAGGCAACGAGTGAAATCGGTGATAAAGATGCTCAAAAATTCATGCTTGCTAATTCTTTGGTAAGGCGGAAGGTTACATCCGGATGCACGAGGTGGTTCGGGATGTTGCTTTATCAATTGGATCAAAAGAGTATTTCGTAAGAGCTGGTGTAGGATTGAAAGAGTGGCCAACTAAGGGGATGTTGGATCACCACGGTGCTTCGCTAATTGAAAAAACATGTACGCTTCTTATGGAAAAACTCCTTCTTTACAATTAGTTACATAAATGTTTTCATGTCAATGGTGGTCGTATTTATCTCGAGGGTTGTTATATGCGATCACAGAACTTCAGCTTCTTCGAGGAGTATACAGGACCCAGTGACACGGCGGTGTGGGAATACAACACGAAGAATAATGCCTTTCGAGAGACAAGAAGGCGGGGTGGCGAGTGCCGCAGATGCGACAAGAAATAAGAACTATTTCGCGAGGGCAAAGATGGCAGTTCAAGGCAATGAACGAGTCAACTTATGTGTTGACAGATTCTTTGGAGGACATTGAATGAGAGCTCTTGCGGGGCATGTTTGGAGAACGCATCTGCATCGATATTGGGATGCTTGCCTTGGTCGGAGGGGCATGCATTGAACAGTGGTGCTACATGAGGTATTCGACACCAACTTCCTCAATCCCAAGCTTCAAGCAATGGAAACTCTAGAGGTACATAAATGCGAGACAATGGCCAATTTAGAGCGTTGTTTAGGAACTCACAAAACTAGAAGACCAAGCAAAATAGGTTGCGAGGATGCCATTGATTCGGCTACAAGGAATGGAGAACTAATTCAACCGGATGTCAAAAATTGGATGACAAAAGTTCATGGTTTCAAGACGAGGCGCTAAAGTTTTTCCAAGATAATCTTACTTTGGACAAAAGGTGTTTCAAGGGATGGTTTCCCAACTTGGTGACACGCCACCACATTGGTGAAGGCGCAAAAAAGAAAACAATGGAAGCCACAAACCGCAAGTTGACGGAAGTTTGATATTATATCCTCTGCTCCACGTCTTTCGTGGATAGATTCCATGTCTTTGGCTAATTTTGTTGCTTATGACACTACAAAGATTGCAATTTCGAGGTGATTGAGGCATTAAAAAATGAAAACATCAATTTTATTGGGATACATGGTATGGGAGGTGTAGGGAAGACCACTTTGGTGAAAGAAGTGTGGAAACAAGCGAAAAAAGCTTTTTGATGAAGTTGTGATGGCCACGGTATGAAGATTGACATTAGAAAAATCAAGGTGAACTAGGAGATATGCTTGGTCGACATTTAAGGAAGAAAGGGAAATTGGAAGAGCACGACGATTAGTTGCTAGAATAAAAAGTGTTGAAAGGATCCTGGTTATCTTGGATGATGTTTGGGCTACATTTGATCTTGCGGAGGTGGGAATACCATTTAGTGATGACCACAAGGGTTGCAAAATTGTCATAACAACTAGACGCGTTTGGAAGTATGCGAGTCATGTATGTTGAACCATCAACACATGTAGTCTTTCTTGATGTTTTGACAGAAGCATAATCATGGGATCTCTTCAAGAAGAACACTGGAGAAGTTGTTGAAAATCCCACTTTCAATGATGTGGCAAGGATGATTTGCAAAGAGTGCGGGGGCTTATCAGTAGCAATTGTTACGGTCGGAAGAGCAATGAGAGGCAAAGAGGATCCAGAAGAATGGAAAGAGGCGGTTTTAGAACTCAGAAGATCAGTGCCTAGAAACATTGAAGGTGTTGAGGAAAATGTGTACAAATGTTTATATTTCAGCTACGATTATGTGAGGGACGAAGAAGCCAAGCGTTGCTTCTTGCTTTGCTCGCTATTTCCCGAAGATTGTGATATTGAGATCGAAACTCTAGTACACCATGCTGTGGGATTGGAGATACTAGAAAAGGTTGAAACCATTCAAGAAGTGAGGCAACGAGCGAAATCAGTGATAAAGATGCTAAAAAATTAATGCTTGCTAATTGCTGGTTATAAGGCGGAAGGTTACATCCGGATGCACGAGGTGGTTCGGGATGTTATTTTATCAATTGGATCAAAAGAGTATTTCGTAACAGCTGGTGTAGGATTGAAAGAGTGGCCAACTAAGGGGATGTTGGATCACCACACTGGTGCTTCGCTAATTGAAAAAACATGTACTGCTTCTTATGGAAAAACTCCTTCTTTACAATTAGTTACATAAATGTTTTCCTGTCAATGGTGGTCGTATTTATCTCGAGGGTTGTTATATGCGATCACAGAACTTCAGCTTCTTCGAGGAGTATACAAGACCCAGTGACACGGGCGTGGGAATACAACACGTAAGAATAATGCCTTTCGAGAGACAAGAAGGCGGGCGTGGCGAGTAGTCGCAAATGCGACAAGAAATAAGAACTATTTCGCGAGGGCAAAGATGGCGGTTCTGGCAAAGCGAGTCAACTTATGTGTTGACAGATTGCTGGAGGACATTGAATGAGAGCTCTTGCAGGGCATGTTTGGAGAACACATCTGCATCGATATTGGGATGCTTGCCTTGGTCGGATGGGCATGCATTGAACACAGGGTGCTGCATGAGGTATTCGACACCAACAATTTTCCTCAATCCCAAGCCAAAGAAAGTGGAATACTCTAGAGGTACATAAATGCGGAGAGACAACAAATGTCATAGTGATTTTGAGCGTTGATTTTATGGGAACTTCACAAAACGTTAGAGTTTTAGGAACTCCAAAACTAGAAGACCAAAATAGGTTGCAGGATGCCATTGATTCAGCTACAAGGAATGGAGAACTAATTCAACCAGATGTCAAAAATTGGATGACAAAAGTTCATGGTTTCGAAGACGAGGCGCTAAAGTTTTTCCAAGATAATCTTACTTTGGACAAAAGGTGTTTCAAGGGATGGTTTCCCAACTTGGTGACACGCCACCACATTGGTGAAGGCGCAAAAAGAAAACAATGGAAGCCACAAACCGCAAGTTGACGGAAGTTTGATATTATATCCTCTGCTCCACGTCTTTCGTGGATAGATTCCATGTCTTTGGCTAATTTTGTTGCTTATGACACTACAAAGATTGCAATTTCTGAGGTGATTGAGGCATTAAAAAATGAAAACATCAATTTTATTGGGATACATGGTATGGGAGGTGTAGGGAAGACCACTTTGGTGAAAGAAGTGTGGAAACAAGCTGAGGAAAAGAAGCTTTTTGATGAAGTTGTGATGGCCACGGTATCCCGTAAGATTGACATTAGAAAAATTCAAGGTGAACTAGGAGATATGCTTGGTCGACATTTAAGGAAGAAAGTGAAACCGAAGAGCACGACGATTAGTTGCTAGAATAAAAAGTGTTGAAAGGATCCTGGTTATCTTGGATGATGTTTGGGCTACATTTGATCTTGCGGAGGTGGGAATACCATTTAGTGATGACCACAAGGGTTGCAAAATTGTCATAACAACTAGACGTTTGGAAGTATGCAGAGTCATGTATGTTGCTGAACCATCAACACATGTAGTCTTTCTTGATGTTTTGACTGAAGCATAATCATGGGATCTCTTCAAGAAGAACAATGGAGAAGTTGTTGAAAATCCCACTTTCAATGATGTGGCAAGGATGATTTGCAAAGAGTGCGGGGGCAGTAGCAATTGTTACTCGGAAGAGCAATGAGAGGCAAAGAGGATCCCGAAGAATGGAAAGAGGCGGTTTTAGAACTCAGAAGATCAGTGCCTAGAAACATTGAAGGTGTTGAGGAAAATGTGTACAAATGTTTATATTTCAGCTACGATTATGTGAGGGACGAAGAAGCCAAGCGTTGCTTCTTGCTTTGCTCGCTATTTCCCGAAGATTGTGATATTGAGATCGAAACTCTAGTACACCATGATGTGGGATTGGAGATACTAGAAAAGGTTGAAACCATTCAAGAAGTGAGGCAACGAGTGAAATCAGTGATAAAGATGCTCAAAAATTCATGCTTGCTAATTGCTGGTAAGGCGGAAGGTTACATCCGGATGCACGAGGTGGTTCGGGATGTTGCTTTATCAATTAGATCAAAAGAGTATTTCGTAAGAGCTGGTGTAGGATTGAAAGAGTGGCCAACTAAGGGGATGTTAGATCACCACACTGGTGCTTCGCTAATTGAAAAAACATGTATTGCTTCTTATGGAAAAACTCCTTCTTTACAATTAGTTACATAAATGTTTTCCTGTCAATGGTGGTCGTATTTATCTCGAGGGTTGTTATATGCGATCACAGAACTTCAGCTTCTTCGAGGAGTATACAGGACCCAGTGACACGGCGGTCTGTGGGAATACAACACAGAAGAATAATGCCTTTCGAGAGACAAGAAGGCGGGCGTGGCGAGTCGCAGATGCGACAAGAAATAAGAACTATTTCGCGAGGGCAAAGATGGCAGTTCTGGCGTGAAGCGAGTCAACTTATGTGTTGACAGATTCGGAGGACATTGAATGAGAGCTCTTGCAGGGCATGTTTGGAGAACATCTGCATCGATATTGGGATGCTTGCCTTGGTCGGAGGGGGCAATGGAAATGCATTGAACAACTGTGCTACATGAGGAAATCTCATAGCAACTAGAGGTCAATTGACTCTATATACAAGCTTTTCTTAATTAGTTTCCTAGTTTGAGTAGGAGACTTCAACGTCTTATAAATATATCTTCTTATGAATAAGAAGAAACATAACATCTTTTAGTGTATTCGATTTTCAGATTTCGAGACAACGATTCAATGTCATAGTGTTGAGAAATCGCATTTACCATCGTTGAGAAGATTTTATGGAAGAACTCACAAAACGTTAGAGTTTTAGAAGAACTCACAAAACTAGAAGACCAAAATAGGTTGCAGGATGCCATTGATTCAGCTACAAGGAATGGAGAACTAATTCAACCAGATGTCAAAAATTGGATGACAAAAGTTCATGGTTTCGAAGACGAGGCGCTAAAGTTTTTCCAAGATAATCTTACTTTGGACAAAAGGTGTTTCAAGGGATGGTTTCCCAACTTGGTGACACGCCACCACATTGGTGAAGGCGCAAAAAAGAAAACAATGGAAGCCACAAACCGCAAGTTGACGGGAAGTTTGATATTATATCCTCTGCTCCACGTCTTTCGGGATAGATTCCATGTCTTTGGCTAATTTTGTTGCTTATGACACTACAAAGATTGCAATTTCGAGGTGATTGAGGCATTAAAAAATGAAAACATCAATTTTATTGGGATACATGGTATGGGAGGTGTAGGGAAGACCACTTTGGTGAAAGAAGTGTGGAAACAAGTTGAGGAAAGAAGCTTTTGATGAAGTTGTGATGGCCACGGTATCCCAGAAGATTGACATTAGAAAAATTCAAGGTGAACTAGGAGATATGCTTGGTCTGACATTTAAGGAAGAAAGTGAAACTGGAAGAGCACGGCGATTAGTTGCTAGAATAAAAAGTGTTGAAAGGATCCTGGTTATCTTGGATGATGTTTGGGCTACATTTGATCTTGCGGAGGTGGGAATACCATTTAGTGATGACCACAAGGGTTGCAAAATTGTCATAACAACTAGACGTTTGGAAGTATGCGAGTCATGTATGTTCTGAACCATCAACACATGTAGTCTTTCTTGATGTTTTGACCGAAGCGTAATCATGGGATCTCTTCAAGAAGAACAATGGAGAAGTTGTTGAAAATCCCACTTTCAATGATGTGGCAAGGATGATTTGCAAAGAGTGCGGGGGCTTATCAATAGCAATTGTTACGGTCAAAAGAGTAATGAGAGGCAAAGAGGAACCCGAAGAATGGAAAGAGGCGGTTTTAGAACTCAGAAGATCAGTGCCTAGAAACATTGAAGGTGTTGAGGAAAATGTGTACAAATGTTTATATTTCAGCTACGATTATGTGAGGGACGAAGAAGCCAAGCGTTGCTTCTTGCTTTGCTCGCTATTTCCCGAAGATTGTGATATTGAGATCGAAACTCTAGTACACCATGATGTGGGATTGGAGATACTAGAAAAGGTTGAAACCATTCAAGAAGTGAGGCAACGAGTGAAATCAGTGATAAAGATGCTCAAAAATTCATGCTTGCTAATTGCTGGTAAGGCGGAAGGTTACATCCGGATGCACGAGGTGGTTCGGGATGTTGCTTTATCAATTGGATCAAAAGAGTATTTCGTAAGAGCTGGTGTAGGATTGAAAGAGTGGCCAACTAAGGGGATGTTGGATCACCACACTGGTGCTTCGCTAATTGAAAAAACATGTACTGCTTCTTATGGAAAAACTCCTTCTTTACAATTAGTTACATAAATGTTTTCCTGTCAATGGTGGTCGTATTTATCTCGAGGGTTGTTATATGCGATCACAGAACTTCAGCTTCTTCGAGGAGTATAAAGGACCAAGTGACACGGCCGTGGGAATACAACACGGAAGAATAATGCCTTTCGAGAGACAAGAAGGCGGGCTGTGGCGAGTGCAGTCGCAGATGCGACAAGAAATAAGAACTATTTCGCTAGGGCAAAGATGGCAGTTCCCGGGGCAGCGAACGAGTCAACTTATGTGTTGACAGATTGCTGGAGGACATTGAATGAGAGCTCTTGCAGGGCATGTTTGGAGAACGCATCTGCATCGATATTGGGATGCTTGCCTTGGTCGGAGGGGCATGCATTGAACACATGGTGCTACATGAGGTATTCCGACACCAACTTCCTCAATCCCAAGCCAAGCAATGGAAACTCTAGAGGTACATAAATGCGAGACAACAAACTGTTGAGCAGTCGTTTAGCCCGGTTATAGATCTAACGTTTGAAGTGACCATATAAGCCATAAAGCCAGTGCTGCTGCTGCTGTCTCTAGCGAAAGTCGGCTTCTCTCTTCTGCCCGTTATCATAGCAATTTCTGCGACCTGATGAGGAGTTTATATATTTATTTTTTGTTTTGTATTTTTGGTGTATGTGTTGTTGTTGTGAGTAGAGGTCAATTGACTCTATATACATCATTGTTTGCTTTTTTCCTTTTCTTAATTAGTTTCCTAGTTTGAGTAGGAGACTTCAACGTCTTATAAATATATCTTCTTATGAATAAGAAGAAACATAACGTAGAGAATTATTTTTTAGTGTATTCTGATTTTTCAGATTTCGTGAGAGACTGTAGTAGAGGGTTAAGAGTAGAGGGGTGGTTTCTCAAGTCGTTTGTTGTTCCAGATTCAATGTCATAGTGACTTCTCTACTCTTCTGTAGACATGGCCGAGGAAATCGCATTTACCATCGTTGAGAAGATTGGCGGCCGATTATGGTTTCCAATTGAGCGTCAGTTTGGCTATCTTGTTCACTGCAACAATAACGTTGAGAGTTTTAGGGAAGAACTCACAAAACTAGAAGACCAGCAAAATAGGTTGCAGGATGCCATTGATTCAGCTACAAGGAATGGAGAACTAATTCAACCAGATGTCAAAAATTGGATGACAAAAGTTCATGGTTTCGAAGACGAGGCGCTAAAGTTTTTCCAAGATAATCTTACTTTGGACAAAAGGTGTTTCAAGGGATGGTTTCCCAACTTGGTGACACGCCACCACATTGGTGAAGGCGCAAAAAAGAAAACAATGGAAGCCACAAAACTGCAAGTTGACGGGAAGTTTGATATTATATCCTCTGTTCCACGTCTTTCAGGGATAGATTCCATGTCTTTGGCTAATTTTGTTGCTTATGACACTACAAAGATTGCAATTTATGAGGTGATTGAGGCATTAAAAAATGAAAACATCAATTTTATTGGGATACATGGTATGGGAGGTGTAGGGAAGACCACTTTGGTGAAAGAAGTGTGGAAACAAGCTGAGGAAAAGAAGCTTTTTGATGAAGTTGTGATGGCCACGGTATCCCAGAAGATTGACATTAGAAAAATTCAAGGTGAACTAGGAGATATGCTTGGTCTGACATTTAAGGAAGAAAGTGAAACTGGAAGAGCACGGCAATTAGTTGCTAGAATAAAAAGTGTTGAAAGGATCCTGGTTATCTTGGATGATGTTTGGGCTACATTTGATCTTGCGGAGGTGGGAATACCATTTAGTGATGACCACAAGGGTTGCAAAATTGTCATAACAACTAGACGTTTGGAAGTATGCGAGTCATGTATGTTGTGAACCATCAACACATGTAGTCTTTCTTGATGTTTTGACTGAAGCAGAATCATAGGATCTCTTCAAGAAGAACACTGGAGAAGTTGTTGAAAATCCCACTTTCAATGATGTGGCAAGGATGATTTGCAAAGAGTGCGGGGGATTATCAGTAGCAATTGTTACGGTCAGAAGAGTAATGAGAGGCAAAGAGGATCCTGAAGAATGGAAAGAGGCGGTTTTAGAACTCAGAAGATCATTGCCTAGAAACATTGAAGGTGTTGAGGAAAATGTGTACAAATGTTTATATTTCAGCTACAATTATGTGAGGGACGAAGAAGCCAAGCGTTGCTTCTTGCTTTGCTCGCTATTTCCCGAACATTGTGATATTGAGATTGAAACTCTAGTACACCGTGCTGTGGGATTGGAGATACTAGAAAAGGTTGAAACCATTCAAGAAGTGAGGCAACGAGTGAAATCAGTGATAAAGATGCTAAAAAATTCATGCTTGCTAATTGCTGGTAAGGCGGAAGCTTACATCCGGATGTACGAAGTGGTTAGGGACGTTGCTTTATCAATTGGATCAAAAGAGTATTTCGTAAGAGCTGGTGTAGGATTGAAAGAGTGGCCAACTAAGGGGATGTTGGATCACCATACTGGTGCTTCGCTAATTGAAAAAAACATGTACTGCTTCTTATGGAAAAAACTCCTTCTTTACAATTAGTTACATAAATGTTTTTCCTGTCAATGGTGGTCGTATTTATCTCGAGGGTTGTTATATGCGATCACAAAACTTCAGCTTCTTCGAGGAGTATACAGGACCCATTGACACGGCGGTATGTGGGAATACAACACAGAAGAATAATGCCATTCGAGACAAGAAGGCGTGGCAAGTGCGATCGCAGAATGCGACAAGAAATAAGAACTATTTCGCGAGGGCAAAGATGGCAATTCCCGGGGCAGCGAACGAGTCAACTTATGTGTTGACAGATTGCTGGAGGAAATTGAATGAGAGCTCTTGCAGGGCATGTTTGGAGAATGCATCTGCATCGATATTGGGATGCTTGCCTTGGTCGGAGGGGCATGCATTGAACACAGGATACTACATGAGGTATTCCGACACCAACTTCCTCAATCTCAAGCCAAGCAATGGAAACTCTAGAGGTAGATAAATGCGAGACAAAAAACTGTTGAGCAGTCATTTAGCCTGGTTATAGATCTAACGTTTGAAGTGACCATATAAGCCATAAAGCCAGTGCTGCTGCTACTATCTCTAGCGAAAGTCGGCTTCTCTCTTCTGCCCGTTATCATAGCAATTTGTGCGACCTGATTAGGAGTTTATATATTTATTTTTTTGTTTTGTATTTTTGGTGTATGTGTTGTTGTTGTGGGTAGAGGTCAATTGACTCTATATACATCATTGTTTGTTTTTTTCCTTTTCTTAATTAGTTTCCTAGTTTGGGTAGGAGACTTCAACGTCTTATAAATATATCTTCTTATGAATAAGAAGAAACATAACGTAGAGAATTATCTTTTAGTGTATTCTGATTTTTCAGATTTCGTGAGAGACTGTTGTAGAGGGTTAAGAGTAGAGGGGTGGTTTCTCCAGGTCATTTCTTTGTTCAGATTCAATGTCATAGTGACTTCTCTACTCTTCTGTAGACATAGCCGAGGAAATCGCATTTACTATCGTTGAGAAGATTGGCGGCCGATTATGGTTTCCAATTCAGCGTCAGTTTGGCTATCTTGTTCACTGTAACAATAATGTTGAGAGTTTTAGGGAAGAACTCACAAAACTAGAAGACCAGCCAAATAGGTTGCAGGATGCCATTGATTCAGCTACAAGGAATGGAGAACTAATTCAACCAGATGTCAAAAATTGGATGACAAAAGTTCATGGTTTCGAAGACGAGGCGTTAAGTTTTTCCAAGATAATCTTACTTTGGACAAATGGTGTTTCAAGGGATGGTTTCCCAACTTGGTGAAACGCCACCACATTGGTGAAGGCGCAAAAAAGAAAACAATGGAAGCCACAAAACTGCAAGTTGACGTGAAGTTTGATATTATATCCTCTGTTCCACGTCTTAAAGGGATAGATTCCATGTCTTTGGCTAATTTTGTTGCTTATGACACTACAAAGATTGCAATTTCTGAGGTGATTGAGGCATTAAAAAATGAAAACATCAATTTTATTGGGATACATGGTATGGGAGGTGAATCACCTACAAGATTAGTCTGGACATATTGAACTACTGTGAGAGTGATTAGATCACCTAGATCTTTATCATCATTGTCACTCAGAGTAGCAGAAAAATCAAAATCCTTCTTTCTCCAGATATTAGCACATTGATTAGCATAATGACCAAATCCTTGACATTCCTTACACTGAATAGAATCAATACTTTTGCCACTAGATGTAGATTTTTTTGCAAAAGGATTGGTAAAAGGTTTTTCAGGGGTCACTACAAGAAAATGAGGTATTTGGGAAGGCAAAAAACCGTGCCAAATACTGCCAAAACCGTCCCAAATAGTATTTGGCACGGTTTTGGGACGGTTTTGGCTCCTTCCTAAATACGAGGGTGCCAAATACATTTGTCTCGGCTCAAAACCGTCCCAAATACTACTTGGGACGGCAAAGGGGACGGTTTGATAGGGTGGTGGCAGTTAGTGTGCATTTGGGACGGTTTGTGTTAAACCGTGCCAAATACTTGGATTTGGGACGGTTTTGTTAAACCGTGCCAAATACTTGCATTTGAGACGATTTTGTTGAACTGTGCCAAATAGTTTTTGGGACGGTTTATCTGCCCTCCCAAATAGTAGATTTAGGCACGGTTTTTATTCCGTCCCAAATAGTTTTTTTGGCACAGTCGGGTTCCCTTCCCAAATAGTAATTGGCACGGTTTTGGTTGCCTTCTCAAATAGTATTAGGGACGGTTCAGTTGCTCTCCCAAAAAGTTTTTGGCACGGTTTTTTTGCCCTCCCAAATAGTATTTGGGACTGTTGTCTTTGGCCTCCCCGCGTAGTATTTGGCACGGTAGATGCCCTCCCAAATACCGTTTGTGACCAATTATTTTTGTATTTGATATCGTTATAATATGCTAATTATCAAATGGAAAACAATTACATTTTATAGAAATGAATTGAAATCATAACATAAACTAATTATATAGATAAGTTTCTAATTGGTACCCAATTAGTCAAAAGCATAACATAAAAAACATTCAAAATTACATAAAAGTACAATTAAAAAAAGATTGTATGTAGATCAACTACCCTTCAAAAACTAAAGTTTCAATAAGTATCTTTCTCATACAAAAGTGTCTATTGAAATAGACAGATCACTTCTTCATCATTGAAATAGCTAGCTCAAGTCGTCCATCGGTGAGTTGGTCCGAGCCTACAACAAAAATTATATAATTAGTATAAATAACGCCAAAAAAAGAGGTACCTCAAGAGATCTACCTGTCCTACACTAGATCCAGAGCCATTTGTATCCACACGAGGAGACGATGCTGTTATTCCATGTGCATCCAATAAATGTTGCATGCGCTTAATTTGTTCAAGCATTATAGTTTGATTGTTCTCAAATTCAGATATTTTTTTAGCCATGTTTTCGACTTCATCGGAAGAACGCATTGTTAAGGTTGACCGAGACCCAAACACCTCACGAGGAGATGGTCCTGAACCAAACGTCCTCACACGCCCATGTCCATCAGTCCCCATCACATCAACAAACACTTGTTCTTTGTAAGCTTGTGTTTGATTCTCTTCAGGCACCTCATTAATTTTTTGAGTGATCCTTTCCTAAGAACACACGAGTAACTAAAAAAATTAGCGAACACTAAAGTAAACAGACCATATATATAATAGTACAAAATACTAAATTACTTACCACTAAGCTTCTTGTGTCATCGTCAGTTATGGTACCATCCTTTGTACTTCGTGTTTTGATGAACACATTAGCACGAGATGTATCCTCATTATTTGCTTTCATCTAATTACAATACAGACCAATGTCTTACCCAGATTAGCTTGAACTTAAAATTTTCCCCAGAAAGGAAAAAATGAAATTCGCGAAGTGAACCAGAATTAGTATATAGAATAAGAAAACGATGCAAACTGTTACACAAGAAGGATGGTAAATAAATGTGGCAGAAAAATGATATCTTAAGTTTCTACTACTTTTATAGTGTAAATACCAGCATCAATGGTCATACAGCAACAACATGAGCAAATAATGCCAAAACACAAGTCTCGAGAGTGAAACAAGTAAAGCTTTTACGGTGCTGAACCAAAGCAAAACCATAACTTTCTCAACAAGACAATAGATTGAATTAAGTCCAGAAGTGCGTGTTTTCCATCGTTGTTATTACATCATCTCCTAATCCCTAGTGTTTCTAATAGTAAAGAGTTAGTGTAAAACAAAAATATGACGTATGACAAATATGATAGTCCTTTGAAGGTCTGAATTCTATCCCACCCTTACAGAAACTTTGTATTTACTATTGCCACTTTTAAAGTTCAATCCGTCCGTATACCTTGATCACCGAACTAGTGCACTAAGAGCTCATTCAATTGCAATGACACATGAGGATTCCTACCCTTATAAAGCATTCTGATTATTGTAGGAAGACAAGGAGAAACTTGAGAACCAACTGCATGACATGGCAGATTGAGAGATTGAAAGTAGCAGACAAAGGCTGCTAATGTTGGCTCTGAGTATGAAGTTCACAAGGGAGCAGATAATTTACCTCAGTCCTAACTCTATACAAAATATGTTTGCTAAACTACTTAACAAACTATAATAGAGAAACTAGAAGTAGAACAAGGAAATCATGCACAGGAGGATGGTTACAACTTACAAGGGCCAGCTTAATTTGATTATGAAACATGTGTTAATAGAAAATATGTTTGTCGCTTAAGTAAGTGTGATTAAAAAAATATAGGGTCGGCCAACATATATATATAATCAAGAAAACATTCTATCCCAAGAGGAAGCCAATAAAGTACATGATCCCTAAAGATGCCATGAAAACATTCTATCCCAAGAGGAAGCCAATAAAGTACATGATCCCTAAAGATTATGGAATTCCTCATGGTCAAAATAAACAATATAATCAAGAATACCCTACATTGCCGCAACAAACCAACACATGCCCTTACTAAAACCTCAAACATGCATCTCGAGAAAGGAACTCTATCTCAGATTGACACAAGCCTCCCCAACCACCCAAACAACCTCATCTGCACCCCACAATGAAGAAGATTAGAGAGGGGGTTTGGATACAAGGATGCTTACTTTTTCAACAAGTCTTTATTACGAATACATGTATTGCACTTTCCAAAGGAGAACAGTAACTGATGAAAAAGGTGGTTGTTAGTAGATTTGGTCTGGAAAGGGGAGGATGGAGAACATGAGCAAAATGTTGTTTGTATGCTGTGAGATTGTGGAAGTTTACTGCATTAGGTTAGGATTCCTGTAAGATAGCTCACCCTAATAAAGTGGCATTTGGAGCTAAAATCAGGTTGGACGAATGGTGAACGGGTTAGATAATGTGCAATGTGTTCTGGACATTTTTGATAAGCAGCTAATAATCAAGCTACACTGGCATATATGTACTAGTCGGGAAGAATAGGGCTGATTGGAGTACTTTTTATAGGAATGTCCAAGACTAGGAACTTGAAAGTTAATATTTTACGAATGTTTTGTGTGAGGTTGGGACTCTGTAAGGTGGTGAGGATGTCAGAAATCAAACCTTTTCGGTTAAATTCTACCACGATTTCATAATTTAAGTAGAAGAGGAAGATTATAATTAATTTATCTTTCAACTTTCAAGTGTGAGACGGACATGGAGAATCAGCCGGTCATTTGCTGCTGCAATTTGAAGTTGTCAGGGAGCTATGTTGTATGATGCTTGAGTTTGTTGGAGTGAATTGGGTTAAGCCAAAATCTGTTATGGGTCTACTTTTTGCATGGGCTGGGGGGCTCATGTTGGAAAAGCCAAAATGACGAGATGGAAGGTCCCCCCATTTGCCTCACCTGGAGTATTTAGTTGGAAGAAGAAGGAAAAGTTTTGAAGGAGCAGAACTTTCAGCATATGCTTTAAAAGCTGACTTGTCTTTTATTTGATTGGGTGAGACTTTAGGTGATATTTGGCTGGGAGCTCAATATATATGTTTGGTCAGGTTAGTTCAATATGCATATAGGGTAGAGTTTGGATTGCGCCCCCTTGGCGCTTTTTATTTGACATATTATCTTTTATTGGAAAAACTATTAACAAACTAACTGAACTTGACACAAAGTCAGATGAGCATAATAATAAGATTTCCCTTATTACTAAAATATTTGACATTGGTCATGCCAAAAAAAATATTACAGCCAATTGCTTATAATTGGTTTCTGGTCAATTGTTGATTTATATATATATATATATATATATATATATATATATATATATATATATATAATTAAGTATAAAGTTGCGCAGGCAATGCATAAGTAATTAATGGCTGATTTTGGACAATCATATATGTAAGTATGTAACTACATGATTTTATATAACAACTTACAGTACCAATAATATACTTTAGTTATTTGATCATTCTGATTCCGAGGGTCCAATCAATACCTCACACATTCAAACCTAAATCGACTAACTTAGTTGAGTTAGCATGGTTTTTCAATTTTACGATTTCAACTCTTCTTTTTTTCACCTTATCAAATACATTATGGCAGTTATGTTGCTGGAAAGGATTTAGTGCAGAATTGTTTTAGTGATGTTTCTAGAGCAGATTTGGTGCAAGTGTATATTTAAGGCAGCTTCTCCAAACTTCAATAACTATAACAATCAAGACAATCTTTACCATGTTCTTCAAAAATGTTAGATTATTAAAAACAGGCATTTACGTATAACAACAAAACAATGGTGCACACCCATCAAACGAGGGCACCCCAACAAAGCATTTACGTACAACAACAAAACAATGGTGCACACCCATCAAGCGAGGGCACCCTAACAAAGCATTTGCGTACAACAACAAAACAATGGTGCACACCCATCAAACGAGGGCACCCCAACAAGCATTTTAGTTATGTAGCTTACCTCTTCTCGAATATTAGCGTGTGAAGTCCTTCCGGTCATGTGTGGGAACTCGAGTTGCTTACGATTTGCAGAATTACGTTCAGCTTCAGCCTAAAATACAAATCATATTCACGGCACATAAGCTTATACATTATATAAGCTTGAGTACATCAACCATGCAAAGACCTAAGTATACATACATCAATCTTTTCAAGCTTCCAATAATCCACCAAGTCGGGCCAGTGATCAGGGTCAACCCGAGTATCAGTTGGTGGAATCAAGAGTTTTTCAGCATCATCCTTATTTGGAATAAAATAACGTTCCTTCACTCTATGCTTCCACTTTTTCCACAGCTCACCAACTTTCTTCATACAGGCTCTTTTATGTTCTTCCCTAGCATTTGTCTTATGCTAAATACAATAAATAGTAATTAATTAGCTCAACAGAAAAATTGCTATAGAAAGATTAGGATCGATATAGATAAATAGATACCTGAATCTCTCTCCAAATAATGTCAAGGTTAAGTTCGGGCATTTGGCGCCATGAAACAACATGAAGAGGAGCATGAGCCCCACACTTTGCAATTCCTCCAAGGACATTCATCATGTCTGTGCTCGAATCCCCAATAGGCTACAAATAGTCATTGAACATGACTTTTATCTTCTCTTTTCCTTGGTAACCTATTGCAGGTCCTCTTCCCTTTTTATGAGAAGAGTCATTCGTAGTAGGACCTAAAATTCCAATTATTCAATATTAATGAGGCACTGTTAATCATAATAAAATCAAAATGTAGCTTTTTTTTTTCTAAAATCAACAGATACAAATCATAATGGTCATAAAATCTAGAGGTCTTTAAATATAAATCCAGCAGTCCTTCAATGGAAAACACGTCGAAAACATTAATATCGTCTTGCAGGAAATGGAAGAAAGCACATCAAAAACATTAATATTGTCTTGGAGGAAATGGAAGAAAGCACCCACAATTCCCAACCTTTTTAGATACATGAAGCATCAACTAAACCAAGAAATGTGACAGAGAAAAATTTACAAAGATATATGCAAGAAAGAATGCTGGGTTTTGCTTGCGTTGAATCATCAAAATTCAATCCACTGACATTCCAACATATACTTGTTTTCTTTCTTTTTTTCTCTTCTTTTATTTTTTATTTAAAAGAACAGCATAATGTTTTTTTTTTCTGCAATCCCTCAACACGAAATGTTGTCTGCTTTGAAACTACATGATTCTTTCTGCCAAGGATACTGCTACAAAAGAGGGAAAAGAGAAAAATATATATGGGCACACTCAAGTTGCACTCTCGATAAGTAACATTTACATATTAACATGTTTACCATTGGAGCTGCTAAAAGCCTTAAAAGTAACGTATATCTCTTAAATAAAACTAAACATCAATTTCCACAAATTGAAATAATGATGTCCTCGTCTTCGTGGTACCACCACAGCTAGACAGGGTACAGCAGCAGGCAGAGCAACAACAATACACAACTCTCACACTTGGATCTTTAGCTCTGAGGATAAGAACTTAAGATGAGCAACTTCGGAATCTTGAGTTCCTTGATTCTTTGAATGCTCTTAACAAAAATGACATGCCACATCACTTGATCAAAGTAGTTGCAAAAGAATTCTACGCATGCAAAGTAGAATAAGCCACTTCCACACTGGGTGGAGGAACAGAATGCACCAAAATTTCCCTGAAATAGAAGAGCAGTTTCTTTTCCATAAAAACCATATTAGAGTAATACTTCCAACAACAAAAATATTCCAACGTCCAACACCTATTGGTCTGCAATCATGACGCAGAAATTGCTTTATAGCCCTCTTTCTCGAGAATATTTGCAATGGCGATATCATCGGTCTTCACAATCCTATCGTCCTCCATAATATGGATGTAGGTTGGCTTAATGAATTCCAATAATCGCCGATAATGAGTAATCATCAAAACAGAATTTGTGGGAGTCAAAAGCGCATTCACTGCTTTTGCTACATCTCGAAGAGCATCCACATCTAACCCGGAATCAATTTCGTTCAATATAGCCAAATCTGCCCCCAGAACCGCAAGCTGTAAAATCTCATTGCGCTTCTTTTCACCACCACTAAATCCTTTGTTAACATTTCTATTTAGGAATTATTCGGCTTTATATTAACAAGTTCAAGTTTGGGCATTATGTAGCCATGGATGAAGTGGATCAGGCTGGGATACCAAGTTCCTTTCGGGCATTATATGCCATTTGCGAGTTCCTTTCTTCGGAAAATCAATAATAAGAGCAAAGTTCGAGAACCGGTCATTGACTAAGAGCGGTAGCGGGCGTACAACCATCAAAGAATCTATTTTTAAAAAATGTCATAAATTATGACCGATGATGTATACGATTACGTTCCTGCAGACTCTCCCTATAATCCACCTCGAAAAGTAAGCAAGCTCACCACTAAAGACCTTATTGTGTATATCAACAACGTTAATATTAGAGAAACTATGTATCCAGTCAATCTATCAAAAGCAGCAGACAGAACCCAAACTATGCTAGCTACTCTGCAGACAGAATCTATTTCATGACTAATAATTCATACTAGTAATACTTCACAACAATTTCTACCCAAGTTTTTTGTTAGTCACAAGCTCGCCATATTCACAGAGGACTAGAATCTAAAGCACGAGTTTGTGGTGCTAACAAGAAAATAAATGCCGGTATTCATGTACATTCACTTGAGCAAACTCAAACTTTGTTTCATCCGGTCAAAACATATTATAAGCTAATTTTGGTGAACAAGGAGCCGTGTCATGTCTTGATGATAATTACCTGACTTTAGCTGATACATTTTCGATAAACTCACCTTCCACCTGGCTTTTTTTATGTGGTGAATGTGTAGTGTATTTGTGAGTGCGTGATGTGCTTACTTTTGTAGGGCCCTTGCTTGCTGGAATAGAAGGGAATAACAATGAGCGAGGTCGGATACCAAAGAAGCATCCATCTTCGATTCTGCGAGATGGTGGTGCATCTAAGTTGAATCTTTGAAACTTTGTCGGCCTTGGGCCGAACCTAGAAGGGCATTTCACACGGGGACGTGAAGACATATCTCGATGAGAGAGGTCGTGTTCGTGTCAGTAAGGTGAGAGCTATGGGGATTCGTATGACTCGAGATTTACAAAGGAACTTGGATTTAATGAAAGAGATTGAGCAGCAGAGGAAAGAACCAAAGAATATTTCCAATGACAAACGAACATGGACAGAGCTACAGGCTTGATGTCCCAAGAAGGCTTTCGAAAAAACGACCGCCTGAATTTCAAATCGGTGACAACAGACTCTTAGATCAAATGGTAGGAATGAAGAGATAATTCCAATTATCGAAACATCTATAGAGGTATATTTTGAAGAAGATAACAAGCAATCTGGCGGCGGTGGCGATGATATATTTGCTCGAGATAGTGGCGGAGATCCACTAATGAGCTTTTCTGACAATACTTCATTAAAGGAACAACCTAGTGATTACGCTTTGGATTGTGAATGGGAGGAGGAGTCGAAGACTTCGAGTAGGAAGAAAGCCACCTTCTACTGGAGACAGTATTAATGATGAAAGTGAAGTGGAGTGGGAAGAAGATTCACCATTTATTCCTGAACATGATTCATTATGTCGAATCGAATACAAGAACTCTTATTCAAAAGGTGCTTTGGAAGAAGAAGCTGATTTCCAGGAAGCAATAAAGCGGAGTATCGAGGATCTACAGACAGAGATAAATATTCAAGCATCATCTGTGTCTGAGTGGTTAAAAGATGATAGAAAGGCTAGCAAGGTTGCAGGTTTTGGTTCTTTATATCTAGAAGTGGAAAAGGCTGAACCAATATTGCCACTAGAAAATGCTCTTCAATCAAATGAATCCTTGCTCAAACTTGTGGATGGAGGCGTTGAAAGTCCAGATACTATGGGTGAGATGAATATATTCACGACTTATGATCCTCCACAGACTCAACTTGCAACATCCATTTCGGATAACAATTATTACATGGAAGTACAGATAGATAAACCATGTGAAAGCCATCTGACATGCCACCCTGAACTTTCATCAGAAGATGCACGTGGAGAAGGAAATTCACAAACAGAAACTGGACGAATTGAACCAGTTATTCCTACTGAAGAGAAAGGAGCTGACTTGAGAAAAGATGTGTGCATGGATAATTCCACCAGGGATGGTGAGGTGCTTATATGTACTAAACTTAGTTCTAGTGCTACTTCTCATACTTCTGATTCATTGACCACTGACATGCCTGATGTCACTCTTGCTGATACTAAACGAAGTAAGTTCGAAGCTTCTATGCATGACCAATCTAAAAGGACACCAGAATCCATAGAAGCTCTTGGTAAAGAAGCAACCGACATTATTTTCAAATACATGTACATATGCCTACTATATAGCTACCGATTTCACTAAAAAAAAATGATGTTTAGCTAGTTGGTAAACAACTCTCTACAACTCATGATTAATAATGGTAGAACAACCTAATATATATTATAAAATGCTACTGGTCAATTTTTAGCAGCAGGACCACATTACAATAGTAGGAGATTAAAAGATCTTTGTTACCAGCAAGTATAATATCCTACAAGGCTATTTACATGAGAAAGTTACGTACACATGAAAAATCTTTCTTTTAAAAACAAGAAACCCACCAAATTTGGCAATCCAAATCACTCCATCTGTTCCAAGAAGAAAAAATGGATTTTTTAAATAGAAGTATTATATCTTTATTTCTTTGTAAACAAATTTCTCTATCAAAAACATGGTATTTAGCGTAGATGCCATACAAAATAATATATAACTTCCGTATAATTTGAAGGAAAATATAAAGAAGTAAAAGAGTATGATATAAAAAAAATTAACTGGTTAAATGCGACTTCTTTTTTGGGACGGAGGGAGTAAATCATTTTTATCATACACTATATAATAACAAGTTAGGAAACAAATCAATAACAAAGCTTAACCCGCAATAAGATCATATTGTGCACTCAATCAACAAGTTATTAATAAATTCCTCTTAGACTTGATGACGGGAGGATTCTACAATTTCCCTCAACAATTTGCTTGTGCTCTCAGGATAAGAACCTAAACCATACCTGAGGGACTTTAGTGATTTTAAAAACCCAACCAAAAGTCCACTCTAATGGTTATTTGAGTTATGATCATGAAAAGGCTAAAATTTTACTTACAGAAGAGAAAGTTGAGTAGAAAGAACAAGGTTAAAAAATATAAGACATGATAGCATAGAACCAGAACACCAATTATCCAATGAAGTTTGATTCTACATTAGGGTTTGTGTAACATACCTTTAGGTCGTTGGAAGGAAAGCGTCCAATGAAGTTCTGGTTTAGGTCAGGAAGAGCTCATCAAATGGAAGCCCCTACTACGGCTGTCATCCGCTACTAGTCAACTAAGTCGTCACGAGTTTGAGCCAAGCAAACTACAGAGGAAAAAGAGATATAAGGGGTGGGAGGGGATAATATGGAGAAGACGGAAGAATGGGAGAGTTATAGAGAGAAAGACCCTTACCGTGAGATTGAGAGCTTTGCGATGTGAAGATAGGCGACGAACTGGTGTCTGCGGTGATGCTGAGAGAGAGAGAGAGCGCACGAGAGACTTGCTGGTGGGATGAAATTTTGGGAAGGAAAACCTAGGTGGGGGGAAATTTTGGGGAAAACTTACATATATGGAGGGAATTTTGGGGGATAACCTGTGTGGCGGGAGAGGAGAGCGGGAGAAAAAATAAGATTTTTCCTTGGTACGGGTAGCAAAGAGGTAATTGTGACCTAAAATTTGGTACGGGTAGCATAAGTGTCCTAAAAACACTAGTATTTGGGTCGGTTATTACACAACAGTCCCAAATACTAAGTAATTGTGACCGTGAATTCTCCCTTCCCAAAAAGAGGTATTTGGGACGGTTTTTCAGCCCTCCCAAATAACAGGGGTCACAAATAGTCCTTTTTCTTGTAGGGGTTTGAAAGGAATTTTCCTTGGGAATAAACTTGCTAAGCTCAGGTTTGAAAATAGTTTTGGTGTTTGAAGAAGGAGACCTATTTTGACCTTTGGCTTTCAAAATATTTTTAAACTTGGTAGTTAAAAGAGCCATAGAGTCTTCACTAAAGTCAGATTCTTCAATTTCTTTATGGAGTTCAAGAAGATCAGAAGATAAATCAACAACAGAAGGCAAGGACAATGCTTTTCACAGGAAGACTAGAAGATAATGCTCTTTTGCCTTTTTGCTTAATTTTCTCATTGAGGTTCAACTCAAAGTTTTGGAGAATACCAGCTAGTCTATCAAAGCCCATTTTGTCAATATCATGAACTTCCTTAATATAACAAATTTTGGCATTAAATCTTTCAGACAAAGTGTGCATCATCTTGATAACAAGACGTTCATTAGTGATAGGATCACCTAAAGAAAGAGCAGAATTAGACATATCAAGCAACCTACCATAATAAGACATAATATCCTCAGTTTCATTCATTCTAGTATTCTCAAATTGTGTGGTAAGTATTCTAAGTTTGGAAGCACGAACACTAGCATGACCTTCACAAAGGGGGTTTGAAGGGCCTCCCAAACATCCTTAGCAGAGTCATAGTTTTCAATAACCCTAAAGGTGTTGGCATCTAAGGCTTTGTATATGGAAGAGAGAGCCTTGGAATTAAAAGAAGTTGTGGTTCTATCTTCATTGGACCAATTTGCTTCACTAGTGATTTTGACATCACCATCATTGTCAGTGATCTTAGGTAGGATAACAAGCTGGGGTTTGGTTGAGCAACTGGGTTGGGTATTTTCTTTTGGGTAATATTGTGCTAGGAATTGATTGCATGTGCTCCTGTTTAAGGGAGGTTTGTAAGTCCAGATGGCAACAGTTAAGGCTAGAGGGGGGGGGGTGAATAGCCTTTAAAAACTTTTGGGGGTTGATTTGAAAATCATAAAATATTGGCAGCGGAAAACTTGATCTTGTCGGTCAACTGAAGAGATGGTCAGTTGGCTGACACTTTTGAAATTCCTTAAGCTGGAGTGAATTGGTCAGTTGACTGACACAACAGTTTTTCAAAAGAAATTTGTTTTGATGTTTGATCACTGAATATAGAGAAGAAATTAAAACACAAGTTATCTGAACAAGTAAGCAAACAAGTGTTGTTAACTGGCTGACACTTAATCAGTTTAATAACTTCTTAAGTGTTAAGTCAGTTAGCAGGGATATAAGAAATGGCTGACAATTCAGTTGAAGTGGTTCACAGATAAACTGCTACATCCACTACCAAGTTGGTCAGACTTGGATTTTTGAAGTGCACTAATTTTATTAAAAATCTAATTGATCTCTAATGGATCAGTGTACAACAAAAGACCGGTGTTTGGGAGAATGATTGATAAACAATCAAACTCGTGAGACAAACTGACTGAGTTCGAAATAATTTGAAATGAAGTACTCAGTGTTTTGCCTAAACAATAACTAGAAAGAAATTTTTAATGGCAAGTATCTAGCTAAAGTTTTTCAAAGGACGAGGCGAGAGTTTGTAAGTGGAAAGTTTCTTGACTTGAAAAATTCTTCAGATTCGTTGTCTTCACCAATGCTTCCAATGGGTATATATAGATAGTCTTTGCGAGCAACCCGTTAGGAACACATTTGAATTTTGAAAATGTGTTATGACAGATGCAAGATCACAAAGGATCTTGTGAGATATTATTTGGCAGGACATCTATCACAAACACAAAGTGGGAAAGAGTTAGTACTAGAGTATGTTTAAACAAATAAGGAAAGATAAACTCATTCAATAGCGTAGATCGGTGAGAAGGTTGGTGACAAAATAATATCAGTGACCAATTATAAGCTACTTGTCTGGTGACAATCAAGTGAAATGTTTTTAAGCAAATCTTTTAAATTTAAAGATTCAACAATCTCCTCCTATTTGCTTAAAACCATTCACTGAAAGCAAGCCAAGAATTTTAAAGTTCTGCAAAATTTTGTTAGTACCACAATGTAATGCTGAAATCATAAGAGTAATGCCCAATGTGAGGTACAACTAAAGCGAGAGTTTAAAGTTTGTTCAAAGTAAAGAGAGAGATGAAATGTTCCATAGGCGATGTGGATCCTTCGGTTGTTTTGGTGCTTCAAGCGATGGACCAACTTGACTTCATTCTCGGTTCTTTGCGGCCGACCGGTGCAACTTGTTCTCTTTCGACTTCTTGAATTCTTTCCCCTTCGACTTACGTTTGAGTTGCTTTTGGCTTGAGCATCGGCTGCTTCTTTTCGGCTTCACCATGTTCTTCGATATCGGCTTGTCAGTCGAGGCATTAGCCAGTCTTTCCCAGAATCGTTTTTCGACCACAGTAAGCATCGCTCTTGCTTTTACGCTTCTTCTCCTCTGAATGGTTTGAAGCATAGCAGCTTCAGCATTGAAAGCACGATTTGACCATTCTTGTTGATAGAGCAAGAGAGTCCGCCAGTCATCCATATGAGCTTCACGAGGAGCACAGCCGGTGATGGCGGCTTGCACCTCGGTGGTAATGATCTGGGTGAGGTTTGGGAGCGAGAAGCAACTTGTTCTTTGAAAGAGTAACAAGGCGATGTGTATGGCGTGTGTGACTTCATATGCAAGTGATGAGCATATAGAAGGTCAAGCTTAGGCAGAGAGACATGGAACGAGAAGAGGTAGAGGCTGGAGCATGTGGTTGAGGCGGGGCGAGGTGCATCGGAGAATAAGCGATGGGTGTGAATATCGGCATCCTCGAGGTCGGGGGAAAGAAAACATCCATGGGGTAGATTTGGGATTTGGGCTTCGGGCTCAGGTTCAGGTGAAGGGGTAGGCATGTCTTCGGGAAAGACTATTTTAGTGCCGGTGGGATGTAGCAAAGCTTTTGAAATTATTTTGCGTTGAAGTCGAGCTTTCTCTTGGCTAAGCGAGAGGGAGAGAGAGACTAGATCCTCGAAATGGATTTAGAAGAGTCGAGAAGATGAGTCCATGGCAGTGCAGTCGAGAAGAGTGTTCGGGGGAGAGAACCATGATCATCTACTTGGAAAGGTCGGGATCGAGAAGGGTTTGAAGACATAAAGCTGGGCCAGCAGAGAGGGTGTGGGATGTGTGAAGAGATAGGTCGAGGCGAGAATGGCGGTGGAGAGGCTTGATTAGGGTGAGTAGGAAGGTCGGTTGGGGGAAGAGGAAGAAGCATTGCGGTGTCGGCTTAAGGATATAAGAATGGCGGTGAAACCAGGTGCAGGCCCGACCTGATGGGAAGAGGCGAGGAATAGTGGCGTCGAGGGAGGAATGGATGATATGGCCGACATGAGGGGAGGCTGATGGAGGAATGGCTAAAGTTTAGGAGGCGAGAAGGGGAGTGGCTGACTCAGGTGGTGCAGGTTGAGGCATGGCTGACAAGGATTGATCAAGAGTAGGAGTGACTGATACTGGTGAGATGGAAGGTAGAGTGATTGACATGGTTTGAGCAGTGAGGGCGACTCTTGGAGTTGAGGAAAGAGGCGAAGGTTGAAGAGTTGGGGCGATATTGGTAAAGTGGGGAGAAGCAGCGATGTGGTTGGAATGGAAGATGAGGCATCAATGGTGGAGTGAAGGATGAAAGGGAGATAGGTTGCGGGGTTGAAGTGGAAACTTGACAATTTGAGGTGAGGCAACATGTATGGTGGTGGGACACACAAATGGGACGGTGAAGGAGTGATGTAAGCTTGATGGGTATTGATTCGAGTGGGTGACTAGACATGGCATCGAGGGAAGGCTGTGTCCATGGAAGCTCCTCCTGGCATGGAGGCCATCCGTCTGTGTAACTCAATATAGGCTAAATTAGCAGTATTCACTGCATCTTGAACATACTTATTTGCAGCTCTCTGGATCCTAGATAACTTATCGAGGCTCAGCGAGGGTTGTTCCCAATCTTGGTTAAGTTAAGTCATCCTCGAGCAATGCAGTGCACGCCAGCGAGGAAAGGATCATTTGGAGGGAGAGGCTGGAAGATTGTGGACCTTCGTAAATGGTCGAGGCCAAATAAACTAATTCATCTTGAACAAATCTATCATTTGAGAGATAGAATGCGTTCCAAAAGCGAGAGGAAGAGGGTCAAAGTATTTCCGTAGTTTCTACCAAGTCTTCTTGACTAAGGTTTGGAGTGGCGGGATCTGAAGACATATGGTCTCCTTTTCAAGTTATGGTCTATATACTTTCTTGGGTTGACAGGGGGCTTTTCGATTTCTTCTCCTCATGAAAGAGAGGAGAAAGCGAACAAAGTATGGTAAATGATCAATGGGAAAGACCAGGTTGGAGGAATGGGAGCGAGTTGCACGATAGTAGGAATGCCTAGGATGAAAGGTAGGATTCTAATGGGAGGGAAAATTTGATTGGAGGCGATGTTTGGTGATTTGGGATCGGAAGGGGAGAGATGGGAGGCGGGATCATTGCGGTAGGAGAAAGAAAGGGACAAAGGTACGGGATTCGGCTCGAGGATTCCTTCTGCCTCTTTGCGGCGATATCGGTATTTGCCGGTGTCGATCTCCTCCTCCTTGGTTACCGGTAACTCTCGGCCAGGCAGGCATATCGATTTGGTACGACCAGTGACCTGACCAATTCTTAGGCGACCACTGGTGACCCCGACCCCTTGGTGGCTGGACTCGTGTTGGCTGAACACTTGGTGAGTGGCAACCTCGACTTCTGACCATCATCGGTGGTGACTAGATGACACAGCAATGATGGGGCTTGAGTCCTTGTTCTTCTTGGTCTCTGCTAGGCTGGTTGAGGTGGTGAGGCTCTTGACAGGCAAACTTCTAGAAATACTAGCTCTCCTTATATCGGCTGACAACATATTTCTTGATCTTGGTGGTTCAAGATCACCAATCTGACGAATATGTCTTTGAAAAGGCTGGTATGGATCGAAGAAAAGGTGGTTGATAATCGGTGGTGAGTCGGTCGAGGTTCCCGGCTTCCATGTTGTCCTTATACTTGGCAATGTTTACTTTCACGCATTCTACCAGAATGGCTCCCCAATTCATTTCACAGTTTTCTACAATTCCTTCCATAAGGAACAATTGAGCCTCTGTAATTTTGTCATGACCCCCAGACTTGATTATCAGGCACTTGTCGATTATAGTAGCTAGGGTAGTGAAGAGAAGCAGCGGTGCTTGTGCTGTCATATCTGGCTCAGCTGGGACCTCACCTCATGGTAATCCGACTGCTGGGTTACATCGAGGAACAGTGTAGGTCGTAGAACCGTCGTCGTAGAGGAAGGCGGCGGACAATGGTCTCAGAGTCGAACACAACTTGAATACCTCGATTATTACCTATGAGAGAGAAAAGGGATCGGTGGGTTTTCCTCCATTCCATAAAGAATTCCAGGTCAGGTTGGGGTTCGGATGGTGAATGATAGAAGAGGCATTAACCCATTCTTTGTGATAAGATGCATCAACTCGATCCCTAGAGGTTCTTCATTGAGAGAAACAACATCAAGAAGGCATCCAATGGCTGTGTTTAAGGCCATTTCCCTTTTCATCAGTGACTAGATGACATTCAACTCCCATTGGAGTGTTTGCTGAATTTGCTTCTTGAAGATTGTATTTCTTGATCGACTCTCTAGTGTATTTTGATTGATGAATGAAAATTCCTTCCTCGGTTTGCTTGATTTGCAAACCTAAATATGTTAGTTCACCCATCATACTCATCTCAAACTTTCCTTTCAGGAGATGCTCAAATCTTTTGCACAAAATTTCATTAGTAGATCAAAAATAATATCATCAACATAAATTTGGACTAGTAAAATATTACCTTTGTGCTGAAAAAAGAGTAGTGTCAATTTTACCTCTTTGAAAACCTTTCTCCATTAGGAATTTGGATAGAGTTTCGTACCATGCTCTTGGTGCTTGCTTAAGACCGTAAAGGGCTTTTCTTAATTTGTAGACATGGTCCTTCTTTTTTAGGTCAATGAATCCAGTAGGTTGTTCAACAAATACTTGTTCTTGAAGGTCTCCATTTAAGAATGCACTTTTACGTCCATTTGATATACCTTGAAGTCCTTGAAGGTTGCATAGGCAAGAAATAATCGATGGCTTCAAGTCTTGCTCTGAGACAAAGTTTGGTCTGTCAATGCCCTCCTCACAATACATATCCTTGGGCTACCAACCTTGCTTTATTCCTTGTAACATTTCCTTCTTCATCCAACTTGTTTCTGACACCCATTTTGTTGAATGACTTGTTGGTCTAGGTCTGGTTCCCAGGTTACCATCTTTCAAAGCGGATTCAACTCTTCTTGCATGGCCTCAATCCACGAGGGATCTTCAAGGCTTCATCAATCTTTTTGGGTTCAATGGAAGAGACAAAAGCATGAGAATCAAGAGTTTCATTTACGAAGCTACTTACGGTTCTTAGACCCGACAAAAGGGTCTCAATGATATTTGAAGCTGGATGATGTCTAGCTTCCCTAATTTCCCTAGGAAGATCGGCAAAGGCTCGGTTGTAAAGGTAGAGAAGGGTGTGTGTCGGTTAATGAATAACTTCAGGGACTAAGTGTGTCGGTGGCGATCTATTGTAATAGGATGAGGATTGTCGGTGGTGAAGGGTGTCTGTCTGTTTAGATTCATTTTGAAGGTTTAGAGTTTACGTAGTAGGAGTTGAAGATGGAGGATTATTTTGAATTGAACACATGCGATTCTGTCTCAAATATTTCAAAATTGTTAGTAACATCGGGAGTTTCAAAATACTCAATTAAACTTGATTCATCAAAATTAACATGCATAGATTCAACAATTACTTGAGTTTTCTATTATAAACTCTATATGCTTCTATGCTTGGCATAACCAACAAAAATACCTTCATCGAGGCTTTTCATCAAATTTACCTCTGTAGTCTCCACCATTGTAATGAATGAAGCATTTGCACCCAAAGATTTTAAAAGAAAGCAATATTAGGTGTTCTACCTCTCCATATTTCATAAGGAGTCTTACCATGAAATTTGTTTATGAGATCTATTTTGAGTAAAACACGGCGTGTTGACGGCTTACGCCCAAAAATATTTTGGCAATTTTGCTTGACTAACATTGTTTTACTTGATCAAAGTCTGTTCTTCCTTTCGGCTATACCATTTCTTTGAGGAGTTCTTCTTGCGAAAAGTTATGATCAATTCCATGATCATCACGGTATGTGTCCATCCCAAGATTTTTTGAATTTTGTACCATTGTCGGATCTAACACTTATAATCTCACATTCTTTTTTGAGTTTGGAGAATTCGAATAGGGAAGTGAGAATCTTTGTAAGTTTCATCTTTGGATTGCATCATCTCAACCCAAGTATATCTAGAATAGTCATCCTGACAACTAATGTATACTTCTTCTCTAAACTACTTACATTGATTCTGGGACCAAATAAATCCATGTGTAGAAGCTCAAGAGTTCTTTTGGTAGAAAGATATGGTTTTGGTTTAAAAAGGAATTTTTGTTATTTTTCCCAAAATACAGGCATCACATTTTTGTGAGGAGGGACAATTTATGGAAGGCAAACCTTTTACCAAATCTCCTTTTGAAAGTTTTGAAAGATACTTAAAGTTTAAATGTGAAAGTCTTTTGTGCCAAAGCCATGAATTTTGGAAATATTATTTGCTACTAGACAAATTTGAGTCTTGTTATTTAAGAAAGTAAATCTATGGCAAAAACATTTCTTTTCTAGTACCGATAAGCAAAATTTCATTGGTGAGGCTGATTTTGATGAAACTGTGTGGAGGAGAATGAGCGGCTCATACCTTTATCACTGAATTGTGAGATACTTAGAAGATTGTGTTTCAGACCCGTACCGAGAGACATTTTCAATTATTATAGATCCTCGATAATGGATCCATAGCCGATAGTTTTTCCTTTTGAATTGTCCCCAATTACAGAGAAAGGTCCTTTTCTTTGCAATAATGTTAGTAAGTTGGTGATCATCATGTGTGTCAGGAGCATCCCTTTGATCTAATATCCATCGTCGGTTGAATGATCATCGACAATTAAGCATACCGAAATATGAATATTTAAATCATGGTACCCATTATACTTTTGGGTCCAAGGGTTAGTTTTTCTTCGAGTATCCGGACTTGCTTATAATTAGGCTTTTGATTACGTCAATAGGTTTAAATCTATATAAACATTCATGTGTCGATGACCAAGCATTAGAACAAATATTACACTTGTGGTAACTTGAGGTTTATCCGATCATTTGAGGTGAGATTCTTTGATTCAA
>CM028383.1:68905524-68948705 GCA_013146195.2 Codonopsis lanceolata
AAGGTCAATTGACTCTATATACATCATTGTTTGCTTTTTCCTTTTCTTAATTAGTTTCCTAGTTTGGGTAGGAGACTTCAACGTCTTATAAATATATCTTCTTATGAATAAGAAGAAACATAACGTAAGAGAATTATTTTTAGTGTATTCTAATTTTTCAGATTTAAATGAGAGAGCCCATGGTAGAGGGTTAAGAGTAGGGGTGGTTTCTCAAGTGTTTGTTTCGATTCAAGTCATAGTGACTTACTCTTTTGTTCCATTCAATGGCCTAGTGACTTCTCTACTCTGAAGCATGGCGGCAATCGCATTTACCATCGTTGAGAAGATTGGCGACGATTATGGTTTCCATTGAGCGTCTGTTTAGCTTGGCTATCTTGTTCATTTGCATCAATAACATTGAGAGTTTTAGGGAAGAACTCACAAAACTAGAAGACCAGCAAAATAGGTTGCAGGATGCCATTGATTCAGCTACAAGGAATGGAGAACTAATTCAACCATATGTCAAAAATTGGATGACAAAACTTCATGGTTTTCGAAGACGAGGCGCTAAAGTTTTCCAAGATAATCTTACTTTGGACAAAAGGTGTTTCAAGGGATGGTTTCCCAACTGTGACACGCCACCACATTGGTGAAGGCGCAAAAAGAAAACAATGGAAGCCACAAGCTACAAGTTGACGGAAGTTTGATATTATATCCTCTGTTCCACGTCTTTCAGGGATAGATTCCATGTCTTTGGCTAATTTTGTTGCTTATGACACTACAAAGATTGCAATTTCTGAGGTGATTGAGGCATTAAAAAATGAAAACATCAATTTTATTGGGATACATGGTATGGGAGGTGTAGGGAAGACCACTTTGGTGAAAGAAGTGTGGAAACAAGGCGAGGAAAAAGCTTTTGATGAAGTTGTGATGGCCACGGTATCCCGAGAAGATTGACATTAGAAAAATTCAAGGTGAACTAGGAGATATGCTTGGTCTGACATTTAAGGAAGAAAGTGAAACTGGAAGAGCACGGCGATTAGTTGCTAGAATAAAAAGTGTTGAAAGGATCCTGGTTATCTTGGATGATGTTTGGGCTACATTTGATCTTGCGGAGGTGGGAATACCATTTAGTGATGACCACAAGGGTTGCAAAATTGTCATAACAACTAGACGTTTGGAAGTATGAAGAGTCATGTATGTCATTCTTTGAACCATCAACACATGTAGTCTTTCTTGATGTTTTGATGAAGCATAATCATGGGATCTCTTCAAGAAGAACAACTGGAGAAGTTGTTGAAAATCCCACTTTCAATGATGTGGCAAGGATGATTTGCAAGAGTGCGGGGGGCTTACCAAGTAGCAATTGTTACGGTCGGAAGAGCAATGAGAGGCAAAGAGGATCCGAAGAATGGAAAGAGGCGGTTTTAGAACTCGAAAGATCGGTGCCTAGAAACATTGAAGGTGTTGAGGAAAATGTGTACAAATGTTTATATTTCAGCTACGATTATGTGAGGGACGAAGAAGCCCAAGCGTTGCTTCTTGCTTTGCTCGCTATTTCCCGAAGATTGTGATATTGAGATCGAAACTCTAGTACACCATGATCTTTGTGGGATTGGAGATACTAGAAAAGGTTGAAACCATTCAAGAAGTGAGGCAACGAGTGAAATCGATTGATAAAGATGCTCAAAAATTCATGCTTGCTAATTGTTGGTAAGGCGGAAGGTTACATCCGGGATGCGAGGTGGTTCGGATGTTGCTTTATCAATTGGATCAAAAGAGTATTTCGTGGAAGGCTGGTGTAGGATTGAAAGAGTGGCCAACTAAGGGGATGTTGGATCACCTGGTACACCGGTGCTTCGCTAATTGAAAAAACATGTACTTGCTTCTTATGGAAAAACTCATTCTTTACAATTAGTTACATAAATGTTTTCCTGTCAATGGTGGTCGTATTTATCTCGAGGGTTGTTATATGCGATCACGAACTTCGACTTCTTCGAGGAGTATAAAGGACCGGTGACACGCGCTGTGTAAGGGAATAAACACGGAAGAATAATGCCTTTCGAGACAAGAAGGCGGGGCGTGGAGCGAGTCTGATGTGCAGATGCGACAAAATAAGAACTATTTCGCGAGGCAAAGATGGCGAGTTCAGGCAAGAACGAGTCAACTTATGTGTTGACAAGTTCTTTGGAGGACATTGAATGAGAGCTCTTGCGGGGCATGTTTGGAGAACACATCTGCATCGATATTGGGATGCTTGCCTTGGTCGGAGGGCATGCATTGAACACATGGTGCTACATGAGGTATTCGACACCAACTTCCTCAATCCCAAGCCAAGCAATGGAAACTCTAGAGGTACATAAATGCGAGACAACAAAGCGTTGAGCGGATCGTTTAGCCGGGTTATAGATCTAACGTTTGAAGTGACCATATAAGCCATAAAGCCGGCTGCTGTCTCTAGCTTTGCTAGCGAAAGTCGACTTCTCTCTTCGACCCGTTATCATAGCAATTTGCTGAGACCTGATGAGGAGTTTATATATTTATTTTTTTGTTTTGTATTTTTGGTGTATGTGTTGTTGTTGTGAGTAGAGGTCAATTGACTCTATATACATCATTGTTTGCTTTTTTCCTTTTCTTAATTAGTTTCCTAGTTTGAGTAGGAGACTTCAACGTCTTATAAATATATCTTCTTATGAATAAGAAGAAACATAACGTAGAGAATTATTTTTTAGTGTATTCTGATTTTTCAGATTTCGAGAGACTGTGTAGAGGGTTAAGAGTAGAGGGGTGGTTTCTCAAGTCGTTTGTTGTTCCAGATTCAATGTCATAGTGACTTCTCTACTCTTACAGACATGGCCGAGGAAATCGCATTTACCATCGTTGAGAAGATTGGCGGCCGATTATGGTTTCAATTGAAGCGGCTTGGCTATCTTGTTCATTGCAACAATAACGTTGAGAGTTTTAGGGAAGAACTCACAAAACTAGAAGACCAGCAAAATAGGTTGCAGGATGCCATTGATTCAGCTACAAGGAATGGAGAACTAATTCAACCAGATGTCAAAAATTGGATGACAAAAGTTCATGGTTTCGAAGACGAGGCGCTAAAGTTTTTCCAAGATAATCTTACTTTGGACAAAAGGTGTTTCAAGGGATGGTTTCCCAACTTGGTGACACGCCACCACATTGGTGAAGGCGCAAAAAAGAAAACAATGGAAGCCACAAAACTGCAAGTTGACGTGAAGTTTGATATTATATCCTCTGTTCCACGTCTTTCAGGGATAGATTCCATGTCTTTGGCTAATTTTGTTGCTTATGACACTACAAAGATTGCAATTTCTGAGGTGATTGAGGCATTAAAAATGAAAACATCAATTTTATTGGGATACATGGTATGGGAGGTGTAGGGAAGACCACTTTGGTGAAAGAAGTGTGGAAACAAGGCGAGGAAAAAGCTTTTGATGAAGTTGTGATGGCCACGGTATCCCGAAGATTGACATTAGAAAAATTCAAGGTGAACTAGGAGATATGCTTGGTCTGACATTTAAGGAAGAAAGTGAAACTGGAAGAGCACGGCGATTAGTTGCTAGAATAAAAAGTGTTGAAAGGATCCTGGTTATCTTGGATGATGTTTGGGCTACATTTGATCTTGCGGAGGTGGGAATACCATTTAGTGATGACCACAAGGGTTGTAAAATTGTCATAACAACTAGACGTTTGGAAGTATGCAGAGTCATGTATGTTGTTGAACCATCAACACATGTAGTCTTTCTTGATGTTTTGACTGAAGCAGAATCATGGGATCTCTTCAAGAAGAACACTGGAGAAGTTGTTGAAAATCCCACTTTCAATGATGTGGCAAGGATGATTTGCAAAGAGTGCGGGGGCTTATCAGTAGCAATTGTTACTGGTCGGAAGAGCAATGAGAGGCAAAGAGGATCCCGAAGAATGGAAAGAGGCGGTTTTAGAACTCGAAGATCGGTGCCTAGAAACATTGAAGGTGTTGAGGAAAATGTGTACAAATGTTTATATTTCAGCTACGATTATGTGAGGGACGAAGAAGCCAAGCGTTGCTTCTTGCTTTGCTCGCTATTTCCCGAAGATTGTGATATTGAGATCGAAACTCTAGTACACCATGATGTGGGATTGGAGATACTAGAAAAGGTTGAAACCATTCAAGAAGTGAGGCAACGAGTGAAATCGGTGATAAAGATGCTCAAAAATTCATGCTTGCTAATTGCTTTGGTAAGGCGGAAGGTTACATCCGGATGCACGAGGTGGTTCGGGATGTTGCTTTATCAATTGGATCAAAAGAGTATTTCGTAAGAGCTGGTGTAGGATTGAAAGAGTGGCCAACTAAGGGGATGTTGGATCACCACACCGGTGCTTCGCTAATTGAAAAACATGTATTGCTTCTTATGGAAAAACTCCTTCTTTACAATTAGTTACATAAATGTTTTCTGTCAATGGTGGTCGTATTTATCTCGAGGGTTGTTATATGCGATCACGAACTTCACTTCTTCGAGGAGTATAAAGGACCCAGTGACACGGCGTCTGTGGGAATACAACACGGAAGAATAATGCCTTTCGAGACAAGAAGGCGGGTGGTGATCGCAAATGCGACAAGAAATAAGAACTATTTCGCGAGGGCAAAGATGGCGGTTCGAGGCATGAGCGAGTCAACTTATGTGTTGACAGATTCTTTGGAGGACATTGAATGAGAGCTCTTGCAGGGCATGTTTGGAGAACATCTGCATCGATATTGGGATGCTTGCCTTGGTCGGAGGGGCATGCATTGAACACGATGGTGCTACATGAGGTATTCCGACACCAACTTCCTCAATCCCAAGCCAAGCAATGGAAACTCTAGAGGTACATAAATGCGAGACAACAAAGCGTTGAGCGATCGTTTAGGTTATAGATCTAACGTTTGAAGTGACCATATAAGCCATAAAGCCACTGTCTCTAGCGAAAGTCGGCTTCTCTCTTATATCATAGCAATTTGTGCGACGATGAGGAGTTTATATATTTATTTTTTGTTTTGTATTTTTGGTGTATGTGTTGTTGTTGTGAGTAGAGGTCAATTGACTCTATATACATCATTGTTTGCTTTTTCCTTTTCTTAATTAGTTTCCTAGTTTGAGTAGGAGACTTCAACGTCTTATAAATATATCTTCTTATGAATAAGAAGAAACATAACGAGAATTATCTTTTAGTGTATTCGATTTTTCAGATTTCGTGAGAGGTTAGTAGAGGGTTAAGAGTAGAGGGGTGGTTTCTCAAGTCGTCGTTTGTTGTTCAGATTCAATGTCATAGTGACTTCTCTACTCTTACGTAGACATGGCCGAGGAAATCGCATTTACCATCGTTGAGAAGATTGGCGGCCGATTATGGTTTCCAATTGAGCTATCTTGTTCTTTGGCTATTTGTTTTTTTGGGATAACTGAGAGTTAGGGAAGAACCACAAAATAGGTTCAGAAAGGTTCGGGAATGGAGAACATAATTCAACCGAACAAAAATTGGATGATGGATTCATGGTTTCGAAGCGAGGCGCTAAAGTTTTTCCAAGATAATCTTACTTTGGACAAAAGGTGTTTCAAGGGATGGTTTCCCAACTTGGTGACACGCCACCACATTGGTGAAGGCGCAAAAAAGAAAACAATGGAAGCCACAAAACTGCAAGTTGACGGGAAGTTTGATATTATATCCTCTGTTCCACGTCTTTCAGGGATAGATTCCATGTCTTTGGCTAATTTTGTTGCTTATGACACTACAAAGATTGCAATTTCTGAGGTGATTGAGGCATTAAAAAATGAAAACATCAATTTTATTGGGATACATGGTATGGGAGGTGTAGGGAAGACCACTTTGGTGAAAGAAGTGTGGAAACAAGCGAGGAAAAGAAGCTTTTGATGAAGTTGTGATGGCCACGGTATCCCAGAAGATTGACATTAGAAAAATTCAAGGTGAACTAGGAGATATGCTTGGTCTGACATTTAAGGAAGAAAGTGAAAGCGGAAGAGCACGGCGATTAGTTGCTAGAATAAAAAGTGTTGAAAGGATCACGGTTATCTTGGATGATGTTTGGGCTACATTTGATCTTGCGGAGGTGGGAATACCATTTAGTGATGACCACAAGGGTTGCAAAATTGTCATAACAACTAGGCGTTTGGAAGTATGCGAGTCATGTATGTTCTTGAACCATCAACACATGTAGTCTTTCTTGATGTTTTGACTGAAGCAGAATCATGGGATCTCTTCAAGAAGAACACTGGAGAAGTTGTTGAAAATCCCACTTTCAATGATGTGGCAAGGATGATTTGCAAAGAGTGCGGGGGCTTACCAGTAGCAATTGTTACGGTCGGAAGAGCAATGAGAGGCAAAGAGGATCCCGAAGAATGGAAAGAGGCGATTTTAGAACTCGAAGATCGGTGCCTAGAAACATTGAAGGTGTTGAGGAAAATGTGTACAAATGTTTATATTTCAGCTACGATTATGTGAGGGACGAAGAAGCCAAGCGTTGCTTCTTGCTTTGCTCGCTATTTCCCGAAGATTGTGATATTGAGATCGAAACTCTAGTACACCATGATGTGGGATTGGAGATACTAGAAAAGGTTGAAACCATTCAAGAAGTGAGGCAACGAGTGAAATCAGTGATAAAGATGCTCAAAAATTCATGCTTGCTAATTGCTGGTAAGGCGGAAGGTTACATCCGGATGCACGAGGTGGTTCGGGATGTTGCTTTATCAATTGGATCAAAAGAGTATTTCGTAAGAGCTGGTGTAGGATTGAAAGAGTGGCCAACTAAGGGGATGTTGGATCACCACACTGGTGCTTCGCTAATTGAAAAACATGTATTGCTTCTTATGGAAAAACTCCTTCTTTACAATTAGTTACATAAATGTTTTCCTGTCAATGGTGGTCGTATTTATCTCGAGGGTTGTTATATGCGATCACAGAACTTCAGCTTCTTCGAGGAGTATAAAGGACCCAGTGACACGGCGGTCTGTGGGAATACAACACGGAAGAATAATGCCTTTCGAGAGACAAGAAGGCGGGTGGCGAGTCGCAATGCGACAAGAAATAAGAACTATTTCGCGAGGGCAAAGATGGCGTTCAGGCGAACGAGTCAACTTATGTGTTGACAGATTGCTGGAGGACATTGAATGAGAGCTCTTGCAGGGCATGTTTGGAGAACGCATCTGCATCGATATTGGGATGCTTGCCTTGGTCGGAGGGGCATGCATTGAACACATGGTGCTACATGAGGTATTCCGACACCAACTTCCTCAATCCCAAGCCAAGCAATGGAAACTCTAGAGGTACATAAATGCGAGACAACAAACTGTTGAGCAGTCGTTTAGCCCAGTTATAGATCTAACGTTTGAAGTGACCATATAAGCCATAAAGCCAGTTCTGCTGCTGCTGTCTCTAGCGAAAGTCGGCTTCTCTCTTCTGCCCGTTATCATAGCAATTTGTGCGACCTGATGAGGAGTTTATATATTTATTTTTTTGTTTTGTATTTTTGGTGTATGTGTTGTTGTTGTGAGTAGAGGTCAATTGACTCTATATACATCATTGTTTGCTTTTTTCCTTTTCTTAATTAGTTTCCTAGTTTGAGTAGGAGACTTCAACGTCTTATAAATATATCTTCTTATGAATAAGAAGAAACATAACGTAGAGAATTATCTTTTAGTGTATTCTGATTTTTCAGATTTCGTGAGAGACTGTTGTAGAGGGTTAAGAGTAGAGGGGTGGTTTCTCAAGTCGTTTGCTGTTCCAGATTCAATGTCATAGTGACTTCTCTACTCTTCTGTAGACATGGCCGAGGAAATCGCATTTACCATCGTTGAGAAGATTGGCGGCCGATTATGGTTTCCAATTGAGCGTCAGTTTGGCTATCTTGTTCACTGCAACAATAACGTTGAGAGTTTTAGGGAAGAACTCACAAAACTAGAAGACCAGCAAAATAGGTTGCAGGATGCCATTGATTCAGCTACAAGGAATGGAGAACTAATTCAACCAGATGTCAAAAATTGGATGACAAAACTTCATGGTTTCGAAGACGAGGCGCTAAGTTTTTCCAAGATAATCTTACTTTGGACAAAAGGTGTTTCAAGGGATGGTTTCCCAACTTGGTGACACGCCACCACATTGGTGAAGGCGCAAAAAAGAAAACAATGGAAGCCACAAAACTGCAAGTTGACGGGAAGTTTGATATTATATCCTCTGTTCCACGTCTTTCAGGGATAGATTCCATGTCTTTGGCTAATTTTGTTGCTTATGACACTACAAAGATTGCAATTTATGAGGTGATTGAGGCATTACAAAATGAAAACATCAATTTTATTGGGATACATGGTATGGGAGGTGTAGGGAAGACCACTTTGGTGAAAGAAGTGTGGAAACAAGCTGAGGAAAGGAAGCTTTTTGATGAAGTTGTGATGGCCACGGTATCCCAGAAGATTGACATTAGAAAAATTCAAGGTGAACTAGGAGATATGCTTGGTCTGACATTTAAGGAAGAAAGTGAAACTGGAAGAGCACGGCGATTAGTTGCTAGAATAAAAAGTGTTGAAAGGATCCTGGTTATCTTGGATGATGTTTGGGCTACATTTGATCTTGCGGAGGTGGGAATACCATTTAGTGATGACCACAAGGGTTGCAAAATTGTCATAACAACTAGACGTTTTTAAGTATGAAGAGTCATATCTGTTGCTGAACCATCAACACATGTAGTCTTTCTTGATGTTTTGACAGAAGCATAATCATGGGATCTCTTCAAGAAGAACACTGGAGATGTTGTTGAAAATCCCACTTTCAATGATGTGGCAAGGATGATTTGCAAAGAGTGCGGGGGCTTACCAGTAGCAATTGTTACGGTCGGAAGAGCAATGAGAGGCAAAGAGGATCCCGAAGAATGGAAAGAGGCGGTTTTAGAACTCAGAAGATCAGTGCCTAGAAACATTGAAGGTGTTGAGGAAAATGTGTACAAATGTTTATATTTCAGCTACGATTATGTGAGGGACGAAGAAGCCAAGCGTTGCTTCTTGCTTTGCTCGCTATTTCCCGAAGATTGTGATATTGAGATCGAAACTCTAGTACACCATGTGGGATTGGAGATACTAGAAAAGGTTGAAACCATTCAAGAAGTGAGGCAACGAGTGAAATCAGTGATAAAGATGCTCAAAAATTCATGCTTTCTAATTGTTGGTAAGGCGGAAGGTTACATCCGGATGCACGAGGTGGTTCGGGATGTTTCTTTATCAATTGGATCAAAAGAGTATTTCGTAAGAGCTGGTGTAGGATTGAAAGAGTGGCCAACTAAGGGGATGTTGGATCACCACACTGGTGCTTCGCTAATTGAAAAAACATGTACTGCTTCTTATGGAAAAACTCCTTCTTTACAATTAGTTACATAAATGTTTTCTGTCAATGGTGGTCGTATTTATCTCGAGGGTTGTTATATGCGATCACGTAACTTCAGCTTCTTCGAGGAGTATAAGGACCCTGACACGGCGGTCGTGGGAATACAACACGAAGAATAATGCCTTTCGAGAGACAAGAAGGGGGCGTGGCGAGTGTAATCAGATGCGACAAGAAATAAGAACTATTTCGCGAGGGCAAAGATGGCAGTTCAGGGCAGCGAGCGAGTCAACTTATGTGTTGACAGATTCTTTGGAGGACATTGAATGAGAGCTCTTGCGGGGCATGTTTGGAGAACGATCTGCATCGATATTGGGATGCTTGCCTTGGTCGGAGGGGCATGCATTGAACACGTGGTGCTACATGAGGTATTCGACACCAACTTCCTCAATCCCAAGCCAAGCAATGGAAACTCTAGAGGTACATAAATGCGAGACAACAAAGTTGAGCGATCGTTTAGCCAGTTATAGATCTAACGTTTGAAGTGACCATATAAGCCATAAAGCCGATCTTCTTTGTCTCTAGCGAAAGTCGGCTTCTCTTCTCGCCGTTATCATAGCAATTTGTGCGACCTGATGAGGAGTTTATATTTTTATTTTTTTATTTTTTTGTATTTTTGGTGTATGTGTTGTTGTTGTGAGTAGAGGTCAATTGACTCTATATACATCATTGTTTGTTTTTTTCCTTTTCTTAATTAGTTTCCTAGTTTGAGTAGGAGACTTCAACGTCTTATAAATATATCTTCTTATGAATAAGAAGAAACATAACGTAGAGAATTATCTTTTAGTGTATTCTGATTTTTCAGATTTCGTGAGAGACTGTTGTAGAGGGTTAAGAGTAGAGGGGTGGTTTCTCAAGTCGTTTGTTGTTCCAGATTCAATGTCATAGTGACTTCTCTACTCTTCTGTAGACATGGCCGAGGAAATCGCATTTACCATCGTTGAGAAGATTGGCGGCCGATTATGGTTTCCAATTGAGAGTCAGCTTGGCTATCTTGTTCACTGCAACAATAACGTTGAGAGTTTTAGGGAAGAACTCACAAAACTAGAAGACCAACAAAATAGGTTGCAGGATGCCATTGATTCAGCTACAAGGAATGGAGAACTAATTCAACCAGATGTCAAAAATTGGATGACAAAAGTTCATGGTTTCGAAGACGAGGCGCTAAAGTTTTTCCAAGATAATCTTACTTTGGACAAAAGGTGTTTCAAGGGATGGTTTCCCAACTTGGTGACACGCCACCACATTGGTGAAGGCGCAAAAAAGAAAACAATGGAAGCCACAAAACTGCAAGTTGACGGGAAGTTTGATATTATATCCTCTGTTCCACGTCTTTCAGGGATAGATTCCATGTCTTTGGCTAATTTTGTTGCTTATGACACTACAAAGATTGCAATTTATGAGGTGATTGAGGCATTAAAAAATGAAAACATCAATTTTATTGGGATACATGGTATGGGAGGTGTAGGGAAGACCACTTTGGTGAAAGAAGTGTGGAAACAAGTTGAGGAAAAGAAGCTTTTTGATGAAGTTGTGATGGCCACGGTATCCCAGAAGATTGACATTAGAAAAATTCAAGGTGAACTAGGAGATATGCTTGGTCTGACATTTAAGGAAGAAAGTGAAACTGGAAGAGCACGGCGATTAGTTGCTAGAATAAAAAGTGTTGAAAGGATCCTGGTTATCTTGGATGATGTTTGGGCTACATTTGATCTTGCGGAGGTGGGAATACCATTTAGTGATGACCACAAGGGTTGCAAAATTGTCATAACAACTAGACGTTTGGAAGTATGCAGAGTCATGTATGTTGCTGAACCATCAACACATGTAGTCTTTCTTGATGTTTTGACTGAAGCAGAATCATGGGATCTCTTAAAGAAGAACACTGGAGAAGTTGTTGAAAATCCCACTTTCAATGATGTGGCAAGGTTGATTTGCAAAAAGTGCGGGGGCTTACCATTAACAATTGTTACCGTCGGAAGAGTAATGAGAGGCAAAGAAGATCCCGAAGAATGGAAAGAGGCGGTTTTAGAACTCAGAAGATCAGTGCCTAGAAACATTGAAGGTGTTGAGGAAAATGTGTACAAATGTTTATATTTCAGCTACGATTATGTGAGGGACGAAGAAGCCAAGCATTGCTTCTTGCTTTGCTCGTTATTTCCCGAAGATTGTGATATTGAGATCGAAACTCTAGTACACCATGCTGTGGGATTTGAGATACTAGAAAAGGTTGAAACCATTCAAGAAGTGAGGCAACGAGTGAAATCAGTGATAAAGATGCTCAAAAATTCATGCTTGCTAATTGCTGGTAAGGCGGAAGGTTACATCTGGATGCACGAGGTTGTTCGGGATGTTTCTTTATCAATTGGATCAAAAGAGTATTTCGTAAGAGCTGGTATTGGATTGAAAGAGTGGCCAACTAAGGGGATGTTGGATCACCACACTGGTGCTTCGCTAATTGAAAAAACATGTACTGCTTCTTATGGAAAAACTCCTTCTTTACAATTAGTTACATAAATGTTTTCCTGTCAATGGTGGTCGTTGATCGATGTATTTTATACGTCGATTTTTTATACTTCTATGACTTAAATTATGCTATTTCACGAGGCTTTTGGCCACTAATATATGTTTTCGGTGAGTTTTGTAAGTTTCATGGTTATTAGTGAAATTATGCGAAACTCCAGGGTTTTAAGTGCAAATTTCAAGAAGGGCCAAAAGGAAAATGAAGAAAGAAGGAAGTCGTCGGACACCTGCGACGCAGGTGCCTCGAACTGCGACCGCAAGGTAGGCAATACGGGTCACAAGGCAGAAGTCAAGAATTCTAAAGGCCAGACATACTGGAGACCTTGCGAACGCAAGGTACCCAACACCTTGCGACCGCAAGGTGGTCAGAATGCGTCAAAATTGGATTTTCACACGGTAGTTCGATTGGATTACAACTCCCGAGTATATATGGAAGTCAGATGCCGAGCCCAACGGAGAAAATCGGCTGGAAGCAGTCTTAGGTAGATTTTAGGTAGTTTTTAGATTGTATATCATAATTAGTTTGTGTAATTTCAAGTATTGAAGATCAAATCATGTATCCGATCATCTCCATGTGCTGTTCATTGTCTATGATGAACTAAATCACCATAATCTAGGAGGAGGGAGGTAACTTGTATCAAATTTATGTTTTGATTCTTATATATGTTCATTCGATGCTTGGTTATTGTGTTGTTTATCAATCCCTCTATTATTTTGCTTTGAACAAATGAATGTAATCGCAAATAACAAAGGCCTAGAGGTGCGGATAACTGCATGACCAATGTGCATATGTCGTACACTGGCTCACCAACACAATAAATTGGACCTATCGATGCACGAGAGTGATAAGTTAGGACCAGAATCATACATGATCTAGGTGACAGATAGATCATAAATCTAAGGGACAGCTAGATTACAGTTCTTGTGCTTAAGATATAGAATGGATGAATTTTGTTGGGATGGAGGTTGAACCAATTGTTCAACAGACTATATCTATCTTTAGTGAACGAACCCAAGTCATTGAATGATAATTATTATGAATTGAACATAAAGGAGATACAAGTGAAACCCAGAATCCTAGATTGCCACCCACCATAAGATCTTCATATTTGTTATTACTGCTAATTAGTTAAACATCTAAATACAAATAGTAGTTTAGAGTAGAAATAAATATAAAAACCCCCTTTAGATTAATAATTTGCTATCAATAAATTGCACTGTTCGTGATCACTTGTCTCTGTGGGTTCGACCCTTGCTTCCAATACTATTCTATAATAGTCTTGTCCACTTGCAAGGAAAAAGATTAATTAAAACATCGATCAAGTTTTTTTTGGCGCCGTTGCCGGGGACAAGCTAGTTCACGTAGTTAGTTTGTTGGTAGCGTAGTTTTTAATTTAATTTAGTTTTTAGTTTAATTTTCAGTTTTCAAAAAAAAATACAAAAAGATTTTATTTCTTAATAGTTAGTTGTTTTTAAATTGCTTTAATTTATTTTTATGCACGGTCGTAGATCCTTGAATCCTAAATTGGTAGACTTAAATCAAGATATAAATATTGTTAGAAGAAATCAAGAAGTCCTTGAAAATCTAGCTCCCGAGTTTGATAATCAAGACCAATTGAATCAAGAGGATCCTCTGGTTGATCCTCCAATGGAAGAAAATAACAATAATAGAAATCCTGAAAATCCAGTTGACCCAGTTAACAGGAATCAAAGAGAAGAATAACCTGCAAGAAGAAATATGGAAGTAGTGATAAATCAAATAACTATTAATGATTTTAGTAGACCTTCATTAAATGTTGTGACATCATGTTTAGTCTTGTCAGATGCTGTAAGGAATTTTGAGTTAAAAGGTCATTATTTTAATGTCATACCATCTTTTCATGGGATGCCCCATGAAGATCCTGTCAGTTTCTTAAGAGAATATGAATACATGATGAGTACTTTTCCTTTAGGAGGGTTAACTGAAGATCAAATTAAAATGAAATATTTTCCCAGTGCATTAAAAGAATTGGCAAAGAGATGGTTTATGAACCTAACACCAAATAATGTTTATACTTGAGCTCAATTATATTATTTGTTTATGAGTAAATTTTACAAACATGCATCTCTTACTGAGTATAGAAAACAAATCATGTCATTCCAAAATGAACCAGGTGAAACATTCCATGAGTCATGGGATAGATTTAAAAATCTGCTCATTATGTGTCCTCATCATAATTTGGCTCAACATGTGTTAGTGCTTCAATTTTACCATGGTCTTTCGCCAGGCTTACAAACTATGGTTGATAGTGCAAGTGGTGGTTCTATTAATAGAATGACTGAGGTTCCGAGGATGTGCTCAGCGCGGCATGGATAGGGTGCGGCATGTGCGGATGCGGGACACCACTTGCTCGCTCCACCCTCCCTTGTTTAGAGGAAGACGAAATCCAAAGTGCGAGAGGAGTGGTCTATGTTAGCACGTTTGAATGTGCCTCGGTTGCCTTGAGTGGATTTTGTATCCAAAATGGGAACTAATGGTTTTCCATGTCAGGTTATCCCTTATTTCGGGCATAACAGGATATGGGAATGCATTACCCTTCCATTCCCATTCTCCCCTGTTTTCTTTAGGGGAAAATAGAGAAGTGCAAGAAAGGATATTGCGACGCCCCCACTATGGATTTATAGAAAATAGCCTTATGGCCCAATCAGATCACTATGGGAGCTATAGGTTTCCCGCATCAAGTTACCCCTTGTTTAGGGGATACCAGGATATGGGAATGCATCACCCTCCATTCCGTATCTCCCTTTTTAGGGAGAACAGGAAAGTGCAAAGAGGGAATGTTGCGAGGCCCCACCTTGGATCTGAAAGTTTTAGAGTCGCCACCTTTATTTTAAGGCAAAAATAAAGGAAAACCGAAAGAAAACCGAGATTTTAGAAAAGCGGGTTCGGAGGCTAAGTTACGAGTTAGGAAGGTGCTAGGCACCCAACTCGCCCTTCGGTCTCAAAACGTTTTTGGTGAAGTATGCTTATTGTTATATTTATCTAGCAAATAAATAAGGTATTATTTTGACAAGGGAAATTTAAACAAATACATTCGTGGCTACATTATTCTGGACTCGCAGGCCGTCTCCTTCCAATAATTACAAACATATTTAAGAATATTTGGCCATTATAACGGCTCTTTTACATAATATTTCTTATTCTAATCCGGGCAGCACAACGGCTTATATTGGCTACATTGCGCCGGATTTAAATAACAACTTTTGAAAAATAAATGAAAGACAAAAAATACAAATGAAATAAAATACGCTCTTAAAGGTATTACCTTTTAGAGCGGCGGTGTGCTCGCTGTCCTCGAGGAGAGAGAGTCTTTGTTGTTTGTGTGTTGTTGTGTTGATAGAATAAGCGCTTGATTTTTGAAGTTTGGGCTTATCAACTCGCGAAGTGATAGCTTTATTTGGGTAGGTTTTGGCCTTTCTAGTTGGGCAGAACCTAGACTTAGTTTTTGACTTTTAGCTCGTTACTCGGCGGTAATGGCTTATTTTGGGATTTTGGACTGGGGATGTGAGGTGGATACCTAACAACTAGGCTAGGGATCACTTATAACCTATGGGTTTTTGATTTGGCAGAGTTTGGACGGGGTTTGGAGACTATAGGAGCTTCCACTCACCTATCTCGCACCTCTCGTACTAATATTATCGAAGCGACGGGCAGAGCTGCTGATCTAAAATTGCGTAAAACTGAACGAGTGAAATGAGAGGCCGGGGGTCTCTATTTATAGTAGAGACTGAGGATACGCTGGGCATTTGATCGTTTGTTCAGCCTGCATCGGTGAGTTGTACTCTGTGCTTTAAAACTTATACATTTTCAATGTGAGAGCAGCGCACAGTGCAAGGGATGGTGCGGCCAATGCACCCCTTGGTGCGGCACCAAGGGGGCTTGGTGCGGCACCATCAAGCTTTCAAGTTTCGATTTTTGCATTTTTCAGCATTTTGCGTACAGATTTTCCTTTTCGCATTTTGACTCTGCAACTTGACATTTGTTAAGTTTTAACAGTTCTTGATATTTTATGTCAGTCACATACCAGGGGTACAAAATTGGGGTGTCTACAATGACACCAGAAGCACTAGAAGAATTATTTGAGATGTTAAGCATTAATTCCCAACAGAAAAGTGCTAGAGGTAAAAATAGAAGCCTATATCAATTGCAAGATAATTCAAATACACAAGCTCAATTTGAAAATTGACAAATTCAAGAAGCATGTGCTTTATGTGGATTTTATTCTCATGCTACTAATTTTTGTCCATCAAGTGCTATGTATTCTGAACAGACTAATGTTATGAATATGTACCCTCAAAGGCCTAGGAATGATCCCTACTCAAACACATATAATCCTGGTTGGAGGAATCATCCTAACTTTTCTTGGGAAGGAAATAAGCCTTTGCAACCTCAACAATTCCAACCTCAACCACCACAACCTCCACAGTTGCCAAATCAAAATCAGTTGAGAATTGAAGAAGTTCCCAAACAAGATGTGGCAAGTAAAGGTCAAGCAACATTGATGAAATACATGCTTGAAGAGATTGAAAATCTAAAGAAGCACATTGCAAATTCTGAAGTTGATAAAAGAGAAGAAGGGAAGTTCCCTAGTCAAACCGAGCAAGCCAAGTCAATCACCATCTTGCGAAGCGGTAAGGTAATAGGTGAAGAGGTAAGTGATCCTGATCCTTCTTCTAAAGTGCCTGCTACATTAGAAAATTCTGAAAATGAAATTGAAAAAGAACTCGAAAAAGATAGTGATGAGAGTAATAAAGAGAATAATGAGTCAAGTAATCAAGAAGTAGAAGTAGAAGTAGAAGTTCCAAATAAGGAACAAGAGAAAGAGGTTCAAAATAAAGATAATACAAATGAAGTTGAAAAAGAGTTGGATCAAGAAGAAGAGGAACCTTATGTGGCTCCACCACCTTATGTTTCTCCAATTCCGTTTCCAAGAAGACTTATGAAAAACCGAATGGACAAACAATTTACGGAAATTTATAATATGTTATCCAAAGTGAATGTTAATCTTCCTTTGCTTAATGTTATTAAAAATATTCCAGCTTATGCAAAGTTTTTCAAAGATCTTCACTCTAAGAAACACAAGTTTGAAAACAATGAAAAGATTATTGTTTCTGAAAATGTAAGCTCTGTTTTACAACCCGAATTACCTCCTAAGTTGAAAGACCCTGGTAGCTTTAATATCCAAGTTTCCTTGGGAAGCTCTAAAAAGATGAAAGCAATGCTAGATTTAGGAGCAAGTATTAATTTGATGCCTTTTGCGGTCTATAAACAGTTAGGGTTAGGAGAACTAAAACCCACTACTATGCAATTACAATTAACTGATCGTTCGGTTAAATATCTTTTGGGTATAGTGGAAGACATCCTAGTTCAGGTTGATAAACTAATCATTCCAGTTGACTTTGTGGTTCTAGAGATGGAAATGAAGATTTGCACTTATAATGAAGTCTCAATATTGTTAGGCAGACCATTTATGGCTACTGCCAATACAATGATTAATGTGAAAAATGGTAAACTCACAATGTCAGTCCTAGATGAAACTGTTGAAATCTCTGTGTTTGATGCTATGAATAGACCTAGTGACATAAGTGCCTGTTTTTCAATAGATGAAATTGAAAAGTTATCAACCGAAACTTTTGAAGAAGAGGAAGATTATGAGATAGATAGATTAATTGTTTATGATGATAGTCCTATTCCTCCCATAAAAATTGGCATTGATGAAATTGAAAGAGAAATAGAAGAAGAGGAAAGACAAGAGAGAGAAAAGTTAGAAGCTAGTAAAAAGAAAGATAAAATAGAAATAAAGAAAGAATCAGAAAATAATTCTGATAAATCTGAAAAAGTAGAGCAAGAAAGTTATGGAATTAAGGAAGATGAAGTAGAGATTCTGAAATCTCTCTTTGAAGAAATTGAGATAGAGAATAGCATTGAGGAAGAAAATAAAGAAGATAATAAAGTAGAGAATGAGGAGGCTAAAATAAAAGAAACTATTAAAGTAGAAAATTCTGAATTTATGCCACCCATTAATTCTCCTAAAGTCGAAGAATTAAATCCATTACCACCCCATTTAAAATATGCATTTTAGGGAAGGTAACACTTTACTGTTATTATAGCAACCGACTTAACGGAAGAGCAAGAAGCTAGTTTGTTAAAAGTTTTATGGACACATAGAGAAGCTTTAGGATGGTCCCTAGGCGATTTAAAAGGCATTAGTCTCTCTATGTGCATGCATAAAATACATCTAGAAGAAGGTAGTAAACCTTCAAAAGAAAGGCAAAGGAGACTTAACCCACACATGGAAGAAGCCGTTAGAAAAGAAGTTCTTAAGCTCTTAGATGCGGGTATAATTTATCATATATCAGATAGTAAATGGGTTAGTCCTGTCCAAGTAGTTCCTAAAAAGTCAGGAATTACAGTCGTTAAAAATGAGAAAGACGAATTAGTCCCTACAAGAACAATAGCGGTTATAGAATGTGCATTGATTTGCGGAAACTAAATGCGGCAACTAGGAAAGACCACTTTCCTTTGCCATTTATTGACCAACTCCTTGAAAGACTGGCCGATCATGAATATTATTGTTTTCTTGATGGTTTTTCTAGTTACTATCAGTTACTTCGTTGCCCGAAGACCAAGAAAACAACTTTTACATGTCCCTTTGGTACTTTTGCTTTTAGGAGAATGCCTTTTGGATTATGTAATGCACCGGCTACTTTTCAAAGATGCATGATTTCTATATTTTGATTTAGTTGAAAGATGTGTAGAAGTTTTCATGGACGATTTTTCGGTTTTGGAAATTCTTTTGATCATTGTTTAGAAAATCTTACATCGATCGTCTGAAAAGATCTTTGTGAAACTAATTTAACTTTAAGTTGGGAGAAAAGTCACTTCATGGTAAAACATGGAATTGTCTTAGGGCATGTTGTTTCAAATAAAGGCATTGAAGTTGATAAAGCTAAAATTGAAGTTATTTCACAACTACCCCTCCCACTTCGATTAAAGGAGTTAGAAGTTTTCTTGGGCATCTTTGGTTTTTATCGAAGATTTATAAAAGATTTTTCCAAAATCGTAAACCTCTATGTAATTTGCTAGCAAAAGATACAAAATTTATTTTTGATAAAGAATGTTTAGAAGCTTTTAATTTATTAAAAGAAAAATTAACTGCCCCTATTTTATCCATACGATTGGTCACTTCCTTTTGAAATCATGTGTGATGCATCGATTTTGCAATTGGAGCCGTGTTAGGACAAAGGGTAGATAGAAAAGCCTCATGTGATCCATTATGCTAGTAGAACTCTAAATGATGCACAATTGAATTATACAACTCTTGAAAAGGAATTTTTAGCGATAGTATATGCTTTAGAAAAATTTAGATCATATCTGTAGGATCAAAGGTGATAATTTTTTTCGATCATTATGCATTGAAATATCGTTAAGTAAAAAGATGCTAAACCAAGATTAATTAGATGGATGTTATTGTTACAAGAATTTGACATTACTATCAAAGATAAAAAGGCGAGAATGTTGTAGCCGACCACCATTTGTCTAGGTTAGAATTTTCACCCTTGCTTGAGCGTCAATTTCTTGATGATCTGCCCCATAAATGATAATTTTCTGCGATGAACAACTCTTAGCCATTAAAGATTCTGACCCTTGGTATGCTGATTTTGTCAACTACTATGTGTCTGATATCATTAATCCGGATTTTGATCATTATGAAAAGAAGAAATTTTTGGCGGAAACTAAAATTATTTTTGGGAAGCACCTCATTTATACAAAATTTGTTCGATTCTTTAATAAGAAGATGTATTCGAGAAAAAAGACCAACAAGGTATTATGGAATTCGCCATGGATACTCTTGTGGAGGTCATTTTAGTGGAAACAAGGCTGCTAGAAAAATTTTGCAATCGGGTTTATATTGGCCTCTTGTTTTTAGAGATTGTGAATTGTTTTATAGAACATGTGATAAGTGTCAAAGAGCAGTGGAATAGGAAAGAGAAATGAAATGCCCTTGCATATTAATTTAGTTGTTGAAATTTTTGATGTTTGGGGTATTGATTTTATGGGTCCCTTTCATGTGTCAAATAATTGTGAGTATATTCTAGTAGCAGTTGATTATGTTTCTAAATGGATTGAAGCAGTAGCAACCAAGACTAATGATGGAAAAACAGTGGTTAAATTTGTAGAAGATTTGTTTGCTAGATATGGAGTACCTAAGGCCATAATAAGTGACCAAGGAACTCATTTTACAAATAAGTTGTTGAATAATGTTCTTAGAAAGCATGGTGTAACTCACAAGTTAGCTACACCTTATCATCCTCAAACATCCGGCCAAGTAGAAGTTAGCAATAGACAAATAAAAGCAATATTAGAAAAGTTTAGGCCTAATCGTAAAGATTGGGAATCTAAACTTAAGGATGCTTTATGGGCATACCGCGCTTTTAAAACCCCATAGGAATGAGTCCATATAGAATGGTGTATGGCAAAGCTTGTCATTTACCAGTTGAAATTGAGCATAAAGCATATTGGGCGGTTAAAGAATTGAATTTAGATTTAACTTTGGCTGGAGAAGAAAGATTATTTCAATTAAATGAGTTAGAAGAACATAGGTTGAATTCGTATGAGAATGCAAAGACATATAAAGAAAAGACCAAGAAATATCATGACATGGGGTTAGCCAACAAAATGTTTCATCCAGGTATGAAAGTATTACTTTTTAATTCTAGATTAAGGTTATTCCCCGGAAAATTAAAATCTAAATGGTATGGTCCTTTATAATTATGCAATTTATCCTCATGGAGCCGTTGATATTCAAAACCTAAAAATAATGAAGTTTTCAAAGTTAATGGACACCGACTCAAGCCATATTTAGAGCCGATGTCGGTTGAGCGAACAATTGAGTTAATTCGTTTGGTGACAATGAACCACCCGAGATTAGGCTTGCGGTTTGGTCGAGCCAAAGACGTTAAACAAAGGCGCTAAGTGGGAGGCAACCCACTATTTTGAATGTTATTTGTTTTTATAGTTAGTTTAAATATGTTTTTCTCCGTTAAATTTAATTTTTGGACATTTAATTTTTAATTAAATATGCCAAAATTCAAGTTTGGGGGAGAAAAACATCTTAGTGTTGTATTTATATGTTACTAATAATTTTTAGTCTAGAGTTTTTGTTAAGTTTTTGCATACAGGAAAGATACAAAACATAACGGAAGTTAACGAAAGGGCTAAAGCGCAAAAGCTATTGAAAGGGAAGAAAGAAAACAAGAAGGAGAAGTTACGGACACCTTGCGGACGCAGTGTGACTGCGACCGCAAAGGCCCCCGATAAATGCGATTTTCGTGCGTGGCGCGTGGGAATCAGTACAAAGACCAACGTTTTGACGCCCACCTTGCGGACGCAGTGTGGCGACCGATCAAGGTATAAAGGCTGCCGGGTTTTTCAATTGGAATTCACCCAGAACTTTCTCCCTCTTCAAGAAAAACAGCAGCATCACCGCCCAGCCTCTCAAATTTCGGCAGATCGGCTCAAATTCCGGAATACACTCCAAGAATCTTCCTCTTCCTTCACTATTCTTCATCCCCTACCTCCATCCATCCACCATTGCACTCCATCAAGGTTGAAGTTTTGAAGAAGAAGAAGAAGATCAGCTCATCTCACAAGTGCGACCGCCAAGGTCCCCAAAGGCCGGGTTTTCAATTGGAATTCACCCAGAACTTTCTCCTTCTTCAAGCAAAACAGCAGCATCACCGCCTCTCAAATTCGGCAGATCGGCTCAAATTCCGGAATACACTCCAAGAATCTTCCTCTTCCTTCACTATTCTTCATCCCCTACCTCCATCCATCCACCATTGCACTCCATCAAGGTTGAAGTTTTTGAAGAAGAAGAAGAAGATATTCCATTGACGACGCCGATCAAGCTCATACTCAGGCTGCACTCTCTCCATTTAGGCTGCAAACAAGTAACACTATCACCCTCTTTAATTTCTTACGTAAAATATTTGCATGCTAGGGTGTTAGATAATTTTAACGTAGATAAAAAATTTGCATGCTTAGAATTAATTTTTAATTTTAAAAATTTTAAAAACTTATTTTATTTGTTAAAACTTTAGTTTTATATTTTTAATCAAACAAAATGTTCCGTAAGCGTAGAAATACCAGTGCTTCGTCCTCCGGCCCCGCTCAGGAGGAAGAACAAAATTTTGACATCACCCGATTTGTGTCCTACGAGGCATCGAAGCGATACGGCCAAACTCTCCAAGTCCTTGGTGCCCGAAAGGGGATTCAAGGCTGAAGAATTTGGCCTCCGTCCCAATCTGATAGCTCGTAGGTGGGGGCTTTTGATAGATTCTCCGCCAAGGGCAGCCATAGTGCCCATTGTCCGAGAATTCTATGCCAATGGCAACATTGGCATAGATGGAGGTGTATTAGACACCGTTAATGTTAGGGACGTCGTAGTAAATTTTTCGTCCCAAAGCATTAACACCTATTTCGGCACCTCCAACTTTGCGGTTGGTGCCGATGATTTTAGCACACACCTCCAACCCCCCTCTATCCCTGTCGAGGTGGTCAATGCGACCATCGCCCTCCCTGGTGTGGTGTGGTCCTATAACCGTAATCCACCTTTTGGACCACGCACCATGGGGGAGTCCTTCCTCCAGGACACGGCCAAGCCCGTGTTCAAATTTATTTGCGGGCGTCTCATGCCCTCTGGTCACCAACATACGGTGACTTGGGAGAGGGTTGTCTTGACCTACACCATTATGTCTGGTGGGTCTGTTGATGTTGGTCGTTTGATCAACGGCCAAATCAAGACCCTTATTAGAGGTAGGACGAATACGGGGTTCGCGTTCCCGCATTTGATTACCGAGTTGTGTAGGGGGGCAGGCGTGAGAATGCCCAAACACGCGGAGAGGCTGAAGGCTGGTCCGGTCATTACTAGGGCCATTTTGTTTGAACATCACCAGCAGCCGAGAGTGAGGGTTCCTCAAGAGGAGGAACCCGAAGAGGAAGAGGAGGACCCGCTCGTTGGGATCTCCAATAGGCTAGAAGAGGTTGCCTTAGAAAACCAAATGGCTAATCAACAGTTGGCACAAATTCGTGCCGACCAAGAGAGGTTGTTTGGTTGGTTTAACACGGTGGGACAAAATGTCTCCGCCTATTATGGGCTGCCTCCTGGCACGATCCCCGAGTTACATCCTCATTCGTTATTTCCGCCCGACTCACCGTGAGTCGAGGCCCAAGTTCCATCCTCTTTCGTTAGGTGGACTATCTCCTTTTTATATTTGTCCTACCCCATCAATCCACTCATATGTTCCTCTATTTTGAGGACAAAATAGAAATTAAGTTTGGGGGGGGGGGGGATTTTAAACTTTAAGTCTTAGCAGGTCCTAGCCTAATGAGGAATGGAGTTGGGCTATGTTTCTAGGGTGAAGAAAAATTTCTTTATACGATGACCATCTAAATCTTCACCCTATTTTCCTGTTTTTAATTTTTTCTTATTTTCGGAGTTGTTGGCATGACCAGAATACTATAATAGAAAGGACCTTTAGGGTCCTAACAAAAGAGTCATCGTCATTATCTCCAAATTTCTTAAAGAAATATATATTAAAAAAAAATTCAAAATTTTCATCCTCAAGTTTTAGGTGTGGTAATGCTAGTCGTAGTCAATGAGGTGTTAGTGCAATGAACCGCATAGTTAGTCCGTAGATCCCTCTGGAATTTACTTAATTTTGTGAAACTTTTACTTTTCTCCAAATTCTTCATGCACCCACACCAGTCATAATTATGGATTGATTAGAATAGTTTTATAAAGTTTATAACACCTACTTCATTACAACAAGATATGCACAAGAATATGATGCATAGCCATTCGAACATAATTGTTGCATTAAATTGTGACTTAGGGTCAATTGCATGATAGTTAGATCCCTTGGATTTTTCTCATTTATATATCTCAAACACACTTTCGAACCGTGTCTGCATGTTAGTCTCAATTGTCCCTACCATCTGTCTTAGTGAATGCTTATGTGAAATCCAGTGATGCTAAACATTCAACCCCAAATTCCCATAGTTGATATGATATTTTGTGTTGTCTTACTTGCTTTAAAAACTACATGAGCATTTGGCATTAAGAAATGACTTAGGCCATCTTTGGATCGTTAGAGCCTAAATATTCCCTGACCTATACTAAAAATATCCCTAGTGTCCCCGTTGAGCCTAATGAAAAAGAATGGAGTGTGCTAAGCACACTATTTAAACCCTCATTCGCCATCGTTTCTATTACCCACATTAACTTAACCCTAAAAGCCTATACACTTTTAGCCTACCCTTTGAGAGAGTAGGATGTGGGTGGGGAAATTGATTTTGGGAGGACCAATTCTTTTCAGTTAGGCTATTTTTCGGAAGACTTCTTCTTTCCGTCGTCAAAAAAAAATAGAGAAAAAAAAATAGAAAAAGAAAAGAAAAGAAAAAAAATTATTGTCGACGAAAAATGAAACAGAAGAAGAAGAGTGTAACAAAGATTCAAATGGAAGCATAGCTTTCAAGAGAAAAAATTGTCAGAAAAATCATGCTGATAAGAATGATGTGATATTTTTAGAAGTATATATTGCCCAAAACAAGTTTGGGGGGGAAAGAAGAAAAGTGAAAAGTAACAAAAAGCACCCCTCCACTTGTAGTCTTTGCAGGTCCTAGCCTAAATAGGGAAAACTTCCTTTTGCTTGGAAGTATGAGGGATAAAAGGGTAGTCTTACTCTCTCACTTTGAATTCCAATTCCTTTCCTTCATATCCCCCTCACCTTGGCCTTACATTACAAGCTAAATAAAGACCTAATGATCTTCTTGCCAATGCTTATGCTGTTTTAACTGTCAAGTGAGTAATATGAGATTGATCACACACTTCATATTCATTATTATTCACCCTAAAGCTCACTGTGTTAGCATAATCTTAGCTATTACAAGTAATTGGGATAGGAGAGCATTGTATGTCATGCATAGAAGTGCATGGGATGGATCTATAAGTCTTTTAAATCCTTGGGACCTTTAAATGCATCGACCGGGTTTGGATGGTAGATCTCATAATTCTTAATGCATGATTTTCTATTAAACTTTGATTTTCATATGAATGTGGTGTTTAGCTTAATAAAACTGTTTTAGTTAAGATATTCTTTAAGACTGGTGATCACACACACACGGAGAAATTAGAAGTAGTAGCAGTTTTAAGAAAAGATCAGTTGGTTTTATGTGATTAAGCCTGCATATATGTGGTGAGCATTGAACTGAGATTACTTGCATATCATGCATTTATAACTAGAGGTTGAAACCAAAAAAAGATTTTATGTTTCATTTTTAATTTTAATTCGTTTTTGTATTTATCTGTTTTTGTATTTATCTGCATAGTCGAGTCACTCGAAAGAGTCTCCTTGAGTTTGTGGGTTTATAGAGGAGTGTAAATAGTGTCACCCTCCAAAAAGATTTTAATTTTTGTTATTTATATGCTTTTGTATTTATATGTTTTGTTTACTCGTGGACGAGCAAAGTTTAAGTTTGGGGGTATTTGATCGATGTATTTTATACGTCGATTTTATATACTTCTATGACTTAAATTATGCTATTTCACGAGGCTTTTGGCTACTAATATATGTTTTCGGTGAGTTTTGTAAGTTTCAGGGTTATTAGTGAAAATATGCGAAACTCCAGGGTTTTAAGTGCAAATTTCAAGAAGGGCCAAAAAGGAAAAATGAAGAAAGAACGGAAGCTGTCGATTCTGGACACCTTGCGGACGCAAGGTGCCTCAGACCTTGCGACCGCAAGGTAGGCAGTACGGGTCACAAGGCAGAAGTCAAGAATTCCAAAGGCCGGACATACTGGAGACCTTGCGGACGCAAGGTACCCAACACCTTGCGACCGCAAGGTGGTCAGAATGCGTCAAAATTGGATTTTCACATGGTAGTTCGATTGGATTACAACTCCCGAGTATCTATAGAAGTCAGATGCCGAGCCCAACAGAGAAAATCGGTTGGAAGCAGTCTTAGGTAGATTTTAGGTAGTTTTTAGATTGTATATCATAATTAGTTTGTGTAATTTCAAGTATTGAAGATCAAATCATGTATCTGATCATCTCCATGTGTTGTTCATTGTCTATGATGAACTAAATCACCATAATCTAGGAGGTGGGAGGTAACTTGTATCAAATTTATGTTTTGATTCTTATATATGTTCATTCAATGCTTGTTGATTGTGTTGTTTATCAATCCCTATATTATTTTGCTTTGAACAAATGAATGTAATCGCAAATAATAAAGGCCTAGAGGTGCGGATAACTGCATGACCAATGTGCATATGTCGTACACTGGCTCACCAACACAATAAATTGGACCTATCGATGCACGAGAGTGATAAGTTAGGACCAGGTTCATACATGATCTAGGTGACAGATAGATCATAAATCTAGGTGACAGACTAGATTAAGTTCTTGTGCTTAGGATATAGAATGGATGAATTTTTGGGGATGGAGGCTGAACCAATTGTTCAACAGACTATATCTATCTTTAGTGAACGAACCCAAGTCATTGAATGATAATTATTATGAATTGAACATAAATGAGATACAAGTGAAACCCAGAATCCTAGATTGCCACCCACCATAAGATCTTCATATTTGTTATTACTGCTAATTAGTTAAACATCTAAATATAAATAGTAGTTTAGAGTAGAAATAAATATAAAAACCCCCTTTAGATTAATAATTTGCTATCAATAAATTGCACTGTTCGTGATCACTTGTCTCTGTAGGTTCGACCCTTGCTTCCAATACTATTCTATAATAGTCTTGTCCACTTGCAAGGAAAAAGATTAATTAAAACATCGATCAGTCGTATTTATCTCGAGGGTTGTTATATGCAATCACCGAACTTCAGCTTCTTCGAGGAGTATACATGACCCAGTGACACGGCGGTGTGTTGGAATACAACACAAAAGAATAATGTCTTTCGAGAGACAAGAAGGCGGGCTGTGGCGAGTGCAGTCGCAGATGCGACAAGAAATAATAACTATTTCGCGAGGGCAAAAATGGCGGTTGCGCAGTCAACTTATGTGTTGACAATTCTTTGGAGGACATTGAATAAGAGCTCTTGCGAGGGCATGTTTGGAGAAGCATCGCATCGATATTGGGATGCTTGCCTTGCCTTGTCGGAAGGGCATGCATTGAACACGAGTGCTACATGAGGTATTCGACACCAACTTCCTCAATCCCAAGCCAAGCAATGGAAACTCTAGAGGTACATAAATGCGAGACAACAAGCTGTTGAGCGATCGTTTAACCCGGTTATAGATCTAACGTTTGAAGTGACCATATAAGCCATAAAGCCGATCTTTGTTCTTCTTGTCTCTAGCGAAAGTCGGCTTCTCTCTTCTGCCCGTTATCATAGCAATTTGTGCGACCTAATGAGGAGTTTATATATTTATTTATTTTGTTTTGTATTTTTGGTGTATGTGTTGTTGTTGTGAGTAGAGGTCAATTGACTCTATATACATCATTGTTTGCTTTTTTCCTTTTCTTAATTAGTTTCCTAGTTTTATTAGGAGACTTCAATGTCTTATAAATATATCTTCTTATGAATAAGAAGAAACATAACGTAGAGAATTATCTTTTAGTGTATTCTGATTTCTCAGATTTCGTGAGAGACTGTTGTAGAGGGTTAAGAGTAGAGGGGTGGTTTCTCAACTCGTTTGCTGTTCCAGATTCAATGTCATAGTGACTTCTTTACTCTTCTGTAGACATGGCCGAGGAAATCACATTTACCATCGTTGAGAAGATTGGCGGCCGATTATGGTTTCCAATTAAGCGTCAGTTTGGCTATCTTGTTCACTGCAACAATAACGTTGAGAGTTTTAGGGAAGAACTCACAAAACTAGAAGACCAGCAAAATAAGTTGCAGGATGCCATTGATTCAGCTACAAGGAATGGACAACTAATTCAACCAGATGTCAAAAATTGGATGACAAAAGTTCATGGTTTCGAAGACGAGGCGCTAAAGTTTTTCCAAGATATTCTTACTTTGGACAAAAGGTGTTTCAAGGGATGATTTCCCAACTTGGTGACACGCCACCACATTGGTGAAGGAGTAAAAAAGAAAACAATGGAAGCCACAAAACTACAAGTTGATGGGAGGTTTGATATTATATCCTCTGTTCCACGTCTTTCAGGGATAGATTCCATGTCTTTGGCTAATTTTGTAGCTGATGACACTACAAAGATTGCAATTTTTGAGGTGGTTGAGGCATTAAAAAATGAAAACATCAATTTTATTGGGATACATGGTATGGGAGGTGTAGGGAAGACCACTTTGGTGAAAGAAGTGTGGAAACAAGTTGAGGAAAAGAAGCTTTTTGTTGAAGTTGTGATGGCCACGGTATCCCAGAAGATTGACATTAGAAAAATTCAAGGTGAACTAGGAGATATGCTTGGTCTGACATTTAAGGAAGAAAGGGAAATTGGAAGAGCACGACGATTAGTTGCTAGAATAAAAAGTGTTGAAAGGATCCTGGTTATCTTGGATGATGTTTGGGCTACATTTGATCTTGCGGAGGTGGGAATACCATTTAGTGATGACCACAAGGGTTGCAAAATTGTCATAACAACTAGGCGTTTGGAAGTATGCGAGTCATGTATGTTCTTTGAACCATCAACACATGTAGTCTTTCTTGATGTTTTGAATGAAGCGAGAATCATGGGATCTCTTCAAGAAGAACACTGGAGAAGTTGTTGAAAATCCCACTTTCAATGATGTGGCAAGGATGATTTGCAAAGTGTGGGGGCTTACGGTAGCAATTGTTACGGTCGGAAGAGCAATGAGAGGCAAAGAGGATCGAAGAATGGAAAGAGGCGGTTTTAGAACTCAGAAGATCAGTGCCTAGAAACATTGAAGGTGTTGAGGAAAATGTGTACAAATGTTTATATTTCAACTACGATTATGTGAGGGACGAAGAAGCCAAGCGTTGGTTCTTGCTTTGCTCGCTATTTCCCGAAGATTGTGATATTGAGATCGAAACTCTAGAACACCATCTTTGTGGATTGGAGATACTAGAAAAGGTTGAAACCATTCAAGAAGTGAGGCAACGAGTGAAATCGGTGATAAAGATGCTCAAAAATTCATGCTTGCTAATTCTTTGGTAAGGCGGAAGGTTACATCGGATGCATGAGGTGGTTCGGGATGTTGCTTTATCAATTGGATCAAAAGAGTATTTCGTAGAGGCGGTGTAGGATTGAAAGAGTGGCCAACTAAGGGGATGTTGGATCACCACACTTGTTGCTTCGCTAATTGAAAAAACATGTCTTGCTTCTTATGGAAAAACTCCTTCTTTACAATTAGTTACATAAATGTTTTCTGTCAATGGTGGTCGTATTTATCTCGAGGGTTGTTATATGCGATCACGAGAACTTCACTTCTTCGAGGAGTATAAGGACCCGGTGACACGGCGATCTATGGGAATACAACACGAAGAATAATGCCTTTCGAGAGACAAGAAGGCGGGCGTGGCGAGTGCGTCGCAAATGCGACAAGAAATAAGAACTATTTCGCGAGGGCAAAGATGGCGGTTCAGGGCGTGAGCGAGTCAACTTATGTGTTGACAGATTCTTTGGAGGACATTGAATGAGAGCTCTTGCGGGGCATGTTTGGAGAAAGCATCTGCATCGATATTGGGATGCTTGCCTTGGTCGGAGGGGCATGCATTGAACACAGGTGCTACATGAGTATTCTGACACCAACTTCCTCAATCCCAAGCCAAGCAATGGAAACTCTAGAGGTACATAAATGTGAGACAACAAACTGTTGAGCTCTCGTTTAGCCCGGTTATAGATCTAACGTTTGAAGTGACCATATAAGCCATAAAGCGCTTCTTTGTCTCTAGCGAAAGTCGGCTTCTCTCTTCTGCCCGTTATCATAGCAATTTGTGCGACCTGATGAGGAGTTTATATATATATATATTTTTTTTGTATTTTTGGTGTATGTGTTGTTGTTGTGAGTAGAGATCAATTGACTCTATATACATCATTGTTTGCTTTTTTCCTTTTCTTAATTAGTTTCCTAGTTTGAGTAGGAGACTTCAACGTCTTATAAATATATCTTCTTATCAATAAGAAGAAACATAACGTAGAGAATTATGTTTTAGTGTATTCTGATTTTTCAAATTTCGTGAGAGACTGTTGTAGAGGCTTAAGAGTAGAGGGGCGGTTTCTCAAGTCGTTTACTGTTCCAGATTCAATGTCATAGTGACTTCTCTACTCTTCTATAGACATGGCCGAGGAAATCGCATTTACCATCGTTGAGAAGATTGCCGGTCCATTATGGTTTCCAATTGAGCGTCAGTTTGGCTATCTTGTTCACTGCAACAATAACGTTGAGAGTTTTAGGGAAGAACTCACAAAACTAGAAGACCAGCAAAATAGGTTGCAGGATGCCATTGATTCAGCTACAAGGAATGGAGAACTAATTCAACCAGATGTCAAAAATTGGATGACAAAAGTTCATGGTTTCGAAGAGAAGGCGCTAAAGTTTTTCCAAGATAATCTTACTTTGGACAAAAGGTGTTTCAATGGATGGTTTCCCAACTTGGTGACACGCCACCACATTGGTGAAGGCGCAAAAAAGAAAACAATGGAAGCCACAAAACTGCAAGTTGACAGGAAGTTTGATATTATATCCTCTGTTCCACGTCTTTCAGGGATAGATTCCATGTCTTTGGCTAATTTTGTTGCTTATGACACTACAAAGATTGCTATTTCTGAGGAGATTGAGGCATTAAAAAATGAAAACATCAATTTTATTGGGATACATGGTATGGGAGGTGTAGGGAAGACCACTTTGGTGAAAGAAGTGTGGAAACAAGGCGAGGAAAAAAGCTTTTTGATGAAGTTGTGATGGCCACGGTATCCCAGAAGATTGACATTAGAAAAATTCAAGGTGAACTAGGAGATATGCTTGGTCTGACATTTAAGGAAGAAAGTGAAACTGGAAGAGCACGGCGATTAGTTGCTAGAATAAAAAGTGTTGAAAGGATCACGGTTATCTTGGATGATGTTTGGGCTACATTTGATCTTGCGGAGGTGGGAATACCATTTAGTGATGACCACAAGGGTTGCAAAATTGTCATAACAACTAGGCGTTTGGAAGTATGCGAGTCATGTACATTCTTTGAACCATCAACACATGTAGTCTTTCTTGATGTTTTTGAGCGAGAATCATGGGATCTCTTCAAGAAGAACAACTGGAGAAGTTGTTGAAAATCCCACTTTCAATGATGTGGCAAGGATGATTTGCAAAGAGTGCGGGGGCTTACCGGTAGCAATTGTTACGGTCGGAAGAGCAATGAGAGGCAAAGAGGATCGAAGAATGGAAAGAGGCGGTTTTAGAACTCGAGAAGATCGGTGCCTAGAAACATTGAAGGTGTTGAGGAAAATGTGTACAAATGTTTATATTTCAGCTCTACGATTATGTGAGGGACGAAGAAGCCAAGCGTTGCTTCTTGCTTTGCTCGCTATTTCGAAGATTGTGATATTGAGATCGAAACTCTAGTACACCATCTTTGTGGGATTGGAGATACTAGAAAAGGTTGAAACCATTCAAGAAGTGAGGCAACGAGTGAAATCGGTGATAAAGATGCTCAAAAATTCATGCTTGCTAATTCTTTGGTAAGGCGGAAGGTTACATCCGGATGCGAGGTGGTTCGGGATGTTGCTTTATCAATTGGATCAAAGAGTATTTCGTAAGAGCTGGTGTAGGATTGAAAGAGTGGCCAACTAAGGGGATGTTGGATCACCACACTTTGCTTCGCTAATTGAAAAAACATGTACTGCTTCTTATGGAAAAACTCCTTCTTTACAATTAGTTACATAAATGTTTTCCTGTCAATGGTGGTCGTATTTATCTCGAGGGTTGTTATATGCGATCACAGAACTTCAGCTTCTTCGAGGAGTATACAGGACCCAGTGACACGGTGCTGTGGGAATACAACACGAAGAATAATGCCTTCGAGAGACAAAAGGCGGGCTGTGGCGAGTCGCAGATGCGACAAGAAATAAGAACTATTTTGCGAGGGCAAAGATGGCGGTTCAGGCGTGAGCGAGTCAACTTATGTGTTGACAGATTCTTGGAGGACATTGAATGAGAGCTTTTGCAGGGCATGTTTGGAGAACGCATCTGCATCGATATTGGGATGATTGCCTTGGTCGGAGGGGCATGCATTGAACACAGGGTGCTACATGAGGTATTCCGACACCAACTTCCTCAATCCCAAGCCAAGCAATGGAAACTCTAGAGGTACATAAATGTGAGACAACAAACTGTTGAGCAGTCGTTTAGCCCGGTTATAGATCTAACGTTTGAAGTGACCATATAAGCCATAAAGCCGATCTTCTTCTTCTTGTCTCTAGCGGAAGTCAGCTTCTTTCTTCTGCCCGTTATCATAGCAATTTGTACGACCTGATGAGGAGTTTATATATTTATTTTTTTGTTTTGTATTTTTGGTGTATGTGTTGTTGTTGTGAGTAGAGGTCAATTGACTCTATATACGTGAGCAATATAATACCCCTTTGTGTTCCAAGAAAAGAACATGTGCTTATTGTTGTGTGTAAATAAAGGTTAAATTTTCATGCTTGTTACTACTGAATACTGATAAGTAACTCTACACTTGGCTTAATTTTCGTTTCAATTTAATCATTCTTAATCTTCTTTGATTGAGTATCATAGTATCATGTGTGCAGGTGTGTGTAATTAGTTTTTCTTCTTCATTTTAAATCCTTGAAAAGAGTTGTGCCACTCTTCGTTCTAGGATCAGAATCATCAGATCAATCTTATCCGATCCATTTAAAAGTATTTAGTTCCTAAAATATAATAAAATTGATTCACTGATGGGCAATTCAATGATTCACCAAGTCTTAAGTATTCATATGCATGTTCCTAAATCATTCAAAAACAAAGCCAATATACTTGAAATCACGTCCATCTGGCAACGAGTGCTACAAAACAAATTTAAAAGGAATAAATTAAATTTAAAGAAAAGGAACCAACATATCCACTCACTGTCACTTTCAGATGATGAAACTACTCTCCCATCAGAAATGTAGTGATGGCTTTGGCAAATTGACAGTTGATCTTGTGGTGATCTGAGCCTTTGTGGCTTTGGGACCTTTGGGGCATTGTTGATCCCTTGCATCAGTAAGCCACCTTCTTGCCCTTCTACTCTTCTCCTTCACAATTCTCTTCTTTATGAACTCTCTCTCTCTCTTCTTTTCTTTTTTTTTTTGTTTGAGAAGTTTGGAACCAAGGACCTCAACGTCTCTTCTTAATCTTTATGTACAATTCTCTTGATGAACCTCTGTACCTTCTCCAACATTGATGACAAGAGCAGTGCTTTACACCATATATCTTAGAACCCTTATTGGCAATGGCCCATGTACTCTTTCCACCTTGAGATACCCTTATCTTTTTTCATTTTGCTGCCATATATGTTATGCAACGGTGAAACACTGGTTCACAGTCTAAACTGGTGACAGTCTGTAAATAAAATACAGAAGAACGGAAGTTAACTTAATACCTAAGTAGATTTAAACGTGTATCTCTCGTCTCTCTGCATATATCTCTCTTCTCATTTCATCTCATCTCAGCATATAAAAGTAAAGATTGTTTTTTACAAATTAATAGATGGACAAAAATAACTCTTCACCAAATAAATCACTCACTATTTAATTAAGAACAAAACAAGTAAATTTATCATGACAAAAAATAAAGTTTGGACGAAAATAGCCTTAAATATAATAAATCACTCACCATTTACAATGTGTTGATTCATTTCCGTTTGACACAACCGAGAATTGAAAAACTGTACAAATTGAGATAATTGATGGTGGAAGTTCCAATGAGTTTTTGAATTATTTAATTAAAGAATTCATTAATTATCTCTTGTTAATAGGAGTTTTTATTTTGGGAAACAAAGTTTTGGCAGAATTTTTTTCCCTATATAGACTATCCTGCTTTTGTATATATATGTATATATATACTCCCTCCGTCCCTAAATTATCGTTATCTTTTCCTTTTTCATCCGTCTCAAAATAATTGTCCACTTTGAAACTTACCTTTTTAGAACATCACTTTTACCACTTTACCCTTACCTTTTCACTTTACTTTAATTATGATTCACATACACATGGACATTAAAGGAAACTACACATTAAACCAATATAAATAATCAAGTCAATTGTTTTTTCTTAAATTGTGCGCCGGGTCAACTAGGACGATTATTTAGGGACGGATGGAGTATTATTGAGGGTTGTGTTGGTAAGTATAGTTCCTCTCATAAGTATTTTATTATGAGAGGATAGAACCACTACCTTATCTGTTAATAACTGTTATATGGATAAATTTTGAGGGGAAAAGTGTAAAATTTTAAACTTGAGGGGATCGTTGCCACCTTTTAGAGGCAATGAATGATACGACGTAATAACATAAACCAGTACGACATGATTATAGAGAGAATTAATACGAAGAGACACGACATGAAAGATACAAAACTGTTAATTTGGTTAAAATATTATTTATTATTATATTTATAATCAAATAAAATTAATAACATAAAAACGAGACAGTTAAGACGAATACGACACGATAACACGAATTGTCACTCTACTCGGTATATCTTATGTCAAAATTCCATAAGAAGGAACATACATGATATTGTATTTCAGTGGAATGCTTCCCCTTCTAAAGCAAGGACGTCCCCTTGAATTGTAAATTCGTAATGTGGCCACCTTGTCAATTTTTGGGATTGGTAGTTTGGACATGTTTAATTAGAAAGTTGAATGTCTGCCACTTTGCTAAATCAACATGTGTAAATTTCATTTTTGAATGTCTGCCACAAAGAAACATAAATTGTTCATTTCCCATGGTGATTTAAGAACTTAATTTTTTATTTTATTTTCGTAATGATTGAAAAAAAAAAGTGAGAGATAGTACATGGAATAGACTAGAAGCCTAGAAGTGAGAGTGGGAGGTGAATAGGCAGGCTAGGACTAATTTAAAAAATAAACCCCCTTATTTTTGTAACGTTGAGATGTTTTAAATGAGGAGAGAGAGAGAGAGAATGAGAAGTGTATTGGAGGAATAATAATATCGGGGCAAGGGGTGCTAAATGTAGTATGCCAAAAATGCTAAATACAATATGCAAATAAATAACTTGACCCTTCTGCCCCCTCCCCGCTAACATATCGTGCCTTTATTTTATTTTGAATTATTTGAAGATAAAAAATGATGAAAACTGGGCTAGTCTGTAACCGCTAAACTCTTCAACATTTTGTATTTAACGGTAAAAGACACTTTTTGAGTAAAAGGATAAGAATGTCCTTAATGAACCAAGACGCACTACACTGTCAGTAACTCAAGGCATTACAACACACAATTTCTGCCTTACGAATCCAATTTGTGCATTGGGATTTTCTGCATCGTAAATCCAATTTATGCATCATGAATCCAATTTCTGGATCGCAAATCCAATTTTTTTTGCATCGGGATTTGCTACTATATTCTAATTCCAAATTGATGTATTGCAATTTCATTAAATACAGATGCATCGTGAGTGAAATTCAATGCATCACAAATCAAAATTTAATTGCAATGCATGATTTATAATTATGTAACATTGTAACTGTCATTTCTGTTTCATAGCGATGCATCGCCTTTCCAAATTAATGCATCATAATTTCAAATCGAAGTACCGCAAATAAATTTTGATGCGTCATTATTCAAAAATGATGCAAATTCTTATCGAGTATTTCGTCGAACAATGTATATGCATATTCAAAAGGTGTGTCTCGAATATACAAAAGATAAGAATTAAGTAACAAAACAAAATGTGTAAAATGCATTGCAATTGGATATACAAAACAATCATGGATCCTTTCAAGACAAATGCAAATCCTTCAAATATCCACTTCGGAATAGGGTTGAAAATCAAAAGACATTAATTCCTTCATTTTCTTGCCCCCTAGTTGTCTTTTTCAGTGTGGGAAGAGGAGCTAATCTATAGTACAAGACTACAAGTAAGGTTAATTGATCTTGGATCTCAACCGGAAGACATGGGCCCACGTTCGTTGAATTGTAACGATCTCCTAAAGCAAATTAATCCCACTCACGATTAAGTTATAAAGTGAGAGTGGGACCGATGGAGAGGATTTAAACCCCATTCGTTGACCCAACAAATGTAATTTTCGAACAATTTTGATACAATAAAAGGTATGAAAATGGAGGCATCGAAAATAGAACTTTAGGATGTCGTCGACGAAGAAAAAGGTACATAGGGAAAAGGACTAAGAAGTAGTTTGGTGTTTTTGTTGATACAAACTTTTTAGGAGCAATTTAAAGTTGACTTTGGCGGTTATAAAAAGAAATGAGGAACTAAAGCAGTTAGTGATTTGGGAAAAGGGATCGGCCTGCAATTTACCCACACACAAAAAAAAAAAAACCAAGCCAACCCAAACCGCCCCCACCCCTATAAGGTTGGCCTTTGCACCTAGAGCTCTCAAAGTGGGTTGGGTCAACCCACGGGTCATAAAAACCCAAAAATTGGTGGGGGTGGGTTGACCAATGTGTGATACATCTCATAATTGGGTAATAGTAGTATAAGTTTTTTATCTAAAAAAATATCTAAAAGCAACATCTCTTTCTATATGATGTGATATATCTCTTCTCTTCTCTTTTATTAATGATAAAAGTAGCAGTCTTTTTATTTAAAGACTTTTAAAATCAACATCACTTTTTAACCAATGTAAGATTTATCACTTTTATTGGTAATAATAGTAATTTAAAATCAATATCAATTTATAACAAATGTATTATATATATCTTCTATTGCTAATAATAGTAAGTATTTTATATAATCTAAAATAATTAAAAATCAACATCATTTTTTAATCAATGTGAGATATACATCTTCTATTGGTAATAATGGTAGAAGTTTTTTTTATCAAAAATTGAAAACTAACATCACTTTATAACAAATGTATGATACATCTTTTCAATTAGTATTTTAAAATCTAACATTTTCTTTTTAAATAATGTGTTATACTTCTCTTATATTAGTAATAATATAAAATAATTTAAACTCAGCATCATTTTCTAGCCAATGTGAGATATACATCTTCTATTGGTAATAATGATAAAATTTTTTTTATCAAATATATATATATATATATATATATATATATATATATATATATATATATAAATCTTCATTCTAAAGCATCCATGTGGAAGCTTTAAAAACTTTTGGTTTTCTAGTGACTTTGAAAATCAACATCCCTTTCCAATCAATGTATGATGCATTTCTTCTATTGGTACTTAATAATAGAATTTTTAAAACAAACATCAATTTCTAACCAACGTGGGATACATCTCTTTTATTGTTGAAAAATTAGTCTTTTTAGTGAAAGATATTGTGCAACTTGAGGCACGAATTTCTTTACGTGTCATTTTTTTGTTGACGAAGATAATTGCGCAAATGTGTTCTACTCGGTGAGAGCATCAAAATGATATATTTATTTGTCCAAATCGAGTTTTGGATAATAAGATATCAAGACTTAAAGTATAATACTTGTTAAAACAATTAGTGTTTTTAGTGAGAGAAATTGTGCAAGTTGAGGCACGAATTTCTTTACGTGTCATTCGTTTGTTGGCGAAGGTAATTGCGCAAATGTGTTCTACTCGGTGAGAGCATCGAAATGATATATTTATTTGTCCAAATCGAGTTTTGGATGAATAAGATATCAAGAGTTAAAGTAAAATATTATTAAAAAATTAGTGTTTTTAGTAAAAAAAAAAATTGTGCAACTTGAGGCACAAATTTCTTTACGTGTCATTTGTTTGTTGACAAAAGTAATTGTGCAAATGTGTTCTACTCATCAAGAACATCGAAATGATATATTTATTTGTCCAAACCAAGTTTTGGATAAATAAGATATCAAATCTTAAATTAAGTATGATGTTAAAAGTGAGTCATTAGAAGTAATATCTAACCTTGAAGAGTTTTATCCCACATTGGTTAGGAGTAATGTTAGTTGTAAATGTTTTTAAATATAAGTCTTTTACTATTGACAATAGAAGAAGTTATATATACTAATACTAATACCCCTTATCATATTGAGTATTATTATGTATTATTATTAGCTAATGGTTAGAAAACCAAAAGTATATATCTTATATTGTTAATGATAGTAAATCTTTTATATAATCTAAAATAATTAAAAATGAACATCATTTTTTAACCAATATGAGATATACATCTTCTATTCGTAATAATGATAGAAGTTTTTTTATCAATAAACTTTGAAAACTAACATCACTTTATAACAAATGTATGATACATCTTTTCAATTAGTAATTAATAATAGTATTTTTTAATACAAACATCAATTTTTAATCAATGTATGATACGTCTCTTTTATTGGTAATAATAGTAGAATATTTTGTAACCATATGATATATATATCTTGTAAAAGTGAAAGTCTTTAGTCTAAAGACTTTAAAATATAACATTTTCTTTTTAAACAATGTGTTATACTTTTCTTTTATTAGTAATAATATAAAATAATTTAAAATCAACATCATTTTCTAACCAATATGAGATATACATCTTCTATTGGTAATAATGGTAAAAATAGTTTATCATATATAAATATGATATATATATATATTTATTTATTTATTTATATAAATAAAGTTGGTGAAGAGAACTATGGTTGTGCCACCTCACCACCTTTGGATAAATCTTCATTCTAAAGCATCCATGCGGAAGCTTTAAAAAACTTTTGGTTTTCTAGTGACTTTGAAAATCAACATCACTTTCCAACCAATGTATGATGCATTTCTTCTATTGGTACTTAATAATAGAATTTTTAAAAGCAACATCAATTTCTAACCAATGTGGGATACATCTCTTCTATTTTTGAAAAATTAGTGTTTTTAGTGAAAGAAATTGTGCAACTTGAGGAACGAATTTCTTTATGTGTCATTTGTTTGTTGACGAAGGTAATTGCGCAAATGTGTTCTACTCACATCATATTTAACTTGGTATTAGTGTCCAAATTGTTTTGAAATATGAAGAGTAGACTTGATATTGGCGGCATATGTTACTAGAAACATTAAACTTTGAAAACTGAAGCTAAAGTATTTCTCGGGGACTAAAATCACTTCTATTTATATATCTATATAAGTCTTTAGTATTATAATGTATTTTTTCGTGGATTCCAAAAAAAAAATTGTTGTATGTAAGTTTTTATTAGGAAAATTATTTTATTATTTTAACCTTATTTTTTATTTAATTACTGCACCTAGTTTATATGATCTATACAAATGCAGAACTATATAACCTAACATGACGATAAATGAAAGCTTATGTACACCTCTATCCACCAAAAAAATACTTACAAGTTAAAAAATATATATACATTTTGTCACTCTACAAGGAAGAGACGAAAATCAGTATCCCAGAAAACCCACAAATCTCGCAAATTGAGTTGGACATCAAGATGCACACGAGTTTTAAAATAAACTACATATTATAATAATATTAAAAATCAAATATTTTTTCTTTAATATATGTGTCGAGTCGAACATAACAATAATTTAGAAAAGGAAGTAAGCACTTCTATTTAAAACAACAAAATGTTTCGTAATCTGTATCCCTAGTGTTCAGCTATGGGCAACTATATATTGTAGTATCTAAGGTAACAAACTATTCTGATAGTGAAAAGTTAATAAATAAAACACCAAATGCTGCGTATAAGTAATTTTTTAATATCTAAAATGATTTATCTTATAATGATAAATATTTCTTTTTAAACAATTCACCTTAATTTTGTTTTTCTTCATTTTGCTTTTGTATAGTTTAATTGTAAAAAATATATGGCGTGCATTAAACACACGGATGTAAAAATTAGTTAAAAAATAATTTAATAACCGATTACCTATATAAGCTCGTGCTTATAGTTTTGCTCATATAAACAATGTCAATGCAAAAACCATAATTTGTATTTAGTACTCCCACTGTTCTAAAATTATTGTTCCTACTTTTCTTTTTCGTCCGTTTCAAAATAATTATCTTGCTTAAAAAAAATTTTAGATCAACACTTTTGCTACTTACCCTTACTTTTTCATTATACTTTAATTATGTGTCACATAGATATGAGCTTAAGGTAAACTACACATCAAACTAATATTAATAATTCAATCAAATGTGTTTTTTTAAACCGTACATCAAGTCAACCCAAATAATTTTGGAACGGAGAGAGAGTAGTATTTTGGTCACGAAATATATATTCTATTGATTTCAGAATTTATGTATATCAACTAATATTTTATTGTAATTTTTTTTTACCAACTAACCATTAAAAGGCTTGGACATCACATTGTATGAGCTAAAATTTGAATGTAAGTAATGTTGGAGACAAAGTATCACAAGAATGTCATTGTCTCTATCAGTAAAAACAAGAATATCACATTTAGATGACAGGAAAATCACAAAACAAAAAATAAAAAAACTTGATCATGAAAATATAATTTATATCAAAATATTACTAAATAATGAATTTAAATTTTCATCATAATTGTTGAGACAACTTATTGACATATTTGAAACTAAAGTGCACATCTAATGAAATGGACCAAAAGTAAAAGCAATGCATTGACAAATCTATAAAAATATAAATAAACATAAATAGAAAAATATTTTTCCATCTTTATCAGACCCGTTGACAAAATATTTTAAAGCCATCAATATCTTAATTTTATTGTCCATTTTACATGTTAATAAATCGAAATCAATTTTTTAATAATATTTTATACGTTAAAAATATGTGGTCTTTAAAAGATAAAATATAATGAACTTAAACAATCGAATTCAGCCAACATCTATTATTAAAAAAATATATTTTTATTTTTATTTAAAGGTAAAATAGTCCCTACAAAAATGTATTTATTAAAATATTAGAAACAAGAAAAAAAAAGTAACAAACCATTACTTATAAGTAGTTTTTTAACCCGTGCGTTAAATGCACGTCAACAAAATCGTATATAAACAAAATAATGAGGATCGGTTTATTAACAATTATACATAAGTATATCACTAATCATTATAGATTTTTAAAAAAATGTTTTTATACACAACATTTGTTGTCTTATTAGTTGGTTTTTTATCTGCATATCAATATCTTCAAACCAAAATAATTTGTTAATCTATAAACTACGACATATAACTGTCTATGGCTAAATACTTTTTTTTTCTAAAAAAGACATGCGTGCAATTATTGACTTTGAAACTTGTTAATTGTCATTACATATGATACCCGCAATATAAATTGTCTTATCTGAAACTTGAAAGACAATCTTACATCGGATAAGTTAATAACAATCTTGGGATAAAAACATTTTCTCCAACATTACTTCCTTTCAAAAAATTTGTTTCAACAATGTGCATGATCTCCAAGATTTATAATTATTAGTCTTGTTCCATTGCACAACCCTGCAGTATGGTCAATGTTTCTTAATAGCATTGCTAGAACACTAATTTTAATTATCAATTCATGGTCTGACAACTCCAAACACTTTATACTATTAAAAACTCAGATAATGAATGTCTTGGAACAAACTTAAATTTTTCTCCCTTCAAATAGAATGTGAACTCAAATAAGTTCTTCCTTTTGAATGATTACTTTTATTAAATTATATTTGTATTTTATGAATAAATAAATTTATTAGAAAAAATAAGCTAAAATCAAAATAACGAAATTATTTTTACCGTTAACAAATATTTTTGTTTTGTAAATTATTTTGATTTTAATAACTTCCATTATATATTTTTTGTTTTATTGACTTCGTAACTATTATTTTTGTTTTATTTTTAAGAATTAGTTTTAGGGAAAAAATTATTCCGTAATTTTTTATTGTTATTTTACTAACCTCAGTTTAAATTGTTTTGTTTTATTGACTCTGTAACTATTCTTTTTGTTCCATCAAATATTTTTATTTTACTAGCGTATTTTTGTTTTACCTAACTATTTTTAAGAATTTGTTTTAAAATTTTGTTCCGTAAATTTTTTTTATTCTTTTATTAACCATAGTTTAAATTGTTTTTGTTTTTATTGACTTTGTAACTATTATTTTTGTTCCATCAAATATTTTTATTTTACTAACGTGTTTTTTACATATATATTTTTTAAGAATTTTTTTAAAACTTTTGTTCCGTAAATTATTTTATTTTACTAACTTCCGCATCAAATTGTTTTTGTTTTGTTGATTCTGTAACTTTTATTTTTTATAGTTACTTGTTCCATAAATTATTTTTATTTTACTAACTTCTTATATTTTTGTTTTTTTTTTATTCCGGAATTATTATTTATGTTTTAGTTACTATTTTGTATGTTTAAAGAGATAAAAATGTTTAAACATATTTAAAAGAGAGGAGATGGTGGTGATGAGAGAGTAAATATGGAGGAGATGGAAGAGAGAAAGATGAATACAACCAGAGAAGATAAGAGAGATAAAGAGTGAAATGGTAATTCAAAAGTTAATAATTCAAAAGTGAGATTTGGAGGGAGAAATCAACCCTGTCATTATATATATATATAGATTTCTACCGTAGCAAACATGTAAGGTCAAACAAAAGTTAAGGTCAATCATTTGTACTATCGTATGCATAACGATTAACAATAGTTATTAGTTAAGGACAATCATTGCCGATATGACACTTCCGAAGTATGGTTTAAAGCGATCATGATTTTTAGGTTAACAAATTGTTCTCGGTTTAAAAATATTGATTGATATGAATTAAATAAGGAAAACCATAAAATAACACAACAAATGTTGTATAATGAATTCAATGTCTATCATATATATTACCGATACAATGATGCATTTCTATTTAGATAAGTGTAATTCATTCTTTTAATTTTATTTATTATCTTTGTTTTGTTTAAATAAAATTTAATTTAAAAAAATATGTCCGTATTAAACCTTAACGCATATATGTAAGACTAGTTGTTATTTAATTTGCCACTAGTCCTTTAAGTTTCTAGGCTTTGGAATTCACGTTAGCCCTTTGAACTTCCAATTAAATACCATTACTATGGGCAACGACTCTATCCAAAACGTCCTTTCCATTACTCATTTTCCCATAT
>CM028383.1:68948805-68983959 GCA_013146195.2 Codonopsis lanceolata
GAACCATCAACGTAGTCTTTCTTGATGTTTTGAGCGAGAGCAGAATCATGGGATCTCTTCAAGAAGAACAACGGAGAAGTTGTTGAAAATCCCATTTTCAATGATGTGGCAAGGATGATTTGCAAAGAGTCTGGGGGCTTACCAGTAGCAATTGTTACGGTCGGAAGAGCAATGAGAGGCAAAGAGGATCGAGAAGAATGGAAAGAGGCGGTTTTAGAACTCGAAAGATCGGTGCCTAGAAACATTGAAGGTGTTGAGGAAAATGTGTACAAATGTTTATATTTCGACTACGATTATGTGAGACGAAGAAGCCAAGCGTTGCTTCTTGCTTTGCTGCTTATTTCCAAGATTGTGATATTGAGATCGAAACTCTAGTACAATCATGTGGGATTGGAGATACTAGAAAAGGTTGAAACCATTCAAGAAGTGAGGCAACGAGTGAAATCGATTGATAAAGATGCTCAAAATTCATGCTTGCTAATTCTTTGGTAAGGCGGAAGGTTACATCCGGATGCACGAGGTGGTTCGGGATGTTGCTTTATCAATTGGATCAAAAAGTATTTAAATAAAAGGCTGGTGTAGGATTGAAAGAGTGGCCAACTAAGGGGATGTTGGATCACCTAAGTGCTTCGCTAATTGAAAAACATGTCTTGCTTCTTATGGAAAAACTCATTTTTACAATTAGTTACATAAATGTTTTCATGTCAATGGTGGTCGTATTTATCTCGAGGGTTGTTATGCGATCCGCGATCACGTAACTTCGCTTCTTCGAGGAGTATCTGGGACCCAGTGACACGGTTCAATGGGAATACAACCACAGGAAGAATAATGCCTTTCGAGAGACAAGAAGGCGGGGGCGTGGCGAGTCACGATCGCGAATGCGACAAGAAATAAGAACTATCTTCGCGAGGGCAAAGATGGCGAGTTCCGGGCAGTGACGAGTCAACTTATGTGTTGACATGATTCTTTAAGGAGGACATTGAATGAGAGCTCTTTGAGGGGCATGTTTGGAGAAGCATATCTGCATCGATATTGGGATGTTTGCCTTGGTCGAGAGGGCATGCATTGGGCACAAGGTGCTACATGTGAGGTAATCTCGACACCAACTTCCTCAATCCCAAGCCAAGCAATGGAAACTCTAGAGGTACATAAATGCGAGACAACAAAGCGTTGAGCGGTTGTTTAGAACTTCACAAAACTAGAAGGCCATCAAAATAGGTTGCGGGATGCCATTGATTCGCCTACAAGGAATGGAGAACTAATTCAACCGGATGTCAAAAATTGGATGACAAAAGTTCATGGTTTCAAGACAGGCGCTAAAGTTTTTCCAAGATAATCTTACTTTGGACAAAAGGTGTTTCAAGGGATGGTTTCCCAACTTGGTGACACGCCACCACATTGGTGAAGGCGCAAAAAGAAAACAATGGAAGCCACAAAAGCGCAAGTTGACAAGCGTTTGATATTATATCCTCGTTCCACGTCTTTCGGGGATAGATTCCATGTCTTTGGCTAATTTTGTTGCTTATGACACTACAAAGATTGCAATTTCTCGAGGTGATTGAGGCATTAAAAAATGAAAACATCAATTTTATTGGGATACATGGTATGGGAGGTGTAGGGAAGACCACTTTGGTGAAAGAAGTGTGGAAACAAGCTGAGGAAGAAGCTTTTGATGAAGTTGTGATGGCCACGGTATCCCAGAAGATTGACATTAGAAAAATTCAAGGTGAACTAGGAGATATGCTTGGTCTGACATTTAAGGAAGAAAGTGAAACTGGAAGAGCACGGCGATTAGTTGCTAGAATAAAAAGTGTTGAAAGGATCACGGTTATCTTGGATGATGTTTGGGCTACATTTGATCTTGCGGGGTGGGAATACCATTTAGTGATGACCACAAGGGTTCTTGAAATTGTCATAACAACTAGACGTTTGGAAGTATGCGAATCATGTCGTTCTTGAACCATCAACACATGTAGTCTTTCTTGATGTTTTGAAGCGTAGTCATGGGATCTCTTCAAGAAGAACAATCGGAGAAGTTGTTGAAAATCCCATTTTCAATGATGTGGCAAGGATGATTTGCAAATAGTGCGGGGCTTACCAAGTAGCAATTGTTATTACGGTCGGAAGAGCAATGAGAGGCAAAGAGGATCCCGAAGAATGGAAAGAGGCGGTTTTAGAACTCAAAAGATCAGTGCCTAGAAACATTGAAGGTGTTGAGGAAAATGTGTACAAATGTTTATATTTCAGCTACGATTATGTGAGGGACGAAGAAGCCAAGCGTTGCTTCTTGCTTTGCCCGCTATTTCCCGAAGATTGTGATATTGAGATCGAAACTCTAGTACACCATGCTGTGGGATTGGAGATACTAGAAAAGGTTGAAACCATTCAAGAAGTGAGGCAACGAGTGAAATCAGTGATAAAGATGCTCAAAATTCATGCTTGCTAATTCTTTGGTAAGGCGGAAGGTTACATCCGGATGCACGAGGTGGTTCGGGATGTTGCTTTATCAATTGGATCAAAAGAGTATTTCGTAAGAGCTGGTGTAGGATTGAAAGAGTGGCCAACTAAGGGGATGTTGGATCACCACACTGGTGCTTCGCTAATTGAAAAAACATGTACTGCTTTTTATGGAAAAACTCCTTCTTTACAATTAGTTACATAAATGTTTTCATGTCAATGGTGGTCGTATTTATCTCGAGGGTTGTTATATGCGATAACAGAACTTCAGCTTCTTCGAGGAGTATACAGGACCCAGTGACACGGCGGTGCAGTGGGAATACAACACGTAAGAATAATGCCTTTCGAGAGACAAGAAGGCGGGTGTGGCGAGTGCGGTGCATGAAATGCGACAAGAAATAAGAACTATTTCGCGAGGGCAAAGATGGCGGTTCAGGGCTGGAACGAGTCAACTTATGTGTTGACAGATTGCTGGAGGACATTGAATGAGAGCTCTTGCAGGGCATGTTTGGAGAACGCATCTGCATCGATATTGGGATGTTTGCCTTGGTCGGAGGGGCATGCATTGGACACAGGGTGCTACATGAGGTATTCTGACACCAACTTCCTCAATCCCAAGCCAAGCAATGGAAACTCTAGAGGTACATAAATGCGAGACAACAAACTGTTGAGCAGTTGTTTAGGAACTCGCAAAACTAGAAGGCCATCAAAATAGGTTGCAGGATGCCATTGATTCAGCTACAAGGAATGGAGAACTAATTCAACCAGATGTCAAAAATTGGATGACAAAAGTTCATGGTTTCGAAGACGAGGCGCTAAAGTTTTTCCAAGATAATCTTACTTTGGACAAAAGGTGTTTCAAGGGATGGTTTCCCAACTTGGTGACACGCCACCACATTGGTGAAGGCGCAAAAAAGAAAACAATGGAAGCCACAAAACTGCAAGTTGACAGGAAGTTTGATATTATATCCTCTGTTCCACGTCTTTCAGGGATAGATTCCATGTCTTTGGCTAATTTTGTTGCTTATGACACTACAAAGATTGCAATTTCTGAGGTGATTGAGGCATTAAAAAATGAAAACATCAATTTTATTGGGATACATGGTATGGGAGGTGTAGGGAAGACCACTTTGGTGAAAGAAGTGTGGAAACAAGCTGAGGAAAAGAAGCTTTTTGATGAAGTTGTGATGGCCACGGTATCCCAGAAGATTGACATTAGAAAAATAAAAGGTGAACTAGGATATATGCTTGGTCTGACATTTAAGGAAGAAAGTGAAACTGGAAGAGCACGACGATTAGTTGCTAGAATAAAAAGTGTTGAAAGGATCCTGGTTATCTTGGATGATGTTTGGGCTACATTTGATCTTGCGGAGGTGGGAATACCATTTAGTGATGACCACAAGGGTTGCGAAATTGTCATAACAACTAGACGTTTGGAAGTATGCAGAGTCATGTCTGTTGCTGAACCATCAACACATGTAGTCTTTCTTGATGTTTTGACTGAAGCAGAGTCATGGGATCTCTTCAAGAAGAACACTGGAGAAGTTGTTGAAAATCCCATTTTCAATGATGTGGCAAGGATGATTTGCAAAGAGTGCGGGGGCTTACCAGTAGCAATTGTTACGGTCGGAAGAGCAATGAGAGGCAAAGAGGATCCCGAAGAATGGAAAGAGGCGGTTTTAGAACTCAAAAGATCAGTGCCTAGAAACATTGAAGGTGTTGAGGAAAATGTGTACAAATGTTTATATTTCAGCTACGATTATGTGAGGGACGAAGAAGCCAAGCGTTGCTTCTTGCTTTGCCCGCTATTTCCCGAAGATTGTGATATTGAGATCGAAACTCTAGTACACCATGCTGTGGGATTGGAGATACTAGAAAAGGTTGAAACCATTCAAGAAGTGAGGCAACGAGTGAAATCAATGATAAAGATGCTCAAAAATTCATGCTTGCTAATTGCTGGTAAGGCGGAAGGTTACATCCGGATGCACGAGGTGGTTCGGGATGTTGCTTTATCAATTGGATCAAAAGAGTATTTCGTAAGAGCTGGTGTAGGATTGAAAGAGTGGCCAACTAAGGGGATGTTGGATCACCACACTGGTGCTTCGCTAATTGAAAAAACATGTACTGCTTCTTATGGAAAAACTCCTTCTTTACAATTAGTTACATAAATGTTTTCATGTCAATGGTGGTCGTATTTATCTCGAGGGTTGTTATATGCGATCACGTAACTTCGCTTCTTCGAGGAGTATACAGGACCCAGTGACACGGCGGTCGGGAATACAACACGTAAGAATAATGCCTTTCGAGAGACAAGAAGGCGGGCGGTGTAGTCGCAAATGCGACAAGAAATAAGAACTATTTCGCGAGGGCAAAGATGGCGGTTCAGGCGAACGAGTCAACTTATGTGTTGACAGATTGCCGGAGGACATTGAATGAGAGCTCTTGCGGCATGTTTGGAGAACGCATGCATCGATATTGGGATGTTTGCCTTGGTCGGAGGGGCATGCATTGGACACAGGGTGCTACATGAGGTATTCTGACACCAACTTCCTCAATCCCAAGCCAAGCAATGGAAACTCTAGAGGTACATAAATGCGAGACAACAAACTGTTGAGCAGTTGTTTAGGAACTCGCAAAACTAGAAGGCCATCAAAATAGGTTGCAGGATGCCATTGATTCAGCTACAAGGAATGGAGAACTATTCAACCAGATGTCAAAAATTGGATGACAAAAGTTCATGGTTTCGAAGACGAGGCGCTAAAGTTTTTCCAAGATAATCTTACTTTGGACAAAAGGTGTTTCAAGGGATGGTTTCCCAACTTGGTGACACGCCACCACATTGGTGAAGGCGCAAAAAGAAAACAATGGAAGCCACAAACCGCAAGTTGACGGAAGTTTGATATTATATCCTCTGCTCCACGCCTTTCGTGGATAGATTCCATGTCTTTGGCTAATTTTGTTGCTTATGACACTACAAAGATTGCAATTTCGAGGTGATTGAGGCATTAAAAAATGAAAACATCAATTTTATTGGGATACATGGTATGGGAGGTGTAGGGAAGACCACTTTGGTGAAAGAAGTGTGGAAACAAGCTGTGGAAAAGAAGCTTTTTGATGAAGTTGTGATGGCCACGGTATCCCAGAAGATTGACATTAGAAAAATAAAAGGTGAACTAGGATATATGCTTGGTCTCACATTTAAGGAAGAAAGTGAAACTGAAGAGCACGGCGATTAGTTGCTAGAATAAAAAGTGTTGAAAGGATCCTGGTTATCTTGGGTGATGTTTGGGCTACATTTGATCTTGCGGAGGTGGGAATACCATTTAGTGATGACCACAAGGGTTGCGAAATTGTCATAACAACTAGACGCTTGGAAGTATGCGAGTCATGTCTGTTTCGAACCATCAACACATGTAGTCTTTCTTGATGTTTTGACCGGCGAGTCATGGGATCTCTTCAAGAAGAACACTGGAGATGTTGTTGAAAATCCCATTTTCAATGATGTGGCAAGGATGATTTGCAAATAGTGCGGGGGCTTACCAGTAGCAATTGTTACGGTCGGAAGAGCAATGAGAGGCAAAGAGGATCCCGAAGAATGGAAAGAGGCGGTTTTAGAACTCAAAAGATCAGTGCCTAGAAACATTGAAGGTGTTGAGGAAAATGTGTACAAATGTTTATATTTCAGCTACGATTATGTGAGGGACGAAGAAGCCAAGCGTTGCTTCTTGCTTTGCCCGCTATTTCCCGAAGATTGTGATATTGAGATCGAAACTCTAGTTCACCATGCTGTGGGATTGGAGATACTAGAAAAGGTTGAAACCATTCAAAAAGTGGGGCAACGAGTGAAATCAATGATAAAGATGCTCAAAAATTCATGCTTGCTAATTGCTGGTAAGGCGGAAGGTTACATCCGGATGCACGAGGTGGTTCGGGATGTTGCTTTATCAATTGGATAAAAAGAGTATTTCGTAAGAGCTGGTGTAGGATTGAAAGAGTGGCCAACTAAGGGGATGTTGGATCACCACACTGGTGCTTCGCTAATTGAAAAAACATGTACTGCTTCTTATGGAAAAACTCCTTCTTTACAATTAGTTACATAAATGTTTTCCTGTCAATGGTGGTCGTATTTATCGCGAGGGTTGTTATATGCGATCACAGAACTTCAGCTTCTTCGAGGAGTATACAGGACCCAGTGACACGGCGGTCTATGGGAATATACAACACAGAAGAATAATGCCTTTCAAGAGATAAGAAGGCGGGCTGTGGCGAGTGCAGTCGCAAATGCGACAAGAAATAAGAACTATTTCGCGAGGGCAAAGATGGCAGTTCCCGGGGCAGCGAACGAGTCAACTTTTGTGTTGGCATATTATTGGAGGACATTGAATGAGAGCTCTTGCAGGGCATGTTTGGAGAACGCATCTGCATCGATATTGGGATGCTTGCCTTTGTCGGAAGGGCATGCATTGAACACAGGGTGCTACATGAGGTATTCTGACACCAACTTCCTCAATCCCAAGCCAAGCAATGGAAACTCTAGAGGTACATAAATGCGAGACAACAAACTGTTGAGCAGTTGTTTAGCCTGGTTATAGATCTAACGTTTGAAGTGACCATATAAGCCATAAAGCCAGTGCTGCTGCTGTTGTCGTTGTCTCTAGCGAAAGTCGGCTTCTCTCTTCTGCCCGTTATCATAGCAATTTGTGCGACCTGATGAGGAGTTTATATATTTATTTTTTTTGTTTTGTATTTTTAGTGTATGTGTTGTTGTTGTGAGTAGAGGTCAATTGACTCTATATACGCGAGCAATATAATACCCCTTTGTGTTCCAGGAAAAGAGCATGTGCTTATTGTTGTGTGTAAATAAAGGTTAAATTTTCATGCTTATTACTACTGAATACTGATAAGTAACTCTACACTTGGCTTAATTTTTCTTTCGCTTTAATCATTCTTAATCTTGTCATGGGCGCTTGAGTATCATGAGTGCAGGTGTTTGTAATTAGTTTTTCTTCTTCATTTTAAATCCTTGACAAGAGTTGTGTCGCTCTTCATTCTAGGATCAGAATCATCAAATCAATCTTATCTGATCCATTTAAAAGTATTTAGTTCCTAAAATATAATAAAATTGATTCACTGATGTGCAATTCAATGATTCACCAAGTCTTAAGTATTCATATGCATGTTCGTAAATCATTCAAAAACAAAGCCAATATACTTGAAATCACGTCCATCTGGCAACGAGTTCTACAAAAAAAAATTTAAAAGGAATAAATTAAATTTAAAGAAAAGGAACCAACATATCCACTCACTACCACTTTCAGATGATGAAACTACTCTCCCATCAGAAATGTAGTGATGGCTTTGGCAAATTGACATTTGATCTTGTGGAGATCTGAGCCTTTGTGGCTTTGGGACCTTTGGGGCATTGCTGATCCTTTGCATCAGTAAGCCTTCTTCTTGCCCTTCTACTCTTCTCCTTCACAAATCTCTCTCTTCTTCTTTTTTTTGTTTTTTTTTTTGTTAGAGAAGTTTGGAACGAAGGACCTCAACGTCTCTTCTTAATCTTTATGCACAATTCTCTTGATGAATCTTTGTACCTTCTCCAACATTGATGACAAGAGCAATGCTTTACACCATATATCTTAGAACCCTTATTGGCAATGGCCCATGTACTCTTTCCACCTTGAGATACCCTTATCTTTTTTCATTATGCTGTCATATATGTTATGCAACGGTGAAACACTGGTTCACAGTCTAAACTGGTGACAGTCTGTTAATAAAATACAGAAGAACGGAAGTTAACTTAATACCTAGGTAGATTTAAACGTGTATCTCTCGTCTCTCCGCATATATCTCTCTTCTCTTCTCATCTCATCTCATCTCAGCATATAAAAGTAAAGGTTGTTTCTTACAAATTAATAGATGGAAAAAAATAATCATTCATCAAATAAATCACCCACTATTTAATTAAGGACAAAACAAGTAAATTTATCATGACAAAAAATAAAGTTTGGATGAAAATAACTTTAAATATAATAAATCACTCACCATTTACAATGTGTTGATTCATTTCCGTTTGACACAACCGAGAATTGAAAAACTGTACAAATTGAGATAATTGATGGTGGAAGTTCCAATGAGTTTTTGAATTATTTAATTAAAAAATTCATTAATTGTCTCTTGTTAATAGGAGTTTCTATTTTGGAAAAGAAAGTGTTGGCCGAATTATTTTCCCTATATAAACTATCCTGTTTATATATATATATATATATATATATATATATATATATTAATGTTATTGAGGGTTGTGTTGTTAAGTATAGTTCCTCTCATAAGTATTTTATTTTGAGAGGACAGAACCACTACCTTATCTGTTATATGGATAAATTTTGAGGGGAAAAGTGTGAAATTTTAAAGTTGAGGGGATCGTTGCCATCCTTTAGAGGCAATGAATGATACGACACAATAACACAAACTAGCATGACACGATTATAAAGAGAAATGATATGAAGAGAAACGACATGAAAGACACAAAATTGTTAATTTGGTTAAAATATTATTTATTATTATATTTATAATCAAATAAAATTAATAACATAAAAACAAGATAATGAGGATGAACACGACACGATAACACGAATTGTCACTCTATTCGATATATCTTCTATCAAAATTCCATAAGAAGGAACATACATGATATTGTATTTCAGTGGAATGCTTCCCCTTCTAAAGCAAGGAACTCCCCTTGAATTGTAAATTCGTAATGTTGCCACCTTGTCAATTTTTGGGATTGGTAGTTTGGACATGTTTAATTAGAAAGTTGAATGTCTGCCACGTTGCTAAATTAACATGTGTAAATTTCATTTTTGAATGTCTGCCACAAAGAAACATAAATTGTTCATTTCCCTTGGTGATTTAAGAACTTAATTTTTTATTTTTTATTTTATTTTCATAATGATTGAAAAAAAAAAGTGATAGATAGTACATCAAATAGACTAGAAGCCTAGAAGTGAGAAAGTGGGAGGTGAATAGGCAGGCTATGACTAATTTAAAAAATAAACCCCCTTATTTTTGTAACGTTGAGATGTTTTAAATGAGGAGAGAGAGAGAGAGAGAAGTGTATTGGAGGAATAATAATATCGGGGCAAGGGGTGCTAAATGTAGTATGCCAAAAATGCTAAATACAATTAGTTTTACATCCGTGCGTTAAATGCACAGTCATACAATTTCTTCAATTAACTTTTACTCAAGTGAAATAAAGCAAAAAAACAATTTTTTTTAAAAAATGTTGGAGGCAACTACTTTTAATAATAATAAAAAAAAAAGTTTTGTTTTGATTTAAAAATTAGAGACTTGTATATTTAAGATCTGAGAAAATAAAGTCAATTTTTTAGAAAATAAAAACAACTTTATCATTCACTAAGTTTTAATTGTAGCAATAATTTTAGAAATAGTTGTAAACCTAACATTGTTATAAATTAAAAGACAAATGATATTACGAGCTAGAGCTTGTGATATAATTATGAGCTTTAGTGTTTGAGCCGTTAGATGATTAAGTTGATGATGATTTGGAATGTTCATATCATTGCTTAAAAAAGAACATATTTAATCTAACGGTGTAAATATCTTAGGAGATTTGATTTAACGGCACTAATATTAAAGCTTGTAATAATACTACAAGCTCTAGCTCGTAATATCATAGCTCTAAATTAAAACATGGTGAATATATAGTCATATAGTAATTAATTGCATTATATGAAAAGTACTCCTTCCGTCCCAAAATTATTGTCCTGATTTCTTTTTTTGTCTGTCCCAAAATAATTGTCTTATGTGAAACTTTTTTAAGACAACACTTTTACCACTATACCCTTAATTTTTCATCTTAATTTAATTACGAGTCACATACACATGTGCTTTAAAGTAAACTACACATCAAACTAATATTAACAATTCAGTCAAATGTGTTTTCTTAAACCGTGCGCCAAATCAACCCAGACGATAATTTTGGGATGGGGGGAGTAATAAACAATTTTAAAAATATACTACAAATGAAGAGAATCTAATTATAAAGAATTATATCAAAAAATAATAACATTATGAAAAAATCGAAATGTTATTATCGTGGTATCTCAATAATCCTCCGTTAACTACACAAATAAAAATGAAGAAATAAGGAGAGGAAAATAGGAAACCCCAGCTGGCAATCTCCCTTGTTCTTACTGGTGATCTCTCAAACACTCACCGTCCACATAAGAGTAAGCTCTCGTCCTCTCAGTCGATCCATCTCTCTTTCTCTAATATCCAACGTTATTCTAAGAAAAAAATATTGATTATATATTTTCGGTGATTTTTCATTCGGATCTAATGAAATCATATAAAAATATTTTGTTTAATTATTTCGTATAAAAAACATTTTTGACGTTCAGATCTACTGTGAATTTGTTAATATTTTTTATACATCGATTTTTGTTATTTACTTTTACATAAATCTTCGAACTAATCATTTAATATTTTCGAAAGATAATTTTTTTGTTCTGGTGATTTTTATTTCATACTACTTCGAATTTGTCAATGGTTTTTTTACAACTCAAATTTTGGGTATTTATAGATTTACATGATTTTTTTAGTAGAATATTTCAATATATGATAGGTTCATGTTGTGAACTAATCCATTTTCATTAATCATCATTTACAATGTATTGATTCATTTATGTTTGACACAATCGAGAATTGAAAAACTGTGCAAATTGGTAATTGATGGTGGAAGTTCCAAGGAGTTTTTGAATTATTTAATCAAGGAATTCATTAATTGTTTCTTGTTAATAGGAGTTTCTATTTTGAGAAACAAAGTTTTTGCGGGATTTTTCTCTATATAGACTACCATGCTTTTATATATATATAGATATGCAAATAAATAACTTGACCCTTCTGCCCCCTCCCACCTAACATATCTTGCCTTTATTTTATTTTGAATTATTTGAAGATAAAAAAATGATTAAAACTGGGCTAGTCTGTACCCGCTAAACTCTTCAACATTTTTTATTTAACGGTAAAAGGCACTTTTTGAGTAAAAGGACGAGAATGCCCTTAATGAACCAAGACGCACTACACTGTCAGTAACTCAAGGCATTACAACGCACAATTTCTACCTTATGAATCCAATTTGTGCATTGAGATTTTCTGCATTATAAATCCAATTTATGCATCATGAATCCAATTTCTGGTTCGCAAATCCATTTTTTTTGCATCGGGATTTTTTATTATATTCTAATTCCAAATTGATGTATTGCAATTTCATTTCATACAGATGCATCGTGAGTGAAATTCAATGCATCACAAATCAAAATTTAATTGTAATGCATGATTTATAATTATGTAACTGTCATTTCTATTTCATAGTGATGCATCGCCTTTCCAAATTAACGCATCGTAATTTCAAATCGAAGTATCGCAAATAAATTTTGATGCGTCATGATTCAAAAATGATGCAAATTCTTATCGAGTATTTCGTACAGAGTATATGCATATTCAAAAGGTGTGTCTCGAATATACAAAAGATAAGTATTAAGTAACATAACAAATGTGTAAAATGCATTGCAATTGGATATACAAAACAATCATGGATCCTTTCAAGACAAATGCAAATCCTTCTAATATCCACTTCGGAACAGGGTTGAAAATCAAAAGACATTAATTCCTTCATTTTCTTGCCCCCTAGTTGTCTTTTTCAGTGTGCGAAGAGGAGCTAATCTATAGTACGAGTAAGGTTAATTGATCTTGGATCTCAACCGGAAGACATGGGCCCACGTTCGTTGAATTGTAACGATCTCCTAAAGCAAATTAATCCCACTCACCAATAAGTTATAAAGTGAGAATGGAACCGATGCAGAGGATTTAAACCTTATTCGCTGACCCAACAAATGTAATTTTCGAACAATTTATATACAATAAAAGGTACAAAATGGAGGCATCGAAAATAGAACTTCAGGATGTCTTCGACGAAGAAAAAGGTACGAAGGGAAAAAGGACTGAGAAGTTGTTTGGCGTTTTTGTTGATACAAACTTTTTAGGAACAATTTAAAGTTGACTTTGGCGATTATAAAAAGAAATGAGGAACTAAAGCGGTTAGTGATTTGGGAAAAGGGACCGGCCTGCAATTTATCCACACACACACACACACAAACCAAGCCAACCCAAACTACCCCCACCCCTTTAAGGTTGGCCTTTACACCTAGAGATGTCAAGGTGGGTTGGGTCAACCCACGGGTCATAAAACCCAGAAATTGGTGGGGGCAGGTTGACCACAAGGTGGTGGGTTAAGAAAATGTGAACTCAGTCTAACCTAACATGGTTTGTGGATCAGATGGGTCAGTCCACCAATTTTTTCTCACACAGCTACGGTGGATAGCCGGTGGTGCTATTGTTTTTGCCTAAGGGATGTGTGACAGAGTCACACAAAGAGAAAGAGAGAGGGAGAGAGAGAAGGGGGCTGATAGTGGAAGGGACCGGCCATAATTTTACAAAAAAAAAAAATATCAATCAATCAATCAAATGGCTTAGGATATTTTGGTCAAGTTTTTTTTTTCCGCATGTTGTATTTAGCATGCCCGTATCAGTGTGATGTTTCTTTTGGTTAAGTGTAAAGTTAGTATAATGATAGTTTAGGTATTTTCATCATATTCAAAAATATTGAATAACATTTCTAACGATAACTACGGGAGGGTGAGCTGGCATAAGGGATTAAATGAATATAATTAAAAAAGGTAAAGTATTATTTAAATCCAACTTAAAATAAAGCATCTTGAACACAAAAAGAATTTATATCAAAATTTGAAACTATTCCACAAACTTTATTAACCAAACACTTTGAATAAAAAATATCAACAACATTGAAACCAACGCTCAATATTATTTTGGCAAGGACACTGTTGAACTATCCTTCCCTTTTGGAAAGAGGTTAGCGTTAGTTCATGTTCTGTCTGTTTCAGAAATTAGGAAGAATCTTGTATCTGCAAATCGAATTCAAAAAATGTAGTATGAGTTTTGGGGAAAAAGTCAAGACAGGTCAACCCGTTTTAACACGACTCATTTCAATCTGTTTGATACTCAAGTTTTGATAGATTTCAACCCGTTTGGATATGTTACTCGTTTCAATTCGACCTAACAAACCCAATTGTCATGCCTGATTGTGGGATTCATTGCCCAAATGTGTTACCCATTGTTTAAGCAGCTGAGTCAAGTTTTTAACCACTTAGATGCACAGTAATTATCAAGTTTCTCATTAAACCATTAACCAAGTTGAGTATTTACTTGATAAACAATGCACATTAAATAAGAAAATTAAATATATAATTGGAATTCAAAATTAGATACTACGAAGCGCAAATGATATTAGTCAAAAATAATTTTAACTTCTTTGTTTATATGGAAAATATTTTATATTTAGATTTTTTTAAAATGTATGTGTGGAAGACATGTTACTACGTTGGCAACTAAATATATTATTCAATAACCTATTACTTATATCTAGGCTTTGCAATTGAGTGGGTTGGGTCGAGATTGTATGAGTAATGAGTTGGAACCCATTAGAACCAAAATATCAAACGGGTCAAGATGTGTCAGGTTGAAATGACCATGACGGGATAAAACGGGTCGCCTAGTTTTAACCCTGATTCCCTCCCCCCCCAAAATCATATAGTTATAGTGTAAAAATTATCGGGTCAAAATAGGCAACTAGTTCAATCTGCTTTAACCCGACCCAATATGTTCATATTTTTTTGTCGAAACGAATTACTCATTTTGACCCAATAAAGTTAACGGATTCGGGTTTTAATTGTCATACCTACTTATATCGGCTCGTGCTTATAGTTTTGCTCATCTAATTTATATTTGAAAAAATTAGGGTCGGTTCACTTTTTAAAACTTTTAATTGCTAAAGTATATCTTTTTTATTTTCAACCGGAAAAAATCACTTTTGGTGGTAAAATGACTACGATACCCTTAATGAACCGTAGGCACGCGACGGAGGTCATTATTTTTGCACCGTGATTCATTAATTTTATCACATTATTTCTTGCACCGCGATTCAATAGTGTAATTGCTAGTCTATTTTTGAACCGCGATTCATCAATTTTAGTGCATTAGTTTTTGAACCGCGATACAAAATTATAAAAAACCAGACCACGTCCTCCGTCTGCTTCTTCTATCTCCTCCGTTGTAAGCCTTCTTCTTCCTCCTCTTTCCCCGCCTTCGTCCCAACTGAAAAAAAATTCAACACAGCACAGATCCATTATAGTTTCGTATTTTATAAATAAAAAAAACTCGTTTACTTTTCGGGGACGTTGCCCCCGAACCCCTATGACCTGACGGGACAGGTAGATCCCCATTTCGTTGCGAACAATCGTGATTTTCAAATTCAAATGTGTTGCCGGAGCTGTTGAAGAAGACAATGGTATTTTTGGAACAATATTTCGAAAAGTAGTCTTTTGCGGTTGAAAAAAAAAACTTTTGGGGTTATAAATTTTAAAAAATGACCGGCCAGAATTTTTCCCGTTTATATTTTTATTTAGTTTGTTACTAGTCCTTTTGGTTTCATAGGTTTTGGAATTCACATTAGCCCTTTGAACTTCCAATTAAGTGTCATAACTATGCCCAAAGACAACTTTATCAAGAAGGCCCTTTCCACTACTCATTTTACATCTATATATGTGCTGGAGATTTAGTTACAAAGAAGACATCGTTAATCAAAAAGTGAGATAAGGATGGAAGGACGAAAATGGGAAGAATTACCAATGGACTGTTTGGTGGAAGTTTTAGGAAGAGTGGGAACCGAATCGCTGCTTCTCGACGTTCCCTTCGTCTGCAAGTCTTGGTTCAAGGCCACTCTCTCTCCTTATTGCTGGCAAGAACTTGACTTTTCTGATATATTGAGTGACCCTTTATTCCTTCGATTTAAACGCCAATATCGACTTCAGGGGGAAATCTGTGAGACTAAATTCTTAAAGTGTGTTGTCGATCGTAGTGCTGGTTGTGCCACAATGGTTAAGCTGGCATTTTGTTCTTCAAAAGAAGAAGCACTCGTTTGTGTTGCTGACAAGTAAGTTCAGTTTTTTTAAAACATATATATGGCGCTATTGATTGTTATTATTGACTAATTTGATTATTCATTTGTAGTTGTCCTGCTTTGAAGAAGTTGGTGCTCCATAAATCATTTCCATCTACTATGTTGGCCCTGTCATTGGTTATTGGCAAATTAAAAAATTCGGAATCGCTTGATATTGAGGGTTCTGGTTATTAAGGATACCAAAGATCCTCCAGATTCACAGCATAAGGATACCAAGTATCCTCCAGATTCACAGCATAAGGATACCAAATATCCTCCAGATTCATAGCACAATTCTCGTCATTTCATTTTCAGTATTTGTAGGAGTTGACATTGTAAATATGGTTATTATTTTATGATTAGGAATGATTAGGTATATCTTTTATATTTTGTATTTTATTCATGTAAATCTCTAGCCTAAAGATTAGCATCCAAGTTGTATATATTTGAAAAGCTAGTATCAATAAAATTCATGTTTTGCAATCTCTTTATGGTATCAGAGCAAGACGATCATAATTTTTTCTCCACCAGCTGCAACCCTAATCTGCCGCCTACCGCTTCTGCATGGCTGCTCAAACCTCCTCCTTGACCGCCCAACCCAATGAGCCAAACCACCCTATTCTCCTTGTCAACCTTGCTAACTGCAAGACCCTAACACCCCTCACCTATCTCGCTTGGTCCTCCCAAGTTACCTCCATCCTCTTTGGCATTGATCTCCTTCAATTCGTTGATGGCACTCACCCACAACCTCCGGAAACCATCAAATCCGATGGTAAGGACATCCCCAACCCCGCTCTCATTACTTGGAATAGGCAAGATCGCCTTATCCTCGGTGCTCTTCTAGGTACCCTAGATAATTCTGTTGCCCCCCTCGTTTCTCATGTAACCACATCCAACCAAGCTTGGATCATTCTAAAGAAAACCTACGCCAATCCCTCTCGTGCCCACATCCTTCAATTAAAAGACCACCTTGACTCCATCACTAAATCCAACCTCACAATCACTGACTACATGCAAACCATTAAGTCTTGCATTGATAAACTTGCCCTCTTAGGCAAACCTATGGATCCGAAGATGTTGTTGCTAAGGTTCTCAAGGGCTTAGACTATGATGCTTTCAAACCCATCATTGACTCCGTTAGGGCTAGGGACAACCCAATATCCTTCGAAGCCCTCCACGAAAAGCTCATCCACCATGAACTCACCCTAAAACAACTACCCTCCCCCACCACACCCGTCTTTCCTGCCTCTGTCCATGTTGCCTTCTCCCATCAGCCACACACTCAGCCTTTCCTTCCCACCCCTCCTCACAACCGCAACACCACTCCTACCCTCTTTAAGGGAAAGTGCCAATATTGTCGCTTTGTGGGTCATGTCATCTCGCAGTGTCGATAATTCAAACAAGATTTCCCTATGGTTACCTTCCCTTCTCCCCCTTCCACCCACCGCCCATCTCGCCATACTCAACCCCACCTCGGCCCAAGCTCATATCGCCACTTCCTCTCGACACCACCCTCCGCCCTTGGCTTGTGGACGAGCCACAAATCATATCACAAATGATCTCTACTCTCTCCCTCCATCACCCCTATGATGGCACCGACGATAGATCATCTGAGATGGATCCTCCCTCCCCATCTCTAATATAGGTTCCTTCTCTTACACTATTTCTAATTCTTCTCTTGTCTTTAATCATGTACTGCATGTTCCCTTAATTTCCCGAAATATCTTGTCCGTTTCTCAATTTTGCAAGGATAATAATGCCACTATCTCATTCTCACATTCTTCTTTTTTTCATAAAGGAAATCTCGACCAACCGCATTCTTCTCCAAGGAACATGTGATCGTGGTGTCTACACATGGAATCCTTCATTCTCTCCTCAAGCTCACACTAGCTCTGCCTCAACTCTCAAGTCTTGGCATCATAGACTAGGCCACCCCTCCCCCCTATTGTTTCGTTTTTGAATAATAAATTTTCATTATCAATTCCTAGTGGTTCCTTTACTTTTGTGATCCTTGCAATATTAATAAAAGTCATAAGCTTCCTTTCTACTTCCTCTCTACATTCTCACGCACCACTTGATTTAATTTTTTCGATGTATGGACATCTCCCGTACACTCCTATGACAATTACAAATATTATGTCATCTTTGTTGATCATTTCACTAAATATACTTGGCTATATCCTCTTAAACACAAATCTGACACCTTTTCCACCTTCAATAGGTTTCGTGCTTTAGTTGAGAAATTTTTGACAAACCCATTCTCCAAGTTTTCTCCGACAACGGTGGCGAATATCTCAAACTTACTCCGTCTCTTCTTAACAATGGCATTTCCCATCTCACATCCCTCCACACACCCCGAACACAATGGCGCCGAACGCCGCCATAGACACCTCGTTGAACGGCCTCACCTTGCTATCACATGCACACCTTCCTCTAAAATTTTGGCCTCATGCTCTCACTACCGCGGCTTACTTAATTAACCGCATGCCCACTCCCACCCTTCATAATGATTCACCATTCCTCCGCTTATTCAAACCGCCTCTAACTATACCAAACTCCGCTCATTTGGGTGCCTTGCTACCCTGTGGTTACGCCCCTATGCTCCACACAAACTAGCCCCCAAATCCACTCCATGCATCTTCATTGGCTACTCCTCCTCCCAAAGTGCTTACCATTGTTTAGACCCAACCACTAACCAGATATATATACCTCTCGCCATGTCAAATTCTTTGAAACCGAATTTCCCTATACCACACTTACCTCCACCACACCCTCACAAGCTTAATGTCCCCAAATGAATGGTGTTCTCTTACAATCCCAATCCTCACAACCTCCCACCCCTCCCCACTGCTGACCCGCAAGAACCCTCCCCCACCCTCCGCCGATCCCACTCTGCATCTCTACACCGCCTCCCACCCGCATAATCCCCCGCTAACTTGTCCCTACCGCCACACCCACTCCCGCTTGAAACACTATCCACCTCCTCGCCTAACCCTCCTCCAACCCGAACTATTACTACCAGTCGTCCAACAACATCGAAAACCCAATCCCAAGTATGCCTCTAGCTACACCGACCAATCCTACCTCTCTCCCCACCTCCACAAAACAAGGCCCTTGCCACTCCTCATCGGCATGCCGCCATGCGTGAGGAATATGATGCCCTCATGCGCAACAATACTTGGAGGTCTTGTTCCTCTTCGAAGCACCTAAGTCTTGTTCCTCTATCATAGGGCACCTATCATAGCAAGTGGGTTTTTCGTGTCAAATACAATCTCGACAACACCATCTCCAAATATAAAGCCCGCCTTGTGGCAAAGGGATTCCACCAACGGCCCTGCTTGACTACTCTCGACACTTTCAAAGGTCCCGTAGTTAAACCGGTGACCATTCGATCTCATTCTTTCTCTTGCAATTACTCAAGGTTGGTCTCTTCGCCAACTTGATATAAACAACGCTTTTTACAAGGTCATCTTTCTCAAATAGTTTTTATGTCACAACCCCGGTGCTTTCTAAACACTTCCGACTTCTCTTTGTCTGCTTGGCTTTCAAAGCCATCTATGGCCTTAAACATGCCCCCAGGTCGTGGTACACCGAACTAAAATCATTTCTCATTTCCTTTGGCTTCACTCCTTCACTTCGGATTCTCTCTCTTCACCTACACCACACACTCGAGTCGTCTTCTTCTACTTGTCTACGCCGATAACATTATTGTCACTGGCCCTTCCGACTCACTTCTAACGTCCTTCATCACAACCCTTGCTTCTCGCTTCTCCCTAAAGGATCTCGGTCCTCTTTCTTATTTTCTAGGAGTTGAGGTCACACCAAATTCTCAAGGTCTTCTTACTACTCTCTCGCCTAAATACATTATCGATTCTTCTTGTCAAATACAACATGGATAACTCAAAACCTTCCTCAACCCCCATGAACTCCCTACCCCCTCTCCGCCTCCTAGGACACCCATCGCAATCCTCCGACTACCGTGCCATTGTTGGGAGTTTGCAATATTTATCACTCACTCGTCCTGACATTGCTTTCCTGGCCAATAAACTTGCTCAATTCATTCATCATCCTCAAGAAAATCATTAAGCGCCTCAAACGCCTTCTTCGATATCTACACTGCACTATTCATTTCGGTCTTCAACTCTTCAAAATCTCCCTCCCGCCCTTCATGCTTTTTGTGATGCCGACTGGGCCGGATATAAGGACGATTTTATCTCCACCACTGGTTTTTTGGTTTACCTTGGGCGCAATCTCATTGCTTGGTCTTCCAAGAAACAACGAGCCCTTGCTCGCTCCTCAACGGAGGCTGAATTCCGAGCTGTGGCAGCTACTACTGAACTTATGTGGGTTCAAAACCTTCTCTGAACTCACTTCACACCCGCAGCTCTCCACCATTTACTCGACAATCTCTGAGCAGCCTAACTATTCTCGCTAACCCCATCTTTCACTCTCATATGAAGCATCTCGCTCTTGCATTCCATTTTGTGCGTGAACAAGTTCAACAGGGACGGCTCCGAGTTCAGCACATATCTAGTCACAACTAACTTGCAGATGCTCTCACTAAGCCGTTGTCCCGAGTTCAAGCTTCCTCGTCACTTATTTCCAAGATTGACTCTATTCCATTTCGTCCAACTTGAGGGAGCATATTAAGGATACCAAAGATCCTCCAGATTCACAAAGATAAGGATACCAAGTATCCTCCAGATTCACAAAGATAAGGATACCAAATATCCTCCGATTCATAGCACAATTTCGCCATTTTCGCTTCAAGATTTGTAGGAGTTGACATTGTAAATATGGTTATTATTTTATGATTAGGAATGATTAGGTATATCATTTATATTTTGTATTTTATTCATGTAAATCTCTAGCCTAAAGATTAGCATCCAAGTTGTATATATTTGAAAAGCTAGTATCAATAAAATTCATGTTTTGCAATCTCTTTACTGGTTATCTATTTAAAGATATTGTAACCAAAATTGGCGCTCACTGTGAAAATTTTATGGCCCTAAGTTTTGTTGAAGGAAACGAGGTTGATATAGGGGCAGAAGAAATAATGACCATAGTTAGTTGTTTGCCTAAAATTAAGTGTTTATCTCTGAAGGTGATATACTTGTCAAGGCAGAACCTGATCAAAATTTTGAAAGGTTGCGTGGAACTAGTGCATTTAGATGTTGGTGGTAGCTGTGATATTGGTGACTATGATGATGAACTATTGAAGCTTGCTGCCCACATCCCTACATTTGATTGTTCTGTTGGGCCCTTTTTGGATGGATTTTGTAATTATAATGATGACGGTTGATTATGATTATGATTCTGATCTTAATTTTTATTATGATTGAGGAATGATTTGTTGTTGAAGTTAGACTCTATAGACTTCCTTTTTTGATTTTGATGAACTTAACAGTCTTAACGTCTAATCTTTTGTCTTATTCTGCTATTAGCATTTCTCATATATAATTCGGTTTGTGTTGTCCTTTCCTTTTGCTTTTTATGACTTGCTGCTCGAAATTGTGTCTTTCTATGACTCTTTATGACAACAAATATTTGTTGATAATATCTTATGAAAGATGGTCTTATGTGTATTTTGTGTTAGTCTGTTCTTCTTGGTCTGATTCACCGAGTTGAGTTGTACGAACGAGGCTCGTTCTTATGAATTTAAATATGTAAATCGGTTTTTTACAAGACTTACTCATATCTATTTTTTTATTGACCCCCAACTCTGTGCTAGTGTTGTACCTTTTTAATAAGCAATCTTCGAGAAGTTATTCTTCCTTGGTCGTGGTACACAAGAATTGCTTTCCAGACCTGACGCTGCGGTTGGAATACAACACGTAAGAATAATGCCTTCGAGACAAGAAGGCCTGTGGCGAGTGCATAGATGCGACAAGAAATAAGAACTATTTCGCGAGGGCAAAGATGGCGCTCCTGGCAGCGAACGAGTCAACTTATGTGTTGACAGATTGCTAAAGGACATTGAATGAGAGCTCTTGCAGGGCATGTTTGGAGAACGCATCTGCATCTATATTGGGATGCTTGCCTTGCTCGGAGGGGCATGCATTGAACACATGGTGCTACATGAGGTATTCCGACACCAACTTCCTCAATCCCAAGCCAAGCAATGGAAACTCTAGATGTACATAAATGCGAGACAACAAACTGTTGAGCAGTCGTTTAGCCCGGTTATAGATCTAACGTTTGAAGTGATCATATAAGACCATAAAGCCAGTGCTGCTGCTGCTGTCGCTGTCTCGAGCGAAAGTCGGCTTCTCTCTTCTGCCCGTTATCATAGCAATTTGTGTGACCTGATGAGGAGTTTATATATTTATTTTTTTGTTTTGTATTTTTGGTGTATGTGTTGTTGTTGTGAGTAGAGGTCAATTGACTCTATATACGCGAGCAATATAATACCCCTTTGTGTTCCAGGAAAAGAGCATGTGCTTATTGTTGTGTAAATAAAGGTTAAATTTTCATGCTTGTTACTACTGAATACTGATAAGTAACTCTACACTTGGCTTAATTTTCTGTTTCAGTTTTAATAATTCTTAATCTTGCTGCGGGGCAGTTGAGTATCATAGTATCATGTGTGCAGGTGTTTGTAATTAGTTTTTCTCCTTCATTTTGAATCCTTGACAAGAGTTGTGCCGCTCTTTGTTCTAGGATCAGAATCATCAGATCAATCTTATCCAATCCATTTAAAAGTATTTAGTTCCTAAAATATAATAAAATTGATTCACTGATGTACAATTCAATGATTCACCAAGTCTTAAGTATTCATATGCATGTTCGTAAATCATTCAAAAACAAAGCCAATATACTTGAAATCACGTCCATCTGGCAACGAGTGCTACAAAACAAATTTAAAAGGAATAAATTAAATTTAAAGAAAAGGAACCAACATATCCACTCACTGCCACTTTCAGATGATGAAACTACTCTCCCATCAGAAATGTAGAGATGGCTTTGGCAAATTGACATTTGATCTTGTGGAGATCTGAGCCTTTGTGGCTTTGGGACCTTCGGGGCATTGCTGATCCCTTGCATCAGTAAGCCACCTTCTTGCCCTTCTACTCTTCTCCTTCACAAATCTCTCTCTTTTTTTTTTTTTTTTTTTTGTTAGAGAAGTTTGGAACCAAGGACCTCAATGTCTCTTCTTAATCTTTATGCACAATTCTCTTGATGAACCTCTGTACCTTCTCCAACATTGATGACAAGAGCAGTGCTTTACACCATATATCTTAGAACCCTTATTGGCAATGGCCCATGTACTCTTTCCTGCTTAAGATACCCTTATCTTTTTTCATTTTGCTGCCAAAACTTTTGAAGAAGTTAAGTCTCGCTGGTCGATTGACCTATTTTTCCATTGTCTTATGATGTCTAGAATTGATATTTGGTTGAGTTCAAATGATGATAGCCTTCAGAAGTTCTACAAGGTGAGTAATATCCAGTATCTTCCTGCGGTTTGGGTAGTGATCTCATAATTCACTTGGTTTAGATATCGAGCTATATGATTTAGTTATTATCTAAATATTGGGACTGAAATTCTTCAGAGATTATTACTACTTCTATCTTAACATCTCGTTTTTTAGATATCGAATGAGTTGAAACTTGAAACTGATGCTTGTGTTGTGGCATGGTAACTGTTATTATTTGCCCTTTTGTATTTTCCCGTCTTTGGTACTTTGTATTGGTCAGAGTAGTTGGTGGTGAACATGACTTTGGTCTTAAGGTCGGATTGGTTTTATGTTATGCAACGGTGAAACACTGGTTCACAGTCTAAACTGGTGGCAGTCTGCAAATAAATCACCCACTATTTAATAGCCTTCAGAAGTTCTACAAGGTGAGTAGATTTAAACGTTTATCTCTCGTCTCTCTGCATATATCTCTCTTCTCTTCTCATCTCTTCTCATCTCATCTCATCTCAACATATAAAAGTAAATGTTGTTTCTTACAAATTAATAGATTGACAAAAATAACTCTTCACCAAATAAATCACCCACTATTTATTTTTTATTTTTTATTTAATTATAAAAGTAAAGGTTGTTTCTTACAAATTAATAGATTGACAAAAATAATCATTCACCAAATAAATCACCCACTATTTAATTAAGGACAAAACAAGTAAATTTACCATGATAAAAAATAAAGTTTGGAAGAAAATAACCTTAAATATAATAAATCACTCACCATTTACAATGTGTTGATTCATTTCCGTTTGATACAACTGAGAATTAAAAAACTGTACAAATTGAGATAATTGATGGTGGAAGTTCCAATGAGTTTTTGAATTATTTAATTAAAGAATTCATTAATTATCTCTTGTTAATAGGAGTTTCTATTTTGAAAAACAAAGTTTTGACAGAATTTTTTCCCTATATAGACTATCCTGCTTTTGTATATATATATATATATATATATATATATATATTATTGAGGGTTGTGTTGTTAAGTATAGTTCCTCTCATAAGTATTTTATTATGAGAGGATAGAACCACTACCTTATCAGTTATATGGATAAATTTTGAGGGGAAATTAATCCCACTCATCAATAAGTTATAAAGTGAGAGTGGAACTGATGGAGAGGATTTAAACCCCATTCGTTGACTCAACAATTGTAATTTTCGAACAATTTAGATACAATAAAACTTCAAGATGTCGTCGACGAAGAAAAAGGTACGGAGAGAAAAGGACTGAGAAGTAGTTTGGCGTTTTTGTTGATACGGGCTTTTTAGGAACAATTTAACGAAAGTTGTCTTTGGCGGTTATAAAAAGAAATGAGGAACTAAAGTGGTTAGCGATTGAAGTATATTTCTTCGAAGAAGAAGAGGCAAAGATTGTGACGGGAAATTAAGAAGAAGACGAGTCGACTCAATAATTGAAATGTTTGTCGCCTATGAGCAAATTTTTTTTTACTTTTGTGTGATATTAATTTATTAAATTACACTAAAAGACTATAACCTAATTATCTCTTCCAACTTATGGGTCAACCCACATCAACTCATGACCCAGATGGGTCAAACCCATATGACCCACATTTTTATGGTCTAATGTTTTTTCTCCCACACAAAACACTATTTTAGGTGGTGGGTGGGTTGACTCAGCGAGTCCAACCCATTTCGATAGCTCTATATGCACCCGGCTCCCCCCACCCCCTATGCATGTCAGCCCAACCACCCACCTCTCAAAGAAAAAGGCCCAAAATCCCACCCTCACCCCATGAAAGCTGGCCCACCTACATGGTCTCATAAAAAAAGAGTGTTGTTTTACGGTTGAAAAAAAAGAACGGTAGACTTTTGGGGGTATAAATTTTGAAAAAGAGACCGAACAAAATTTTACAAAAAAAAATAAAATCAATCAATCAATCAATCAAATGGCTTAGTATATTTTGGTCAAGTTTTTTGTCCACGTGTTGTATTTAGGATGCCCCTATCGGTGTGATTTTTTTTTTGGTTGAGTGTAAATTTAGTATAATGATATTTTAGATATTTTCATCATATTCAAAAATATTGAATTACATTTCTAACGGTAATTACTTGAGGGTGAATTGACATAAGGGATCAAATAAATATAGTTAACAAAGGTAAAGTATTATTTAAATCCAACTTAAAATAAAGCATCTTGAACACAAAAATAATTTATATCAAAATTTGAAACTATTCCACAAAATTTATTAACCAAACACTTTGAATAAAAAATATCAACAACATTGAAACCAACGCTCAATATTCTTTTGGCAAGGGCACCGTTGAACTATCCTTCCCTTCTGGAACGAGGTTAGCCTTAGTTCATGCTCTGTTTGTTTCAGAAATTAGGAAGAATCTTGTGTCTGCAAATCGAATTCAAAAAATGTATGAGTTTTGGGCAAATGGGTTGACCCGTTAAGACATGTTAACTCATTTTAACACGACTCATTTCTACCCGTTTGATACTCAAGTTTTGATGGGTTCCGACCCGTTTAGATATGTTACTCGTTTCAATCCAATTCAACAAACCCAATTGTCATGCCTGCTTGCGGTATTCATTGCCCAAATTAGGGGTGAGCTTGGTCCGGGTTGGTCTATTTTTTTGGAAAAACATAGAAAATCGGAACCAGACCAATAATCTGGTTCTCAAAAATTTTAGAACCAGAACCAACCCAATATGTGTGGGAACCAATACGTTGGTCCGGTCCAGAACCAATCGAAGACGTATCAGAACCGGGACCAAACCAATACTATGATTTCTTTGTTTTTTAACTGTTTAATACAAATATATAATGAAATTTTAAAGACTTAAACTTTATAAAAAGATTAAACAAACTTCAATAAAAGTATATTCAAAATCAAACATGTTATCATTATTACCCGCAGTTTTCTTTTCTTATGAAGAACTCAATTTATTGGGTACACAAACAACAATCTAAAATTTTCTTGCGTCTACTTCCATTTCATGTCTTTTCGGATCATTTTTTCACGACTCAATTGGATAACCATTGTTACAATCGTCCAAAGGAGCATTTATTGTTTTTACACTCAAATTTCTGTAGTGCTCTTTACATTTTACCGTTTACATAGTAGTGTATGATCATATTTTCCATGTAAGCCTATGATTTCGTTCTTTACGCTTGTCGAGCTTTCTTCTTTCTTTGTCTTGCAGATGAAATCATATGCGGACAATTTCAAATGGAAGGGGCCACCAAAACGAAGCTTAATTTTTTAGTAAACAAGGTTTTGCTATGTTTGACAGAAATTAAGTCTAGCAATAATACATCAAACACCATGTTTTTATCAGTCACTCACGTGCCTCCTCTCCGTCCATGTTTGTTATAAAACATTTCATTGTTGTAAAGTTGAGCAAAATGTAAAATAATATATATCCATATACGCAAAAGCAGGAACAAGGCTACAAAAAGTATTTACCTAATATAGTTTGTATATACTTCTATGCATTACACCATAGCAGTCGCCTTTCCTAAATAAATAAGTATATAACTAAATATATAATTATATAAATAAGTAAATAACTAAATATATATATAATTATATATATATATTGGTTCGGTCCGGTTCTAGAACCAATTTTAAAAACATAAAACCGGGACCAGACCAATTATTCGGTTCTTAAAAAATTGTGGACCAAGACCAAACCAAAAAATTGGTTCGGTCCAATTTTCATTGGTTTGGTCCGGTTCTTTGGTCCGGTCCGGTTTTTAAAAAAACCTTGCTCAGCCCTAGCCCAAATGTTACACATTGTTTAATTAGCAGAGTCAAGTTTTTAACCACTTAGATGCACATTAATTATCAAGTTTCTCATTAAGCCATTAACCTTTTCTTTTTTTTCACCTAAGGGGGGGCATTAAGCCATTAACCAAGTTGAGTATTTACTTGATAAACAATGCACATTAAATAAGAAAATTAAAGATATAATTGGAATTCAAAATTAGATACTACGAAGCGCAAATGGTATTAGTCAAAAATAATTTTAACTTCTTTGTTTATATGGAAAATATTTTATATTTAGGCTTCGTTTGTTTCACGGATAATGATTTCTGGAAAACGTTTTCCTTATTTTTCGGTGTTTGGTAACCTTATAAAAATGTAGTCAACGTAAAAGGGTTTTCGAGTCAACGGAAAATGAAGCTTTCTTTTCCGAAAAATGGCTTACAAATTTATTTTCCGTAAGTCATTTTCTAAATGTTCGAGCATCCCTTCGCGCCCTTCTAAAATTACGCATATTTACCTACACGCATAATATTTCACTCAACAAATAAATTGTTTAGAAATATAAATGGAGTTTGTGCACATTATTTATAAATTATAATTTTAAAAATACTCACAATGTCCTAAAATTAGTGTCTACTATATTATATTATTATTTAAGGACGTCTCAAACCTTATTTATTTTAATTTTTAAAACAATTTTGCATATCAATTATTAAGAAAAAAATATTTGTGAGCTTGAAAAAAGATAGTCTTATTGATTTGACACCATTAATGATAAATTGAGAGTTATTAAAAGAAAATTACTTAAACTTCAACACTATTTTATATTCAATATATGTATTAATATTAGAATATACTTTTTGTATTTATTCATATATTGTTTTCCATAACATTTTCCGTGTATTTGCCAAACATTCGAAAATATTTTCCAGCATATTTTCAAAAGATTTAACAAACACCTGAAAATGAAATCTTTTCATTTTTCAGAAATCATTTTCCGAAAATCATTTTCTGGAAATCATTTTCCGTGAAACAATAAGGAACCTTAGATTTAAAAAAAAAACTAGTTTTTTTTAACCCGTACGTTAAACGCACGTCATTCTTTTTTTTCAACTAAATCGTATCTAAACAAAATACAGAGGATAAAGAAATCTTAAAGGATAAAATAAAAAGAATCAGTTTATTAACAAATACACATCATTATATCACTAATCATTATAGATTCTAAAAATTTTCCTATACACAACATTTGTTGTTTTATTAGTTTGTTTTTCATTTTCACCGCATATCAATATCTTCAAATCAAAACAATTTTTTACTCTAGAAACTACGACATAACTGTCCATGGCTAAATACTGATTTCTTCAATAAAAGACCTACGTGCAATTATTGATTTTGACACTTATTAATTGTTATTGCATATGATACCAGCAATGAAAAATGTATTCTCTGTAACTTAAAAGTCAGTCTTACATCAAATGGAGGTTTTTTTTTTGGTAAACATTTCTCCTAAAGGGGATTGGGAAGTGATCGAACCTGAGATCTCACATTTTGTAAAGCCTCAACTCTACCACTGGGCCACCCCTTATGGTCTACATCGGATGAAGTTAATGACAATCTTTAGATAAAAACTTTTTCTCCAACATTACTTCATTTCAAAAAATTTGTTTCAACAATGTGATCTCCAATATTTATGATGATTAGTCTTGTTCCATTGCACAACCATGCAGCATAGTCAATGTTTCTCAATAGCATTACTGGAAAACCAATTTAAGTGACAATTCCTGGACTGGCAACCTCAAACACTTTATACTATTCAAAAAGTCTGTAGAATGATGTCTTCAAACAAACTTAGATTTTTTCTGCCTTGCAAATAGAATCTGAACTCAAAAAAGATCTTCATTTTGAATTATTACTTTTATTAAATTATATTTTTATTTTACGAATAAATGAATTTCTGATAAGAAAATAAGCTAAAATCAAAATAACCAAATTATTTTTACTGTTAACTATTATTTTTATTATGTAAATTATCTTGATTTTACTAACTTCCTTTATATTTTTTGTTTTATTGAATTCGTAGCTATTATTTTTATTTTATTTTTAAGAATTAGTTTTACAGAAAACCTTTGTTCTGTAAATTATTTTTTATTATTTTACTAACCTCAATTTAAATTGCTTTTTTGTTTTATTGACCATGTAACTATTATTTTTGTTTCATCAAGTATTTTATTTTACTAATGTTTTTTTCTATTTTACATAACTATTTTTAAGAATTTGTTTTAAACTTCTATTTCGTAAATTATTTTTATAATTTTACTAACCTCAGTTTAAATTATTTTTTGTTTTATTAACTCTGTAACTATTATTATTGTTCTATCACGTAATTTTATTTTACTAATATATTTTTATTTTACATAACTATTTTTAAGAATTTGTTTAAACTTTTGTTTCGTAAATTATTTTTATTATTTTAGTAACCTCAGTTTAAATTATTTTTGTTTTATTGACTTCGTAACTATTATTTTTGTTCTATCAAATATTTTTATTTTACTAACGTATTTTTGTTTTACACATATATTTTTAAGAATTTGTTTTAAACTTTTGTTAGGTAAATTATTTTATTTTACTAACCTCCGCATTAAATTATTTTTGTTTTATTTATTCTGTAACTTTAATTTTTTATAGTGATTTGTTTCATAAATTATTTTTTATTTTACTAACCTCCTCTTATATTTTTGTTTTTTTACTCCGGAACTATTATTTTTGTTTTAGTTACCATTTTTTATGTTTAAAGAGAAAAAATGTTTAAATATAATTAAAAGAGAGGAGATGGTGGTAGTGAGAGAGAAAATAGGGAGGAGACGGGAGAGAGAAAGAGAGAAAATATGGAGAAGATAGGAGAGAGAAAAAGTGGATTGGTAACTCAAAAGTCAATAATTCAAAAGTGAGATTTTTGAGTGATAAATATACCTTTGTCAATTTAGTTGCCAACGCATATATATATATATATATATATATATATATATATATATATATATATATATATATATATATATATATGTGTGTGTGTGTGTGTGTGTGTGTGTGTGTGTGTGTTTACGTATGTATGTATGAATGTGTGGAAAACAGGCAACTAAAAATATTATTCAATAACATATTACTTATCTCTAAGCTTTGCAATTGAATGGGTTGGGTCGTGGTTGTACGAGTAACGAGTCGGAACCCATTAAAACCAAAATATCAAACAGATCAAGATGTGTCAGGTTGAAATGACCGTGACGAGATAAGACGGGTCGCCTAGTTTTAACTCGATTTCCCCCCCCCCCCCAAATCATACAGTTATAATGTAAAAATTATAGTGTCAAAATAGACAACGAGTTCAATTTGCTTTAACCCGACCCAACATGTTCATATTTTTGGGTCGAAACGAGTTACCTATTTCAATTTTCGACCCAATAAAATTAATGGATTCGGGTTTTAATTGTCATGCCTACTTATATCGATCAGCTCGTGCTTATAGTTTTGCTCATCTAATTTATATTTTATTTTAATTTGTTACTAGTCCTTTTCGTTTCATAGGCTTTGGAATTCACATTAGGCCTTTGAACTTCCAATTAAGTGTCATAACTATTCCCAAAGACGACTTTATCAAGAAGGCCCTTTCCACTACTCATTTTACATCTATATATGTGCTGGAGATCTACTTACAAACAAGACAACGTTAATCCAAAAAGTGAGATAAGGATGGAAGGACGAAAATGGGAAGAATTACCAATGGACTGTTTGGTGGAAGTTTTAGGAAGAGTGGGAATAAAATCTCTGCTATTCGACGTTCCCTTCGTCTGCAAGTCTTGGTTCAAGGCCACTCTCTCTCCTTATTGCTGGCAAGAACTTGACTTTGCTGATATATTGAGTGACCCTTTATTCCTTCGATTTAAACGCCAATATCGACTTCAGGGGGAATTCTGTGAGACAAAGTTCATAAAGTGTGTTGTCGATCGTAGTGCTGGTTGTGCCACAATGGTTAAGCTGTCTTTTTGTTCTTCTAAAGAAGCACTCACTTATGTTGCTGACAAGTAAGTTCGATCAGGTTTTTTAACATATATATGGCGCTACTAATTGCTATTATTGACTAATTTGATGATTTTTTTGTAGATGTCCTGCTTTGAAGAAGTTAGTGCTCCATCAAACAATTCCATCTACTATGTTGGCCCTGTCATTGATTATTGGCAAATTAAAAAATTTGGAATCGCTTGATATTGCGGGTTCTGGTTATCTATTTAAAGATATTGTAACCAAAATTGGCGCTCACTGTGAAAATTTTATGGCCTTAAGTTTTGCTGAAGGACAGGATTGTGTAGAGGAAGAAGAAATAATGGCCATAGTTAGTTGTTTGTCTAAAATTAAGTGTTTATCTCTGTGGATGGTATGCATGTCAAGGCAGAACCTGATCAAAATTTTGAAAGGTTGTGTGGAACTTGTGCATTTGGATGTTCGTGGTTGCAGTTTTATTGAAGACTATGATGAAGAACTATTGAAGCTTGCTGCCCATATCCCTACCTTTGTTTGTTCTGTTGGGCTCTTTTTTTACGGATTTTGTAATTATAATGATAATGGTTGTCATGATTATGGTTATGATTCTGATATTAATTTTTATTATGATTGAGGAATGATTTGTTGTTGAAGTTAGACACTATAGACTTCCTTTTTTGATTTTGATGAACTTAACAGTATTAGTCTAATCTTTTGCCTTATTCCTTTAATATTCTTTCTCATATATTAATGGTTTGTGTTGTCCTTTTCTTTTGCTTTTTATGACTTGCTGCTCGAAATTGTGTTTTACTATGACTCTTTATGACAACAAATATTTGTTGATAATAACTTATGAAATATGGTCTTATGTATATTTTGTGTTACTCGGTTCTTATTGGTTTGACTCACCGAGTTGAGTTATGTGAACGAGACTATTTCTCACGTATTTAGATCTGTAACATAGTTATTTAGCTAGGTTTTCTTGAACCCCAACTCTGTGCTAGGGTTGTTCCTTTTTAATAAGCAATATTCGGGAAGATATTCTTCCTTGGTTGTGGTACACAAGAATCGCTTTCTCCTTGATTAGATCTTCCTTAAATTCTTTTGAAACTTTAGTGTCTTGCTATTATTTGTATGTTGTTTGGTGTTTTTGAACATTGAATATTTTCTTGCAATAAATCATTTGTACACTCATAGGTAAACATTTTCAAAAAATCTATCATGGTCCAAAATATTTCACTTTTTTCCCAATATAAATGTTACAACCTCCAATGCTCCACCTTTATATTTTTAGGATAATTCCCTGAACGTTTTGTTTATTGTATTTTTGGTGTATGTGTTGTTGTGAGTAGAGGTCAATTGACTCTATATACGCGAGCAATATAATACCCCTTTGTGTTCCAGGAAAAGAGCATGTGCTTATTGTTGTGTGTAAATAAAGGTTAAATTTTCATGCTTGTTACTACTGAATACTGATCAGTAACTCTACTCTTGGCTTAATTTTCTGTTTCAGTTTTAATCATTCTTAATCTTGCTGCGGGGCAGTTGAGTATCATGTGTGCAGGTGTTTGTAATTAGTTTTTCTTCTTCATTTTAAATCCTTGACAAGAGTTGTGTCGCTCTTCGTTCTAGGATCAGAATCATCAGATCAATCTTATTCAATCCATTTAAAAGTATTTAGTTCCTAAAATATAATAAAATTGATTCGCTGATGTGCAATTCAATGATTCACCAAGTCTTAAGTATTCATATGCATGTTCATAAATCATTCAAAAACAAAGCCAATATACTTGAAATCACGTCCATCTGGCAACGAGTGCTACAAAACAAATTTAAAAGGAATAAATTAATTTTAAAGATAAGGAACCAACATATCCACTCACTGCCACTTTCAGATGATGAAACTACTCCCATCAGAAATGTAGTGATGGCTTTGGCAAATTGACATTTGATCTTGTGGAGATCTGAGCCTTTGTGGCTTTGGGACCTTCGGGGCATTGCTGATCCCTTGCATCAGTAAGCCGCATTCTTGCCCTTCTACTCTTCTCCTTCACAATTCTCTTCTTTATGAACTCTCTCTCTCTATTAATTTGTAACAAACAACCTTTACTTTTATATGCTGAGATGAGATGAGATGAGATGAGATGAGATGTGATGTGATGAGATGAGATGAGATGAGAAGAGAGATATATGCAGAGAGACGAGAGATAAACGTTTAAATTTACCTAGGTATCAAGTTAACTTCCGTTCTTCTGTATTTTATTTCTGAGGCGTCACCGGTTTAGAGAAGCGTGAACGGTGTTTCACCGCTGCATAACATATATGGCAGCAAAATGAAAAAAGATAAGGGTATCTCAAGGTGGAAAGAGTACATGGGCCATTGCCAAGGGTTCTAAGATATATGGTGTAAAGCACTGCTCTTGTCATCAATGTTGGAGAAGGTACAGAGGTTCTGTTATATCAGCCTGGCAGTGAAGTGTAGATTTTTTTTTTTATTAAGATCAACGAGATTAAATCTCTGTCCTTAAGACAAAAACTAGAAGCCGTGTTCTAGATCTGCACGGCGTGATTCTAGTGAGTCTCCCAGATATTGATCTTACCGTGATTGAATGATGGCGGATCTTTGATGCTTCAATCACCAACTAATGCAACCGCGTTCTTGTGTAATCTCTGTCAGAGGCGGGAAGGGAGAGTAGTATAGAAAGAGCAGAATTTTCGATGGCCAAAAAATCTGTTTGAAGGAGTATTTAAATGTCGAGTTAGGCGGTTGGGCGGTGTTTGGACCTACACCTAGGTAGGTCTTCCTCTCTACACAAAGTGTAGTGGCCCGAGGGCACGAAAGTAAAGCCTCAAAGCTCTACCTTATAAGGTGAGAGCTTGTTTCATTTTGTTCCCAATGTGGGATTCCCATTTTACACTTACATAACTTAGTTTATTCAAGCTATTGGAAACCAAGTTTCCAACAATCCCCCACATTGAATAAGATATCATGTAAGTTGATGACATATTGATATTTACTGAGAGATACAACCGAGAGTAGCTAGAGTGGAAGAGGTGGCTTTTGGCTTTGAACCTTTCCTTATGAGTTACTATCGGGAAGACTTACTAATCGCTGAGCCGGTGTGTCTTGAACTCGACCGGTGTTTGATGTCAACCAAGACAATAGTATTCACATAGCTGCCCTCAAACAACGTTTGATTCTACGTTGTGTTCATTTTGAGCCCGAACGCCTTCAGTTCTCGTGAATGTTGTTAGAAAATTTTGCCTCGAAATTTCCATAAGATCGGCCGATCTTACATTCACATAGGTGATTTCTTATAAGGGTGTATCCTGTCGGTACCAGCTTGATCAAATCAAGTCACAAGAATCATTAAAAGCGATTGCTTATCCTAAACCGTGACGAGGTAACACTAGTGTTTTCACCATAGGAATGAGTAGGAGTGTGAGTCCGTTAGTGTTAACAAGTGAGATCAATTAGTTTGGTTGTCCACTTTGAACCTAGACCATGGGGTTGCCAATCAACTAGGTGGGGTTTTTCGCTAAAGGTTCTCTTTATTTCATAGGCTTGAGACCCATTCCCTTCGATGAACTCGCATACTAACTCTCTCGACAATCCTTTTGGTTAATGGATCCGCTAGGTTGTCCTTAGATCGAATATAATCGATGGTGATCATGCCATTGGAAGTAGTTGCCTAATGGTATTGTGTCGCCGCCTTATATGGCGGGACTTACCATTATACATGTTATTTTGTGCCCCTTCCAATTGCGGCTTGATGCTCCGCAATGGATGCAAATAAATGGTCGGCCATGCCTTTGGAATATTTTCAAGGAAGTTACGTAACCATTTAGCTTCCTCACCGCTTTATCTAAGGCGATAAATTCTCGATTCCATAGTAGACCTTGCAATGCAAGTCTGTTTGGAAAGATTTCCATGCAATGGCACCGCCACCAAGAGTGAATACAAATCCACTTGTTGACTTGGAGTCGTTAGTATCGTAAATCCAATTAGCATCAACAGAAGTCCAGATGGCAACAGTTAAGGCTAGAGGGGGGTGAATAGCCTTTAAAAAACTTTTGGAGGTTGATTTGAAAATCATAAAATATTGGCAGGCAATGAAAACTTGATATTGTCAAAGTAACCGAAGAGTTGGTCGCTTGGTCGACACTTTGAAGTTCCTTGTCGAAGAGAGTTGGTCGGACTGACACAATGCTTTTCAAAAAGAAATTTGTTTGAGGTATGATCATTGAATATAGAGAAGAAATTTGAACACAAGTTAACTAAACAAGTAAGCAAACAGTGTTGTTAACTGGCGACACTAATCGGAGTTTAATAACTTATTAAGTGTTAAGTGGATTAGCAAG
>CM028383.1:68984059-69074115 GCA_013146195.2 Codonopsis lanceolata
GTATTGGATGTTCATGGTAGTGCCATTTATTTACAAAAAAATGTACTTTATTTTGTGTAATAGTATGAGGTTCTTATAAGTATATATTATATTCATTACATTACATAGTATGGTGAATTTTTTTATTTTTTATGGAGGCTTCAAAATACATTTCATCCAACCAAGTTATACTTTTGTAACTAATATGCAACTATTGTTTATATACTGCAACACACAGAAGACATACAGACATGAATGGAGTTGCATGCTCGGCATTGTGTTAGTGAAGAGTAATCGTTTCTTCACGTTTGTTGTCTCATCAATTTTGAATGTTGGCTTTGATTTAGATACATTGACTTGTAGACATGTTTATGGATTTGGGTTAATTAGCTTATGGATATTTATTAGCTTATTACTTGAAGTTATAGATCTATGTACGATGACATTCAAGAGAGATTTATAATATTTTTAATAATAATGTGGATTCGATTTGCTTTTCTTTGATATTTTGTATGGTGATATTTAGATTCTTTGTATGGTAATTTTTAGATTGAAAAAAATTGGTGGGTATAATATTAAATCTATATCAAATACAATTATCGGAAGCTTGGGTAAATAATACAAAATACTTTTAGGGCCGGTGATTAAACCGTGCCAAATGCATTAGGGATGCAAAAATAAACCGTCACAAATACTATTTGGGAGGGTATCTGCTTGTCAAATACCATTTGGGAGGGCATCACCAACCGTACCAAATATTATTTGGGAGGGCAAACTCGGCAGGTGTCAAATACTATTTGGGAGGAAACCCGGCGTGCCAAATACTATTTGGGCCGGAGTCATCAAAATCGTCCCAAATGTGTGTCAGCGGCACCGGCATGTGCAACCATCACCTTTACTGATGCCAAATAGTATTTGCGGCAGTTTTGGGTCGAGACAAGCGTGTTGACACCCTCGTATTCGGGAGGGAGCCAAAACCGTCCCAAAATCGTGCCAAATACTTTTAGGGACGGTTTTGACCGGTATTTGGGCGGTTTTTTTAGCCCCAAATCACACTTTTTTGTAGTGGGGTAGCTAAAGTGGGTAGTAAGAGGAGGTCTAGACTTGGATATCTGAGAATTTCATGGTTCATTCGATATAAAGGTTAGTTATTTACATTTGGGTTTACGATCTTCTTAATTATTCTAGATTTTAGGATATCGAGTAAGCATGTAGAGGTGTCTATACTTTACGTACAACTATCAAAAGGCAATGCATATCCGTAATGCATGCCCATTGCTTCTCGATCTTATTCGGTAGAGAAAGGAAATGGGTGTATAAGAAATCTTGACGAAGTGCATAAGTAGAGTAGAAGTAGATTCATGGAGAATGCCAAACCGGGAAAGATGACATGAAAGACAGTTGTAGTTTAAGTAAGTAATTCCTGCGAGGAGAGCCATAATTCTACCTACCTGCAGCGTAGCCATTTTACATAAGCATGTAAAACATGGGCGGCGAGAGTTCCCAAATGTGTCAAGCGGCACCCGGCATGTGCAACCGTCACCTTTTCGTGCCAAATAGTATTTGGGACAATTTTGGGTCGAGACAAGCGTATTTGACACCCTCGTGATGGAGGGAGCCAAAACCGTCCCAAAATTGTGCCAAATACTTTTAGGGACGGTTTTGACAGTATTTGGGACGGTTTTAGCCTTCCCAAATACCCACTTTTCTTGTAGTGAATAATGAATATTTTTTACAAACGTATTTTTATTACAATTTCATTGTAGCCCAAAATAATACATAAATGCATTATATATATATATATAAATCGAGCATTTCGATCTTCTCTTGCTTCATATGCAAAACTTCTATGTTGAGCTGTAATCTAAGGGGTATGCAAACATGAAGGGTGAGTTTAAGGCTCAGTAAGGTTCTACTTAACTCATGTATGATATGCATGTAAAGGATAATTAAGTATGAATAACACACCTATTTTAAAGCATGCTAGCAACATGATATTCAGTCAAGTCCCACCACTACGTAGCCAGTTCAAAATATTCGCTGTCTCATACCAGTCAATACAGCGATCCATCACGAGTAATAAGATCTCATACCCATATAAGTGTGATATAGAAACACATAGACTTTACCAATTATTCAGAGTCGAGATACATCTCGACCAACGCTCCTCATCCAACACCACTCTGATTGTTGATCATTAAGCATATCAAATATGTTGTTATTTTCCCGGGATATGTCAACATGGACTAGGTCCTGACAACCCTTAGAAACCCGCGTGGACTACTCACAACACAATCAGTGAAGTGTCATCCTCCATTATCGCCGTAATGGAGGGGTTGGGCAAGAATAAAACTTCACTGCTAACTCTCCCTGCATCTCCACCCCGGGATAATCAGAGGAACGTTCTAAACCCCCAAGACATATTGTTCAAACTACCTGTTTTCACACTCTTGTTGTTACAATCAAACATTACTTGGTGTTACATAGTTTTGAAACTACACACGGATAAGGATTCAATGAGTTATGAAGTAAACTCAGCGATATCTAAAATAATAATAATAATAATAATAATAATAATGATTCAACTTTTTAAAATACTCAGCACATATACACACTTGATGAGGTATGAAGTAACTCATCATTACCACATAACATTCACAGTATCACAAACATGTTATTAGCATATATACAAAGTTTACATAAGGTAGTAAGTTACGTCTATATAACATAGTATTCTACATGTAATTCTTATAACACAAGCAAATGTTTTATACTTCCAAGTATTATTCTTAAGCAACTTAAGAGTTATTCAACCATATAATTAAGATCTCTAAGGTATTCCTAAGATTCATAATAATATACAATTGATTATAAGCTACACAAATATAAATCATAGGATTCGCATTTGCACTTCCGTTACAACTATTCCTAAGTGTAAAGTAACTCATCATATACTAACAACTTGTTATTAAAACCCCAAAGACACCATTAAAACCTTTTGTATCACATAACTTATCAATACAAGGTCTTTTCACAACAATTCAACATGAGATTGAAGCCTAATTTCCAACTAACCATTAACTACTTAACAAAGTTCAGTAATTATCACTAATTAACTTCTGAGAGACAATCTTGTAAGATTCACCAAATATTCATCACGTCTTAAAATAACATCAATCCTAAATATTCTGAAACTAGACACATTGAACTACAATTTACTATTTTGAATCACTCAATTCGGACCTGTAATCACCAAGTTTTAATAACATCAAGTTACAAGTACAATTTTAATTTCCTGTAGCAGAATACTCTGCGCAGCATTAATTATCAAGTTAGTTGAGGTACTTCCCAACCTCAAAATTCAATAAAACTTTACAGAGGATTACCTAACATATAGAAGCCAAACATATCCTGGTTACAACTCATTCCAGTGGACGGATTTGCTACAGTAAATTCTACAAAATGCCCTAAAACAGAGATTGTACCGGACTAATCCTTACCTTTTATGCTTACCATCTTGTTCAACCACTTCAAAGTCACCAACCTACCTATTCTTACATCTTAGAATAACAAAGACTACTAAAATCCAGCCTCTTAGCCTCATAAGACATGCACACAAAGTATTTAAACTAAAGGATAAACATACTTACACATAACACATGTTTAATTACACATTTTTCATCTTCATATCAACACCTTCACATACAATTCATGAACATACATAAGAGAGCATCCCTTTACCTTTTAGAAAGGATTTCCACCACTGATTCTTAGAATTTATAAGCTCCTTGTGATGCTCTAGATGTGCTCTACCACATCCTCGAAGACAACTATGACAAAAGATGGAGATTTCACCTTCAAACCTTGAAAATTCAACTCTTAAAACCCTTGTTTTACCCTCACCTTCTTTGCATACGAAATTTATGTTGTTGGAGGATGGAGAAGACCCCCCAAGTAGAGTATATCTCCAGAAATTAGGAAGTATGAGGTGTAACGCTCTGAGCTCAAAAGCTCGATTCGCCACGTGTAGCCCATACACTGGCCTACTAAGCACACAACACCTTAGGTCATCAGGCCCACCACAAGCCGACCCAAAAGTCCATGGATGGTGTTGGTGGCTAAAGGTAGTGTGTGGCCATCTTATAAATTGAACACAATTCCCACACCTACCCGATGTGGGATGGGGTATTACAATCTCCCCCACTTAAATCCTTGACGTCCTCATCAAGGCCGAATCGTACCTCGGGTGATGGAGGATTCAAGAGGTGACTCATACGGGGATCAAGAGGTGGCTCCCACCTTCCGTGATGTAGTACTTTGACCCGTATAGCACTTTGTTCCCACATTTCCGGTCGGGACCTGCTCTGATACCATTTGTAACAGTCCGAGCCCGAAAGCCCGGTTCGCTACGTATAGCCCACACATTGTCCCATTGAGCACGCAACACCTTGGGTCATCAGGCCCACCACAAGCCGACCTAAAAGTCCATGGATGATGTTGTTGCCCAGAGGTAGTGTGTGGCCACCTTATAAATCGAACACAATTCCCACACCTACCCGATGTCAGATGTGGTATTATAGGCAGTGTCCTCCAAGTAAGCCTCCACTTAAACGGGTGTCAAAACTCAATTGGTTTTCACTAATGATGCGATTAGGCTAATGGTGAGAACCCCGTTTCGCGACTCCCCGTCGTCCGCATGTGAAAAGCGACTATATGCAATATTGACACTATATGCAGCTATTGCATATCATATTATGTAAGTCAAAAACTTGTGTAAGACGGTCTTACGGATATTTTTTGTAAGACGAATTCTCTTTACCTGACACACCGTATATTGGTGGGTTGATCTGTGAGAGAGTGGAGTTCCGTCTTACGAATTAAGATCCATAAAGACCGTCTTAAAGGAGACCTATTCATTATGTAATATTTCACTTGTTCAGAAAGATCAATAATCAGAGAATATTTAGTGCAATATTTCTATAATCTTTCATCTTGACCCTTTCACTTGTGTTACCAAATTTTATTTCCAGTGGTCAAGATTTTCGACATGCTGTTCTATTGCTGAAACTCTTATGTCTCAGCGTAATTGGTGTACTTCTTGCTCAACCTAAAATCCAACTTGTCCCGAAATTCACTTTCAAGCTTCTTAACAGGCTCGTTTTTGCTCTCTCCTTGCATTGCACCATTTTTATTCACCTTGGAGAATCTATCTCTCTCCAGAATTTCACCTTATGGTGGTTCTTGCCCGTAAATGTGTTCGTCAGGCATAGACTGTCTATTGGGGTTGTTGGTGGTGATTATATACCCGCCCCCTTCCAGAATACTTTAGATTCACCATCATTTCTTTGTCTTCACCATTGCAATTGTAGCAGACGTTCTAGCCTGACCCTCTTCTTCTTCCCTTTAGCCCTTCCTTGGCCAGAAGTATAATGCGCCATTGGAGACAAGTTTATTAATTACCTAAATGGTCCTGAACTTTATAATTTGAACTACCAACTATATTTCTTTCCAATATCACGTGAAACACACGTGTGTTAATAGAAAAAAAAGTAACAAAATTTGATTGAAGGACCAATTTAGTAAAGGGATAATTTTTAGGAATTTCGGACGAAGTTGGAAAAAGGTGTAAAGTACATGGACTATTTGGGTAATTCGCAAAAAAAAAAAAAAAGTCGCTATTCAAATTATATGTTGACCCCAAAACCCAAACTTCCTAATTTACCGTTCTTCTACAAACTCACCTCCCCCCTCACCCGCCCTTCCCTCCCCCACCTCCACTGCGTCGTCTTCCCTCCCCCACCTCCACCGCGATCTCTCTCTCTCTCTCTCTCTCCCCAGTGCTCTGTGCCCAACGCCAATCCCGGCTAGCTCCCATCTCTCTCCATCTCAACCCCAAGACGAAACCCCCCAACTTCGTTATGTCTTCCCTAGATCTAGAGCCGACAAAAAAAGTCCAGTCCATCCAACATTTTGACAGACCGGGCTTTAAATATTGGCGATCCAAAAAACAGTGGGCCTTTTTGGCCCATGCCAACAAGCCCATAGATCATCCGGACTCTGATAAAAAAAGCTCGTACTTTTTTTGGCCGGTCCAGCCCAATCAATTTTTTTTAAATTCCTAGTATATTTTATTTATAGACAATATAAAATTACAATATTGTATTTGTATTTGTATTTTTTGTAGTATATTGTATTTATAAATTAATAGTCATTATTTCTTATAATATATATTCAATTTTATTTATTAATTTTTATTTTATTTCATCATATAAAGACTTTCATTTCCCTTTACTTGCAACAGTAAATTAATAATATTCATTTCTCTTTACTTTCTTATAGAATCAGATGCATCAGAAGTTGAAGAGATTCAGTTGTCTATGGAAGCTTCTAATATTGTTACTCTTGATGAGTGAAGCTTGAGTCTTATTGCTACTCTGTTAGCCTGCTAGTGTCTTTTTTTTTATTTTTCATTCAAAAGTTGTATCATGTATGTTAAATAGTCAACTCTCAATTCTGAATTAGTGTTACAGGATTTGGTACTACTACATTGACATTTTGTAATCTTTTGGTTAAGAATTAAGAAACTTATAAGTTATAAGGCACAAACATGAATTTATATTTTTATTGATGTCGTCGTGTTTTTTTTATTGAATTATTGTATTTTTTTTCGTGTGCTACATAAATTAGGTTTTTCATCACATGTTTTTGGACGTCGGTCCTTTTTAACTTTTTGTAAAATTTTTAACCCCTCAAGTCCACCTTTAAAAAACCGTCCACTTTTTGAAGGTCATCATTTTTAATAAATGTTCCTATTATACCCAAAGTAAAAAAAAAAAACTCTGTAAAATTCTTCTTTTTCTTCTCCCATCTTCTGTCAACTAGTAACTAAATCCAACCATTAAATACCAACCTCCATTTTCAACCATTTCCTCCTCCCCCAATTCTTTCTCTCTCCTCATTTTCAACTCTCAAGTCTCACCAACATCATTAAAGTACTTCTCTCATTCAACAAATTTAATTTATCGTTTGCTTGGTTTGAGTTTTTATGCTTATACGACACATAGTTATGAGGAACCTTTGAGGGTTAGTACCCGAGAAGATACAGATAATACAAGTGGATCGACCTCTCTAAGTTCTGAAAACGGAGAACATCGCTTGTCTGCATACAAGGAAGACTAACGGCAAGCCTTTTCCTAGATTCTTAAAGTTATGTATGACTTGAACGAGTACCCTATCTACGAAATATCACAGGGGCTGATTACCTTCCTTTTGGTTTCCTCTTGATTTTTTTGAATCGCGATACATTAATTTTTTAATCGCGATACATAAGTTTCTGAACCGCGGTGCAATTTCAAAAAAAAAAAAAAAGAATAGCGGTGCATAATTTTTTGAATCGCGATACATCATTTTTTGAATCGCGATCCATAATTTTTTGAATCTGGTCACACAGGTTACCCACATATACAGTATCAATTGTGCAAAAGAAAAACCATTAATGGATAATGAAATAAAATTTGAGTATAACCAACAAAAGTATAGGAACTAGATAAAGAGTGGGTCACCACTTCCCAACCAAAAAATATATATTTTCTCTCTTCAAGTGATGTAAAATTCACAAGCATTTTATCATGCAGAAGCAAGGCACAAAGAGCCATTGGACCCTCCCCCTTTATTTTGTAATGCCTTGCTTTTTAAACACTGGAGGAGTGAACTGATTTAAGCTTGCAAACTCATAACCAAAACTCACCATTGGTGAGCGACCGTGATTAGATCAGTACCAACAAAGTAGAAAAAAATTACAACTTTGGAAGAGAGACCCATGCTGCTACGCAACCCCTCTGAAACCAATAGTGGAAAGGGAATGCTCAAACCCACCAGTATAGAAGAAATTAGAAAGCAATTAAAGAGAAGTTGGGAGATGGGGAAATCATATCCAAGGAAGAGAGAGAGAGAGAGAGAGAATAAAGTTGTTGGAAATGCAAAATGGGTAAAGACGGAGAGATTGATACTTGGCTGGAAAATCCAAATGAAGTTGAGCATGTGATTTTTTGAATCGCGATTCGTAAATTTTTGAATCGCGATACATAATTTTTTGAATTACGATACATAAATTTTTGAATCGCAATGTATTTTCGTAGCGCGTCTCAGACTCATTAAGGGTATTATAGTCATTTTATCTCAAACGTGTTATTTTCCGATTGAAAAAAGAAAATGAATAGTTTAACGATTAAATTTTTTAAAAAGGGATCGACTCATAATTTTTCCTTAAATTTATAAATTTATTTTTATGGATGATTTTATTTGGATTGAGCTTAGCTGCATAGGTTTATGGCAGACCGGCCCATTGCCAGCTCTGCCCAGACCTGGTCCGATCTTTCTTCAACTGCGTATCCAGTCAGACATGCAATACCTAGCTCCTCCCCTTCAACAACTCCACAGTCGGCTCCTTCTTAATCGTCCCTTTTCTTCTCCATCGCCTGCCGACCCATATCTCCCTCCATCTTCACCTACAGTCATCCCAAGCAATGGAGCCAAACGCACGCTTACCCATCTCTCTTCCACCCTTCGCAAGTGCCCAGACATATCAATCCCGGTGGTTAAGCTACCATGCATCAACTAATTCGCTTCTAATTAAAACCTATGATTTTAAAAAATTTAATTCGCACATGCATCTTTCCATGGAGAGAGAGGGAGCAGAGGAGAGACATCGAATGGGATGTCGTCGACGATGGCACCGGAGAAGAAGAGGAATCGTTGCTGATCTCGTCGGTAAAGTTTGGGCGTGATTTTGGGGAAAAATCATCTGCAAGAGCTTGAGAGATAAAGCCGCCGGGGAGAGAGACTTGGAGATTTGTATTTTCTTCAAAACGAAAAGCGCAGATGCCAAACCATTGCCGGCGCCGGAGGAGAAGAGAGATTCGCCGTTGTCGTGGGTTCTAGGGCTGGTACAGAATCCTGTCATTGTATATGGAAATCATCATTGTTTCCTTCTTGTATATGGAAATCATCATTGTATACTTTATTATTAAGTTTCCTTTTCTTAATTAGTTTTCCCTTTCCTTTTCCTTTTCTTAATTAGTTTTCCCTTTCCTTTTCTTAATTAGTTTTCCCAGTTTGAGTAGGAGACTTCAACGTCTTATAAATATATCTTCTTATGAATAAGAAGAAACATAACGTGAGAATTATTTTGTAGTGTATTCTGTAGCAGAGGGTTAAGAGTAGAGGGGTGGTTTCTCTGTTGTGCAAGTTGTTGCTGTTCCAGATTCAGTGTCATAGTGACTTCTGTGCTGTTCTGTGGACATGATCGAGGAAATCGCATTTACCATCGTTGATAAGATTGGCAGCCGATTATGGTTTCCAATTGAGCGTCAGTTTGGCTATGTTTTTCAATGCAACAATAACGTTGTGAGTTTTAGGGAAGAACTCGCAAAACTAGAAGGCCAGCAAAATAGGTTGCAATATGCCATTGAATCAGCTACAAGGAATGGAGAACTAATTCGACCAGATGTCAAAAATTGGATGACAAAAGTTCATGGTTTCGAAGACGAGGCGCTAAATTTTTTCCAAGATAATCGTACTTTGCACAAAAGGTGTTTCAATGGATGGTTTCCCAACTTGGTGACACGCCACCACATTGGTAAAGGCTCAAAAAAGAAAACAATGGAAGCCACAAAACTCCAAGTTGATGGGAAGTTTGATATTATATCCTCTATTCCACGTCTTTCAGGGATAGATTTCATGTCTTTGGCTAATTTTGTTGCTTATGACACTACAAAGATTGCAATTTCTGAGGTGATTGAGGCATTAAAAAATGAAAACATCAATTTTATTGGGATACATGGTATGGGAGGTGTAGGGAAGACCACTTTGGTGAAAGAAGTGTGGAAACAAGCTGAGGAAAAGAAGCTTTTTGATGAAGTTGTGATGGCCACGGTATCCCAGAAGATTGACATTAGAAAAATTCAAGGTGAACTAGGAGATATGCTTGGTCTGACATTTAAGGAAGAAAGTGAAACTGGAAGAGCACGGCGATTAGTTGCTAGAATAAAAAGTGTTGAAAGGATCCTGGTTATCTTGGATGATGTTTGGGCTACATTTGATCTTGCAGAGGTGGGAATACCATTTAGTGATGACCACAAGGGTTGCAAAATTGTCATAACAACTAGACGTTTGGAAGTATGCAGAGTCATGTCTGTTGCTGAACCATCAACACATGTAGTCTTTCTTGATGTTTTGACTGAAGCAGAATCATGGGATCTCTTCAAGAAGAACACTGGAGAAGTTGTTGAAAATCCCACTTTCAATGATGTGGCAAGGATGATTTGCAAAGAGTGCGGGGGCTTACCAATAGCAATTGTTACGGTCGGAAGAGCAATGAGAGGCAAAGAGGATCCCGAAGAATGGAAAGAGGCGGTTTTAGAACTCAGAAGATCAGTGCCTAGAAACATTGAAGGTGTTGAGGAAAATGTGTACAAATGTTTATATATCAGCTACGATTATGTGAGGGACGAAGAAGCCAAGCGTTGCTTCTTGCTTTGCTCGCTATTTCCCGAAGATTGTGATATTGAGATCGAAACTCTAGTACACCATGCTGTGGGATTGGAGATACTAGAAAAGGTTGAAACCATTCAAGAAGTGAGGCAACGAGTGAAATCAGTGATAAAGATGCTCAAAAATTCATGCTTGCTAATTGCTGGTAAGGCGGAAGGTTACATCCGGATGCACGAGGTGGTTCGGGATGTTGCTTTATCAATTGGATCAAAAGAGTATTTCGAAAGAGCTGGTGTAGGATTGAAAGAGTGGCCAACTAAGGGGATGTTGGATCACCACACTGGTGCTTCGCTAATTGAAAAAACATGTACTGCTTCTTATGGAAAAACTCCTTCTTTACAATTAGTTACATAAATGTTTTCCTGTCAATGGTGGTCGTATTTATCTCGAGGGTTGTTATATGCGATCACAGAACTTCAGCTTCTTCGAGGAGTATACAGGACCCAGTGACACGGCGGTCTGTGGGAATACAACACAGAAGAATAATGCCTTTCGAGAGACAAGAAGGCGGGCTGTGGCGAGTGCAGTCGCAGATGCGACAAGAAATAAGAACTATTTCGCGAGGGCAAAGATGGCAGTTCCCGGGGCAGCGAACGAGTCAACTTATGTGTTGACAGATTGCTGGAGGACATTGAATGAGAGCTCTTGCTGGGCACGTTTGGAGAACGCATCTGCAAGACAACAAACTGTTGAGCAGTCGTTTAGCCTGTTATAGATCTAACGTTTGAAGTGACCATATAAGCCATAAAGCCAGTGCTGCTGCTGCTGTCGCTAGCGAAAGTCGGCTTCTCTCTTCTGCCCGTTATCATAGCAATTTGTGCGACCTGATGAGGAGTTTATATATTTATTTTTTTGTTTTGTATTTTTGGTGTTTGTGTTGTTGTTGTGAGTAGAGGTCAATTGACTCTATCTATATACGCCAGCAATATAATACCCCTTTGTGTTCCAGGAAAAGAGCATGTGCTTATTGTTGTGTGTAAATAAAGGTTAAATTTTCATGCTTGTTACTACTGATTACTGAATACTGATAAGTAACTCTACACTTGGCTTAATTTTCTGTTTCAGTTTTAATCATTCTTAATCTTGCTGCGGGGCAGTTGAGTATCATGTGTGCAGGTGTTTGTAATTAGTTTGTCTTCTTCATTTTAAATCCTTGACAAGAGTTGTGCCGCTCTTCGTTCTAGGATTTGAATCATCAAGATCAATCTTAATTCTTATCTAATCCATTTAAAAGTATTTAGTTCCTAAAATATAATAAAATTGATTCACCAAGTCTTAAGTATTCATATGCATGTTCGTAAATTATTCAAAAACAAAGCCACGAGTGCTACAAAACAAATTTAAAAGGAAGAAATTAAATTTAAAGAAAAGGAACCAACATATCCACTCACTGCCACTTTCAGATGATGAAACTACTCTCCCATCAGAAATGCAGTGATGGCTTTGGCAAATTGACATTTGATCTTGTGGAGATCTGAGCCTTTGTGGCTTTGGGACCTTCGGGGCATTGCTGATCCCTTGCATCAGTAAGCCTTCTTCTTGCCCTTCTACTCTTCTCCTTCACAATTCTCTTCTTTTTATGAACTCTCTCTCTCTTCTTTTTTTGTTAGAGAAGTTTGGAACCAAGGACCTCAACTTCTCTTCTTAATCTTTATGAACAATTCTCTTGATGAACCTCTGTACCTTCTCCAACATTGATGACAAGAGCAGTGCTTTACACCATATTTCTTAGAACCCTTATTGGCAATGGCCCATGTACTCTTTCCTACTTGAGATACCCTTATCTTTTTTCATTTTGCTGCCAAAACTTTTGAAGAAGTTAGTCGCTGGTCGATTGACCTATTTTTCCATTGTCTTATGATGTCTAGAATTGATATATGGTTTGAGTTCAAATGATGATAGCCTTCAGAAGTTCTACAAGGTAAGTAATATCCAGTATCTTTCTGCATGCGGTTTGGGTAGTGATCTCATAATTCACTTGGTTTAGATATCGAGCTATATGATTTAGTTATTATGTAAATATTGGGACTGAAATTCTTCAGAGATTATTACTAAAACTGATGCTTGTGTTGTGGCATGGTAACTGTTATTATTTGCCCTTTTGTTTTTTCCCAGTCTTTGGTACTTTGTATTGGTCAGAGTAGTTGGTGGTGAACATGACTTTGGTCTTAAGGTCGGATTGGTTTTATGTTATGCAACGTTGAAACACTGGTTCACAGTCTAAACTGGTAGCAGTCTGCAAATAAAATACAGAAGAACGGAAGTTAACTTAGAGCGTGTCTGGTAGCACGTTTTGGCTCAAAACGCTGCTGCGTTTTCCTTAAAACTTGTATCAATTCCCCATTTCAAAATGGAGCGTTTTAGAAACGGCATGCGTTTCTAAACGCCGGAATTGTGCGCGGTGAAGAAAACGCAGCCATCAAAAACGCTGCTGAGAAATTACTTTACGCCATTACCCTTTCGCTCTTCTCTGTTGGTTGTACGATCAGCTCTCCCCTTCGCTCTTCTCGCCATTGCTGGGCAAACAACTCCAGGTATGTTTGCAACACATTATCCTCTTTCTTTCTCTTGTTTTCCCATCGTTTTCTTCTTCCTTTTCTTCTCCTATGGATGCTTATCGTTTTCTTTCTCTTATTATCTCCCTCTATCTCCCTTTATCTTCCTTCTATTCATGCAATCTGTAAAATCCCCCAAAAAGTCCTCAGAACTGAACACTGGTGTAGCCTAATCAAACTGCTAATTAGGTATAAATGTGGAGCCTGCTATGTGTTTGACAAAATGCTATCTGAATATTTTAATGTTGTGTGTGAAATCTGAATTCGGCCTTTGGTTATTATTTATTGTTAAAGTGTTTGTAGTAGAGATTTTCTGAAATTTTTCCTTATGTAGTTAGATTTTGGCTATTTGAATGGATTTGAAGATTGAAAATTTGACCATATAGCAGCAGTGAATTGGGCTTTGCCATGTTTCTTTAGATATTTCACTTTTGGCTACCACTGCCAGTCCCCTGCAGGCTACAAGCTGGTATGCATCCAATTGGGTTTATGATGCCTTCAATGGAGATTTGAATGGCAGTTGACTCTTGTTGTATTATACAAGTTAAAATGAGGTTTTTAGTTACGCTTGCAATCAATTTTGGTGGAGCAATTTTGCTGATACTCACCCCCGAGTTATTAGTTTGTCCATTTGCCTTGCTATTTCTGTGTGTAATAATCACTCCATTTTGCCAAAGTTTTAATGGATTTGATGTCCTTCTGCAAAGCTATTGAAAGAATGTTGCATGTCGAGGCTTGTAAATTTCAATCCTTGCATAAACGTTACTTTAGTAGCTCGAAGTATTATGTGTTCCCAGTCAAGTTTAAATCTACTGTGGTAAATTTGTTTTGAGAGCTTATATCAATGTACTGCTGCTCAAAATTCAAACATACAGATGCCCGTCAGCCCGTGGATGTTTTTTTTTGGAGTTTTGGTTCTAAGGCTACGATCTCTGGGATTGAACTGAGCTACAGGCCAGTTGGTTGTGTTGTTTTTCTATTATTCTTTTTCCGTTTTTGTGGCGTTTTTTTGTTGTTTTTGGTGGCTTTAAACTGTATAGTGGCTTCGTCCATAGCTAATCTGCTGTTTTTTTTTCTTGGTTCAGTGCAATGTGAACTCTGTTTCTTGTATGCAATCTTACTCTTTTAGATTATAACAGTGATGCTGTTTTTTTTTTTTTGGTTCAGTGCAATGTGAACTCTGTTTCTTGTATGCAATCTTACTCTTTTACTATTAAACCCCTTAGTTTTTCTCACTCATCACTCCATTGCAATCAAGAAAACCCATCCCCAATCCACACTTTTAGTCATTTTTTTCTTATTTTTGGGATTGATATTCTTTTTGGGATTCCTTAACCTGTTTTGTTTTAATAGAATTTCTCCCTTACAATTATAACCCAACAACTAACAAATAAACCTTCACCTAACAACCTATACCCACGCCTGAATTAAGTGAGTATGGACTGCCCAAAAATAGTCTCCTTTGCAGAGAAACAACCTGCCTAAGATTCCCCAATCTGCTCCAATCTCTCTTGGCCGAAGACTCCAAGGAAACAAGCTACAACCACGTTTTTTATGAAGCTTAGGACTGTCTAAACTACCTCCTGATTCCAGCAACTCCCACACACAGAACCTGCCCAAAATGCCTCCCAAACTCACGTCCAACCTGCCCCTAAAGCAGCCCATGTTCTGGAATTAAGCTGCCCAAAAACAGTCCACGATCAGTGAGGTTTCTACTGCCCAAAAACTGCTCCGCCTTCGAAGGAGAACAAGCTGCCACGAACAAATAAAAAGAAAAAGAACTAAAGAAGGATAGAATCATTTCAAAATCTTTTCGTATCAACATGTTCTCTGTTTCACTGCATAAAAATTAATCTTTACAATGTTTTTTTGTTATGTTATGATTGGTTAGATATCATATCACTTAACATGTGATGTCAACCTCCAACCTATGACATGATACCTTGATTGGGATGAAAATTTCTTCAAAAATGTATGTACTCCTGTCATTTTCCAAAAGGATTTTAGCATGTAGGAGAACTGTTGTTTACAAAAGTCACATGAATCGAAAAGGTAAAATTTTGTTGCTGGACTTGATTTTTTAAACTTTTATTAATCAGCGAACGAAGTAAAATTAAAATATATGGAGTAGTATTCTTATATATTCCAAAAGGAAAGCTACATGATTCAGACTCTTGAAAACCAGAAAACCAGATTCCTATCAAATGACAGCAATAAGTATATTCAGGCCATCTAATGACATCCGCTGAATTAGTCTGAAGACCTCTTACCGAATAAGGCACAAGTAGCTGCTTAAGTGTATGCTGAATGAAAATAGGACAAGTTTTTCCTTGATGGTGTTGTTATGCTAGTAACAAAAATTAGTCAGCTGCACTTAAGTGTATGTTTTATTTATATTATTTTGTGCATGGGCATTGCAGTTATAGTACTCACTTTGCTTCAATTTTTTTTTATATTGTACTTATACTTCTCTACGCTTTCTTTACGTTGTACTAATTATAGAATTTTCTTGAATGACATGCTAAATATACATCATGCTTCAAATAGAAAAAAAAAATGTAGTTTAAGTTTTTTAAATGAGGCAATTTCTTTGGGACAAACACGAAAAGTAAGACGAATTTTTTGAAACTTAAATTATATCATTAGTCAATTACGATCATAATAAAAAAATCTCATTCATTAAGATATTACTGACATTTATAGTACCCTTTTTATCTGCCCATCAATTCAGATGGTCATTACAGGAAAACCACATTTATTCAGTTGTCACTAACATTCAGTTACGAAACAAACTTACTTATATCTTCTGCATTACTTATACTAATGGTAACAAGATTCCTATCAAATGCAAGCCATTATCAATTCTCTTGAAAACCAGAAAACCAGATTCCTATCAAATGAAAACCAAAAAAACTGCAGCTGCTGCCATTATCAATTCTCTTGCTAAGCCAAGTGCTATGCAATCCAGTAGCATTAGTTCACTTAAAACACGAGCACTCCTGCCATTAGACCCTATTGGCCAATGATTTTTAAAATCTGCCAATGATGTCTCATGTAGTTACGATTCCATTTTTTTTAAAAGCCATCATTCTACCCAATAGACCTACTTCTTCCAATTACACATCATTCTAATATATCTAACAAAAAGACTTAGTGTCAGCATTACACAACTTTCTTGCTTGTTAGCATAGTTACTATGTCTTGCACAATACATTCCCCACCTTAAGGCCCAGCCCCATGACATAACCTCAACGACGGAGCATCTCCGCATCCTAACACCGTCATTGAGTATATTTCTGATACAATCAGAACAACTAACACCAAAACAGATAGAACAAAAACAGATGTAAATTTCATCCCAACAACTCAAGCATGTGAATTCCATGTTTGACTAATAAGAAAAACAATCATATTCTCAGATGGACCTATTTACACAAGTTTATACAGGTCATTTTAGTTTGCACTTTGCTTCATTTTGAATGACAAACAAAACCTTCACAATCATAGCCTTTTAGCCGTAATTCGCTGGCTGCAGTCATGTAATCTTGCAAGGTACGGGTGCTCTAATGCCTCCTCAACTGCAAACAAAGACAAGCCTTGCATTTAGCACAAAAGTAATCTCAAGAAATGTAACTTATGATTTACAAGCTTTAACATTGAGTATGTTTCAGTTAGCGGGGAGTAACACAAACTAGTTAACAGAGGATATAGTAATTACCTGTAATTCTCTTACCACGGCTCTTGATTCGTTATCTTGAACATATGATGTGAAATTTATAAGCATTCGTTAGTAATACTCTCCATGCTGAATGTCTTGGATGTTTTCATGGTGCATCTAAATTATGCTTACCTGCTTATGATTCTTACTTAATGCTCTTAAATGCTGTGACATACTCTCACCTAATTGCTTCTGTACAGATGAGTAAAGAAGTGATAGTTTTTTACTGCAAAAGTGAAATCTTGCTTATTGACCTTCCTTCTTAGTCATTTCAAAACCCGTTTATTGATTGTGATTATGATAGATGACACTTAAAGGTAAAGCGAAAGGGGTTCAAAAGAAACACAATGAGGATGTTTGTGAAGTTGATGGAGATGACAATGCCGAGAGGGCCAATTGGGATAGTGAATCCCATGCAGTTTTTGTTAGACTTTGTGTAGAGGAGAAAAACAAGGGAAACATGCCAACTACACATTTCAGTATCAAAGGTTGGGAGACCATCTGCATGCTTTTCAATCAAGAAACTAAGAAAAGGTATAGTCGAGCACAACTTAAAAATCATTGGGATGGTATGAGAAAAGAATGGCAGGCTTGGATATTTTTAAAACAAAAAACCAGTGAACTAGGTTGGGATCCTAAAAAGAGGACACATTCGGCGTCTAAGGAATGGTGGAGTGAAATGGCGAAGGTATATCTTTTTAATTTTTTTAATTAGTCTAATTAATGTTTGGATTTGTTTTAATGTTTAATTGTTTCTAATGTTAATGATATATTTTGCAGGTAAACAAGCTTGTTCTAAAGTTTAAAAATAAAGGTTTAGAACACGAGGATGAGTATGAAGAGCTATTTTCTCAGACTACAGCAACATGGCTTAATGCGTGGATACCTAGTCAAGGTGTTGATCCTGAAGATGATGCATATGTACCACAACCATTGGATCAGACTAGTGGCTACAATGACATTGCAACCGAGGAAAATACAAGAGATGAGGCTGAGGATGATAACTGCGAAGAAATAGAATCACCTGAAAATGATTCACCGGATGAAGATTCGCCAATTGTTGACAAGACACCAACTACTACTACTACTACTACTACTACTACTACCGGTGGCAAGCGTAAGAAAAAAGTAACAAATGAGGGACAAAGTTATGGATCAGTGCGTAAAAGTAGGAGGGTGGTGTTGAGAAACTTACCGATACCATGGATAGTATGATGCATCATATGGAACGCAGAGCTGATGCTACATTGTCTATCATAAATGGTAGTAGTGTGAAAGAGACTATTAAACTTTTGAATCAACTTCCTGGTGTGACAGTAGGTAGCCCTTTATACCTTTTGGCTCTTAGATTATTTGCCAAACTGTATAATAGAGAGGTGTTTATAAACTTAGGGAACAATGACATAAGACTTATTTGGTTGAAGGATATGGAACTTAGGGAGCCACCAGTCTACAATCCGCAACTTGCTCAGTTACACCGGTGGACCCTCTCAGTTACTTGCTCAGCCCCTTAGTGGATTTTCTCCACAGTTTGGTCAACCTTCAAGTGGACTATCTCATCAAGTTGCGCAGCCTGCTATGGGAGTCTCTCCTAGTGGATTCTCTCAGTTTACTACCCAACCGCTTGGTGGATTCTCTCAGTTGTTAGCTCAGCCATCCTCTCGTGTCATTGCTAACGAGTTTTCTACACCACCAAATGCTTTCTCTCCACATTCTGGTCCAGATTTAGGATAATTATGCTTAGTATATAGCATATACTATATAGTACTTTAGTAGTTGTTGTGTTGCTGCCATGTTTTGGCCCTGTTTTGGCGCTGTTTGGGTGATGTTTTGGTGCAGTTTTAGTGCAGTTTTCAGTGCAGTTTTGCTGCTGTTGTTTGGGTGTTATTTTGGTGTAGTTTTGGTGCTGTAGTGGTGCTGTTTTGGGTGCTGTTTTGGCCCTGTTTTAGTGCTGGTTGGGTGATGTTTGGATGCTGTTTTGGTGTAGTTTTAGTGCAGTTTTTAGGTGTTGTTTTGCTATTGTTTTGCTGTTTTATAGTGTTGTTATGCTACTGTTTTATGGTGTTATGGTGGTATGATATTGAGTAACGCTTTTAAATGATTTTATTTTACATGAACATTTGTTATTTCATTGAAATGATGAACATTTGTTATTTCATTGAAATGATGATTTTAATGTTAGTTAACTAGTTACAATTTTATTTTACAAGTAATTATGCTTTAATTTTTTGGCCCCGCCTAGGCGCTCTAAGCGCTAGGTCCTAGTCTGACGCCTAGCATCCACCTAGCGATTTTTTCAAATCTTGATATTTACAAGTTATTGATGTTGTTCTTTATTCTACAGTGTAATGGATGATGATGAATTGGAGTATTGGGTTAAGATGGTGGAAGAATTTGAAAAGCAAAATGATGATAACTCAAGTAATAATGATGGTGAAGATGAAGACGATTATCTCAAAGACTTTCTTGATCGTATAATGGTTGACTATTCAGAAGATAGAGAAATACTCACGGTTGTTGAAGGTATGACAAATTATTACATCAAACATTTGCATAAACAACCCTCTAGGAATTCATCCACAACTGGACAAGATTGGGTGAATGAAAAACTTGGTGGTAGTGCTAGAGTGTGTCAAGAAAACTTACGTATGTTGCCGCATGTTTTTGAGAATTTGTGCAACACTTTAAAGACTACCTATGGGTTGAAACCCACTAGTTATTCAACTAAGGAGGAAATAGTTGCCATTTTTTTGTACATCATGGGGCTAGGGGCAACAAATAGACAAGCCCAAGATATATTTCAACATTCAGGGTGGACGATTGACAAACATTTCTATGATGTCCTTAATGCGGTAATCAGGATGTCTGTTGATTACATCAAACCAAATGAAGAATTAGGTGCTCAAGTTCATCCACACATAAGGAGAAATTCGAAATATCATATCTTTGAGGTAATGACTATTAATTAATTTATAAATGCAATCATTTCAAAATATTTTAAGTAATTAGATCAATTATTGTACAGAATTGTATAGGCGCAATTGATGGAACTCATGTGCGTGCTGTACCGCCTAAAAGAAAACACAACTGCATACATAGGGAGAAAAGGATATGCCACACAAAATATTTTGGCGGTGTGCGATTTTGATATGTGCTTCACATATGTTTGGGCTGGCTGGGAAGGGATCGCTCATGATTCTCGCATCTTTGAGCTTGCTAGAGCAAGAAAAGAGCTAAAGTTTCCCAATCCTCTTGATGGTATTTTATTGTTTCTACAATATTAGTTAGTTGCATGTTTTTAAGTAAATATTGATGTTTAATGTTAAATTTGTAGGAAAATATTACCTTGTCGATAGTGGATACCCAAATACAAAAGGTTTTCTTGCACCTTATAAAAATGTGAGGTATCACCTACCTGACTTTCGAAGGGGTTCAAGAGCATCTCAACATCCAAGGAATAGGAAAGAAAGATTTAACAAAACACACTCCTCTTTAAGAAGTGTTATTGAAAGGTCTTTTGGTGTTTGGAAGACAAGATTTAAAATTTTGAAGGTTATGCCAGCATTCCCTTTCAAGACACAAGTGCTAATTGTGGTTGCAACCATGACAATACACAATTTCATTCGACGTGATACACGCCTTGATGATGAAATGTTTCGTCGCTATGAAAAGGATTGTCCATGTGATAATAATGATGATAGTGATGATGAACAAGATGTAAATCACAATTCAGATGGAGAGCATGAAGTCCCTGAATCGAGCAATCGTAGAGAAGAAAATCATATGATGGATGCTTTTCGACAATCCTTGTTGGAATCTATTTGTAATAGTTCTTATTGGACTTAATTTGAAATATTATTAATTTGGACAACTCTTCTTTAATTTTGGTTGGAATTATTTTCAAAATTTACTTCATCTTTATTTTAAATATGTATTTTGGACTAAATGAGTTTGTTTAGATATTTTTAAAATTATACTTGGTATTTTAATTTTAATTTTTATTAGTGTTATGAAATAAATACTTCTATATATATATAAACTTAGAAGTAAGACATTGCTTAAGAGAGGGTAAAATCGTCATTTTGACAAATACTCAGATTTATGAAAATAGCGTTTTGAAAATGTATCCCAAACGCATTTGTAAGAAAAACGATGCTTTTCAAAACTTGTACCTTAATAATACCTAGGTACCAAATAGATTTATATTGTTAACATAACTTTTAAACTTATAGTGGAGCCCATAAAATGCCAAATAAGATGACACATTGAAAACCACATCATTTGGTGCACAAATTTAAGTGCTCATTGAGTGGCTCTAGCATTACTCTAAAAGTAAAGGTTGTTTTTTACAAATTAATAGATGAACAAAAATAACCATTCATTAAATAAATCACTCACTATTTAATTAAGGACAAAACAAGTAAATTTATCATGACAAAAAATAAAATTTGGACGAAAATAACCTTAAATATAATAAATCACTCACCATTTACAATGTATTGATTCATTTCAGTTTGACACAATCGAGAATTGAAAAACTGTACATATTGAGATAATTGATGGTGGAAGTTCCAATGAGTTTTTAAATTATTTAATTAAATAATTCATTAATTATCTCTTGTTAATAGGAGTTTCTATTTTGGAAAACAAAGTTTTGGCGGAATTTTTTTCCCTATATAGACTAATGAATTATTTAATTAAAGAATTCATTAATTATCTCTTGTTAATAGAGTTGTGTTCTTAAGTATAGTTCCTCTCATAAGTATTTTATTATGAGAGGATAGAACCACAACCTTATCTGTTATATGGATAAATTTTGAGGGGAAAAGTGTGAAATTTTAAACTTGAGGGGATCGTTGCCACCCCTTAGAGGCAATGAATGATACGACACAATAACACAAACCAACACGACACGATTATAAAGAAAAATGATACGAAGAGACACGACATAAAAGACACAAAATTGTTAATTTAGTTAAAATATTATTTATTATTATATTTATAATCAAATAAAATTAATAACATAAAAACGAGATAGTGAGGACGAACACGACACGATAACACTCTACACAGCATATATTCTGTCACAATTTCTTCCCCTTCTAAAGCAAGGAACTCTCCTTGAATTGTAAATTCGTAATGTGGCCACCTTACAAGTCTGCCACCTTGTCAATTTTTGGGATTGGTAGTTTGGACATGTTTAATTAGAAAGTTGAATGTCTGCCACTTTGCTAAATACAATATGCAAATAAATAACTTGACCCTTCTGCCCCCTCCCCCTAACAGATCGTGCCTTTATTTTATTTTGAATTATTTGAAGATAAAAAATGATGAAAACTGGGCTAGTCTGTAACCGCTAAACTCTTCAACATTTTGTATTTAACGGTAAAAGGCACTTTTTGAGTAAAAGGATAAGAATGTCCTTAATGAACCAAGACGCACTACACTGTCAGTAACTCAAGGCATTACAACACACAATTTATGCCTTACGAATCCAATTTGTGCATTGGGATTTTCTGCATCGTAAATCCAATTTATGCATCATGAATCCAATTTCTGGATCGCAAATCCATTTTTTTTTTGCATCGGGATTTGCTATTATATTCTAATTCCAAATTGATGTATTGCAATTTCATTTCATACAGATGCATCGTGAGTGAAATTCGATGCATCACAAATCAAAATTTAATTGCAATGCATGATTTATAATTGTGTAACTGTCATTTCTATTTCATAGCGATGCATCGTCTTTCCAAATTAATGCATCGTAATTTCAAATCGAAGTACCGCAAATAAATTTTGATGCGTCATGATTCAAAAATGATGCAAATTCTTATCGAGTATTTAGTCGAACAGTGTATATGCATATTCAAAAGGTGTGTCTCGAATATACAAAAGATAAGTATTAAGTAACAAAACTTTTTTTTTAAGGAAACAGGGACGGCACCCTACAACAATTTATTAAAATAGAAAGGAATACAAACTTGAGGGGGACAACCAGCCTGACCCTTATAATTGGGAGGACAAAGGAGCCTAACCTCGAAAAGGAAATACAAGCAACAAAATCTAACATTAAGCTAGAAACTATATATAGCAACAGGAAAAAAAAAAAAAACCAAAAGGACTATCTTCTACGAAAATTGTGATACCCATAAGAATCCATCATAAAAGCCTTCTTGACTGCCTTCGGAAGATCCAAGAAAGAGGAAAAAACTTTGTGACCACCAATATTATGAGCCTCAGCAGCTAGACGATCAGCAACTAAATTTTGTTCTCTGAACACATGGCGTAAAGAAAAGGAAGAACACAACTGTTTACATTCACGGAGAGCGTAAGCATATTGCCAAGGAGCCGAGTGATTCTTAACAATAACGTCAATAGCAGCCTGTGAATCCGATTCAACAACCACACATGACAAACCCATATTACGGCATAAAACCAAACCATCGCGCAAGGCCATGATTTCAGCCTTCATATTAGTGCCAAGCTGAAAGTGAGACGAAAAGGCACAAATAAAATCTCCATTGTGATCCCTAATAATACCACCCCCAGTGCACTGCCCATTAATAGAAGAACCATTCGTATTAAGCTTTACATATCCAAAATCCGGGGGATGCCAACGAAGCCATAAACCTTTACGAACAGGGGGAGACAATAAGTGGACACCAATACTCTGCAAAGCATTACAAGCTCGAGGGCCGCAAGAAGCCTTCGGCTTATATCCGTAAAACATGTCCCAAAGATTGTGAAGAATCTTGTGAAAGATAGTATCAATCCGCATCGAGCCATTATCATACAACGATTCACAACGAGCTTTCCAAATTTCCCAACAAGAGAACATGAATATCCCAATCTGACAAGCCCCAAGTAACAAAACAAATGTGTAAAATGCATTGCAATTGGATATACAAAACAATCATGGATCCTTTCAAGACAAATGCAAATCCTTCGAATATCCACTTCGGAATAGGGTTGAAAATCAAAAGACATTAATTCCTTTATTTTCTTGCCCCCTAGTTGTCTTTTTCAGTGTGGGAAGAGGAGCTAGTCTATAGTACAAGAATACAAGTAAGGTTAATTGATCTTGGATCTCAACCGGAAGACATGGGTCCACGTTCGTTGAATTGTAACGATCTCCTAAAGCAAATTAATCCCACTCACGAATAAGTTATAAAGTAAGAGTGGAACCGATGAAGAGGATTTAAACCCCATTCGTTGACCCAACAAATGTAATTTTCGAACAATTTAGCTACAATAAAAGGTACGAAAATGGAGGCATCGAAAATAGAACTTCAGGATGTCGTCGACGAAGAAAAAGGTATGGAGGGAAAAGGACTGATAAGTAGTTTGGTGTTTTTGTTGATACAAACTTTTTAGGAACAATTTAAAGTTGACTTTGGCGGTTATAAAAAGAAATGAGGAACTAAAGCAGTTAGTGATTTGGGAAAATGGATCGACCTGCAATTTACCACAAAAAAAAAAAAAAAAAAAACCAAGCCAACCCAAACCGCCACCCCTTTAAGGTTGGCCTTTGCACCTAGAGCTCTCAAAGTGGGTTGGGTCAACCCACGGGTCATAAAAACCCAAAAATTGGTGGGGGCGGGTTGACCACAAGGTGGTGGGTCAAGAAAATGTGAACTCAGCCTAACCTAACATGGCTTGTGGAAAAGGACTGATAAGTAGTTTGGTGTTTTTGTTGATACAAAATTTTTAGGAACAATTTAAAGTTGACTTTGGCGGTTATAAAAAGAAATGAGGAACTAAAGTAGTTAGTGATTTGGGAAAAGGGATCGACCTGCAATTTACCCACAAAAAAAAAAAAAAAAAAAAAAAACCCAAACCACCCCCACCCCTTTAAGGTTGGCCTTTGCACCTAGAGCTCTCAAAGTGGGTTGGGTCAACCCACGGGTCATAAAAACCCAAAAATTGGTGGGGGCGGGTTGACCACAAGGTGGTGGGTCAAGAAAATGTGAACTCAGCCTAACCTAACATGGGCTTGTGGATCAGATGGGTCAGCCCACCAATTTTTTCTCACACAGCTGCGATGGATAATCGGTGCTATTGTTTTTGCCTGAGGGATGTGTGATAGAGTCACACAAAGAGAGAGAGAGAGAGAGAGAGAGAGAGAGAGAGAGAAGGTGGCTGATAATGAAAGGGATTGTGATGTGAGTCGTGAGAAGATAGAAAGAAGGCGAAAAGAGTAGAAGAATGAAGATTGAAGTATAATTCTTCGAAGAAGAAGAGGCAAAGATTGTGATGAGAAATTAAGAAGAAGACGAATCGACTCAATAATTGAAATGTTTGCTGCCTATGAGCGATTTTTTTTATAACTTTTGTGTAATATTAATTTATTAAATTACTCTAAAAGACTAAAACTTAATTATCTCTTCCAACTTGTGGGTCAACCCACATCAACCCATAACCCAGATGGGACATATGACTCACATTTTTATGGTCTAATGTTTTCCCACACAATCCACTCTTTTTAGGCGGTGGGGTGGGTTGACTCAACGAGTCCAACCTATTTTGATAGTTCTATATGCACCCGGCTCCCCCCACCCCCTATGAATGTCAGCCCAACCACGCACCTCTCAAAGAAAAAGGCCCAAAATCCCACCCTCACCCCATGAAAGCTGGCCCACCAAACCCGTCTCATTAAAAAAAGTTGTCTTTTAAGGTTGCAAAAAAGAATGGTAGACTTTTAGGATTAGAGATTTTGAAAAAGGGACTGGCCAAAATTTTACAAAAAAAAAAAAAAAATCAATCAATCAAATGGCTTAGGATATTTTGGTCAAGTTTTTTTTTTTTTTCCCGCATGTTGTATTTAGCATGCCCGTATTGGTGTGATGTTTCTTTTGGTTAAGTGTAAAGTTAGTATAATGATAGTTTAGATATTTTCATCATATTCAAAAATATTGAATAACATTTCTAACGGTAACCACGGGAGGGTGAATTGGCGTAAGAGATTAAATGAATATAGTTAAAAAAAGGTAAAGTATTATTTAAATCCAACTTAAAATAATGCATCTTGAACTCAAAAAGAATCTATATCAAAATTTGAAACTATTCCACAAACTTTATTAACCAAACACTTTGAATAAAAAATATCAACAACATTGAAACCAACGCTTAATATTATTTTGGCAAGGGCACTGTTGAACTATCCTTCCCTTCTGGAAAGAGGTTAGCGTTAGTTCATGTTCATGTTCTGTTTGTTTCAGAAATTAGGAAGAATCTTGTATCTACAAATTGAATTCAAAAAATGCATGAGTTTTGGGGAAAAGTCAGACAGGTCAACTCATTTTAACACGACTCATTTCGACCCGTTTGATACTCATGTTTTGATGGGTTTCAACCCGTTTGAAGATGTTACTCGTTTCAATCCAACCCAACAAACCCAATTGTCATGCCTGATTGCGGGATTCATTGCCCAAATGTTACACATTGTTTAAGCAGCTGAGTCAAGTTTTTAACCACTTAGATGCACATTAATTATCAAGTTTCTCATTAAACCATTAACCAAGTTGAGTATTTACTTGATAAACAATGCATATTAAATAAGAAAATCAAAGATATAATTGGAATTCAAAATTAGATACTACGAAGCGCAAATGGTATTAGTCAAAAACTAGTTTTACACCCGTGCGTTAAACGCACGTCATATATATTTTTCAATCAAATTATACGTAAGCAACATGAAGTGAAAAAACAAAATTAAAAGAATAAATTAAAGAGAACTGTTGAAATATATATATATATATATATATATATATATATATATATATATATATATATATATTATTGTAAAACTAATATCATGATTAAAAACTTTAACGATAATAAATAAAATAAACAAATAATTGTAACGTAAATATTGTGAGTTCGATGTACATAACTGAAATTATTATAACACATCGATTAAGAAAAGGTAAAAATTATTAATAGAGAATACAATAAATAAATAAAATATTTTATAAATTTTAGAATATTTTTTTAAATACAACATTTGTCATTAAATGTGTGCAATTACTACTACGATCACTATGATTAAATATGTACAATTACTACTACTATCTATCACATAAAAAAATACTCGTAATCTGTATTAATCAATATTAATATAATTTTTTATCTTTTAGTTAGTGTGTTATGAAAATTAAACACATAATTAAAATGTAAGGATAAAAATATAAGTGAATTTAATTATTGCTTATTACTTGAATGAATGAATATATATATATATAGAATACATCTTTAAACGAATATATATTTGTTAGATAATAAAAGTTGCATAACTAATTCAAATGACGATAAACCAAAGAAAAACAACTCAAATTACATACTTCCTATGGTCATCCCTCCCTCGAAATGACCAAAATATCCCCGACTCAAAAGCTCCTTCATTAATAGTGTCACCCAAATGAGGTGACACTGATAATATATGTACTTAATTATTACAACTATATATACAAATATTTAAGCTTAATTCAATAAATTATGAAATAAACATTTAAACTATGATTGCTCTCAATTCATTGTACATTTCACAGAGTATGATACTCGGCTACTTGCCTATATACATAATCACACCCCTCTAGAGTCATTGTACATGTTCCCAGAGCAATTAGACTACGATTTACTTACTCATATTCATCCTTACTTTTCTACAATATCAATGAGCGAAAATGGAATCCGGTAATAATGATGTTGTCACCTCTTACCAGGATCATGTTGATTTTTAAAAGTCTACTCATCCAACATGTCATAACTGATGTTACTACTTTTTTTTAAAGGTTGGAAGGGACATAGACCTTACTCCAACCCTTACTTTTTTATATTTTAATGCGTTGAAAGGCTACAATTATATATATGATGCCTTTGGTGTGACTAGAACACATGGTGCCTCTGGTGAGACTTTAAACACCCGACCTCTTAGTTGAGAGTAGTGATGCACCAGGGTGCTTCTGGTGGGGCTTGAGCACTCGACCTCTCCGTTAAGATAAGCGAGCAGATAAATGAGGCCTTTGGGTAAGGTTTGAAGAACAACATTGCCTCTGAAAAGGCTTGAACACCTGACTTTTCTATTGAAAGTTGTAAAGTCCAGGGTGTCTCTAGTGAGACTTAAACACCCGACCTCTCCGTTAGGAGAAGTGAACAGTACCAGTTGAGCTAGAGCTCGTTGGTTGATGCTACTAATTTTGTCGGTGCAATTACTTGGTTATACGCAACAAAAGTGGTCACATAGCATTTATGGCTGAGTAAGTAATGTTTGTTAAGTATAAAATTAGACATGTCAGACTTTAAGGATCCATAATTGTTCATCAAATTATATTTCACTATGTACTTGTACTTTAGCTTCTATGGATAGAATTTGTCTTAACAAAACTTACAAGTAAATTAATATCAATATAGGAAGATCTTATAGTATAATAAGTTTTTAAATTGTTATTCTTGTTTCCCTTGCATATTGGTAAAAAGAGAAAAGACATTGCCTCTTAGATTTATGATATTTAATTTCTTAATAGCTTTTTATGTTTTTTTATTTACTTATCAATACTTGTATATGTGTTCATAGATAAATATAATCCATATTTTGTAATTAGTTACGATGGTTATCTAGCAATCTTGAGATAATCAAATTACATTTTTCATTATATATATCTTCCTATTTTTGGTAAATGCATTTAGAATGGATCTTGCTATATATGGATGTGCTAATTACATTTGTCATTATATATAGGAAATGTAACAAAACAAAGTGTTCCAATTTCCAATGCATGTTAATTAAATGTTTAGTATAAAAATAAAGAAAAATGTAATAAAACAAAGTGTTTCAACTTCCAATGCATATTTGTGTTTACATTTATGCAAAACATTTAGGCGAGAAAATCACGGTTGTTATTATTATTATATATATATATATATATATATATATATATATATATATATATATATATATATATATATATATATATATATATATATATATATAATTTTAACTTCTTTGTTTATATGGAAAATATTTTATATTTAGATTTTTTTTAAAATGTGGAAGACATGTCACTGCGTTGGCAACTAAAAATATTATTCAATAACCTATTACTTATATATAGGCTTCGCAATTCAGTTGGTTGGGTCGGGGTTGTACGAGTAACGAGTCAGAATCCATTAGAACCAAAATATCAAACAGGTCAAGATGTGTCAGGTGAAATGATTGTGACGCGATAAAACGGGTTGCCTAGTTTTAACCATGATTTCCCCCCCCCCCTTCCCAAAATCATACAGTTATAGTGTAAAAATTATCGGGTCAAAATAGGCAACAAGTTCAGTCTGCTTTAACCCGACCCAACATGTTCATATTTTTGGGTCAAAACGAATTACTCATTTCGACCCAATAAAGTTAACAGATTCGGTTTTAATTGTCATGCCTACTTATATCGGCTCGTGCTTATAGTTTTGCTCATCTAATTTATATTTTTATTTAATTTGTTACTAGTCCTTTTGGTTTCATAGGCTTTGGAATTCACATCAGGCCATTGAACTTCCAATTTAGTGTCATAACTATTCCCAAAGACGACTTTATCAAGAAGGCCCTTTCCACTACTCATTTTACATCTATATATGTGCTGGAGATTTAGTTACAAAGAAGACAACGTTAATCCAAAAAGTGAGATAAGGATGGAAGGACGAAAATGGGAAGAATTACCAATGGACTGTTTGGTGGAAGTTTTAGGAAGAGTGGGAACGGAATCGCTGCTTCTCGACGTTCCCTTCGTCTGCAAGTCTTGGTTCAAGGCCACTCTCTCTCCTTATTGTTGGCAAGAACTTGACTTTTCTGATATATTGAGTGACCCTTTATTCCTTCGATTTAAACGCCAATATCGACTTCAGGAGAAATCTGTGAGACAAAGTTCGTTAAGTGTGTTGTCGATCGTAGCGCTGGTTGTGCCACAATGGTTAAGCTGTCATTTTGTTATTTAAAAGAAGAAGCACTCACTTATGTTGCTGACAAGTAAGTTCAGTTTTTTTTAAACATATATATGGCGCTATTGATTGCTATTATTGACTAATTTGATTATTCATTTGTAGTTGTCCTGCTTTGAAGAAGTTGGTGCTCTATCCATCATTTCCTTCTACTATTGGTTATTGGCAAATTAAAAAAATTTGGAATCGCTTGATATTGAGGGTTCTGGTTATCTATTTAAAGATTTTGTTTCCATAATTGGCGCTCACTGTGTAAATTTTATGGCCCTAAGTTTTGTTGAATGGCACGGGGTTGATATAGAGGAAGAAGAAATATTGGCCATAGTTAGTTGTTTGCCAAAAATTAAGTGTTTATCTCTGAGGGTGGTATACATGTCAAGGCAGAACCTGAACCTGATCAAAATTTTGAAAGGTTGTGTGCAACTTATGCATTTGGATGTTGGTGGTAGCTGTGATTTTGATGGCTATGGTGATGTACTTTTGAAGCTTGTTGCCCACATCCCTACATTTGATTGCTCTGTTGGGCCATTTTTGGACTGCCTTTGTAAATATAATGATGACGGTTGTCATGATTATGATTCTGATCTTAATTATTATTCTGATGGAGGATTGATTTGTTGTTGAACTTAGACACTATAGACTTCCTTTTTTTTATTTTGATGAACCTAACAGTCGTAACGTCTAATCTTTTGCCTTTTTCTGCTAATAGCATTTCTCATATATAATTCGGTTTGTGTTGTCCTTTCCTTTTGCTTTTTATGACTTGCTGCTCGAAATTGTGTCTTATTATGATTCTTTATGACAGTAAATATTTGTTGATAATAACTTCTGAAAGGTGGTCATTTGTGTATTTTGTGTTAGCTGGTTCTTCTTAGTCTGACTCACCGAGTTGAGTTGTGTGAACGAGGCTCTTTCTTATGAATTTAGATCTGTAAATTGGTTTTTACATGACTTACTCATGTTTATTTAGGTTTTCTTGGTCCCCTACTCTGTGCTAGTGTCGTACCTTTTTAATAAGCAATATTCGAGAAGATTTTCTTCCTTGGTTGTGGTACACAAGAATCGCTTTCTCCTTGATTAGATCATCCTTAAATCCCTTTGAAACTTTAGTGTCTTGCTAATATTTGTTGTTTATCTCGCTCACATGTGCTTAGTGTTTTCGAACATTGAATATTTTCTTGCCATAAATCATTTGTACAATAATTAGTAAACATTTACAAAATTCCATCATGGTCTAAAATATTTCACTTTTTTCCCAATATAAATATTACAACGTCCAATGCGTCTTTTATTGATTGTGAGCTTGAAAAGATATGGATGCTAATTGATTTGACATTACAAAATTATTGTTCGGGGCGTCAAATAAAGAGTAGGTCTCCTATAAAATCGTCTTACAGATTTTAATTCGTAAAATGAAATTTCATTCTCTCACAATTCAACCCATCAATACCCAACGGGTCAGGTAAATATGATCTGTCTTACAAAAAATATCCGTAAAACCGTTTTATTCAAAATTTTGCCTCAAATAAAATTTCATGAATCAATATTTCTTACATCTTGTTTGAAATCATTACAGGACTCTAATTTTTGAATGGAAAGAGTTATTTACATTATATATTCCCTCTACTTTCAAATTATCGTTATTTTTTATTTGGCATACCCTTTAAAAAAATTGATTGTTTTATAAGTATTAGTAAAATATGTAGTTTTCTTTAATGCCTGACTATAATTAAAATAGGTAGAAAAAGTTAGGTTAAATTGGTAAAAGTATTTTCTTTAAAAAGAGTTTTGAAATAAGTGATTTTTTTAGAACGAACTGTAAAAGAAAGGATGACGATATAATTTGGAAAAGGAGGAGTATTTGTTAGCAGAATTTGTAATATATGTTGTAATTAGTAAAAGACGATGTATTTGTATAGATTTTTTGGTACATCAATGCTGTAGAAGTGTGATGTATATACTCTCATCGTAAGCGACGTTGATAAGTAATGTGTAATGAACCTCTTATGTAGCACGGAAATGGCAGATTCAAGCGTTTTTTGTTTATGGCCTTTATCTAAATTTTCGAAACAAAATATATTTTAAAAAAAACAATGTTCAATGCAACCGTGGATTTAATCTTAAGTGGCTGTGGGTGATTCACACACTCAATCATATGTGTCATTTTTTCACTCTTCAATCAAAAGAATAATAATGACTAGAATGTATTCACACCCTTAAGTAGAATGTGAAAATTTGACATTGTTTACCTACAATGTGAACAAATTTGATTGTTACATCACATATACACTCTTCATCAACATTTGCATTTGAGAGATTTTTTTCATTTAAAAATGGTGTAAATCCTAGGTGGCTTCTAAATTTTTTCACATCCTCATTAGTATTGAAGATGCTCTTAACGTGGTTAAATTTTAAGGGGCATGCAAACATGAAGGGTGAGTTTAAGGCTCAATAAGGTTCTACCGAACTCATGTATATTATGCATGTAAAGAATAATTAAGTATGAATCACACACCTATTTTAAAGTATGCTAGCAACATGATATTCAGTCAAGTCCCACCACTACGTAGCCGGTTCAAAATATTCGCTGTCTCATACCAGTCAATACAGTGATCCATCACGAGTAATAAGATCTCATACTCATATAAGTGTGATATAGAAACACATAGACCTTACTAATTATTCACTGAGTCGAGATACATCTCTGACCAACTGCTCCCATCCAACACCACTCTGATTGTTGATCATTAAGCATATCAAATATGTTGTTATTTTCCCGGGATATGTCAGCATGGACTAGGTCCTGACAACCCTTAGCAACCCGCATGGACTACTCACAACACAATCAGTGAAGTGTCATCCTCCATTATGGCCGTAATGGAGGGGTTGGGCAAGAATAAAACTTCACTGCTAACTCTCCCTGCATCTCCGCCCCGGGATAATCAAAGGAACGTTCTAAACCCCCAAGACATGTTGTTCAAACTACCTGTTTTCACACTCTTGTTGTTACAATCAAACATTACTTGGTGTTACATAGTTTTGAAACTACACAGATAAGGATTCAATGAGTTATGAAGTAAACTCACTGTTATCTCAAGTTACACATGATCCAACTTTTTAAAATACTCAGCACATATAGACACTTGATGAGTTATGAAGTAACTCATCATTACCACATAGCATTCACAGTATCACAAACATGTTATTAGCATATATACAAAGTTTACATATGGTAGTAAGTTATATCTATATAACATAGTATTCTACATGTAGTTCTTATAACACAAGGTAATGTTTTATACTTCCAAGTATTATTCTTAAGCAACTTAAGAGTTATTCAACCATATAATTCAGATCTCTAAGGTATTCCTAAGATTCATAATACTATACAATTGATTATAAGCTACACAAATATAAATCATAGGATTCGCATTTGCACTTCCGTTACAACTATTCTTAAGTGTAAAGTAACTCATCATATACTAACAACTTGTTATTAAAACCCCAAAGACACCATTTAAACCTTTTGTATCACATAACTTTTCAAGGACCACTTTACAAGGTCTTTTCACAACAATTCAACATGAGGTTGAAGCCTAATTGCCAACTAACCATTAACTACTTACCAAAGTTTAGTAATTATCACTAATTAACTTCTGAGAGACAATCTTGTAAGATTCACCAAATATTCATCACAGCTTCAAATAACACCAATCCTAAATATTTTGAAACTAGACACATTGAACTACAATTTACTATTTTGAATCACTCAATTCGGACCTATAATGACCAAGTTTTGATAACATCAAGTTACAAGTACAATTTTAATTTCCTGTAGAAGAAAACTACGCGCATTGTTAATTATCAAGTCAGTTGAGGTACTTCCCAACCTCAAAGTTCAATGAAACTTTACAGAGGATTACCTGATATATATAAGCCAAACATATCCTGGTTACAATTTATTCCAGTTGACGAATTTGCTACATTAAATTCTACAAAATACCCTAAAATAGAGACTGTACTGGACTAATCCTTACCTTTTATGCTTACCATCTTGTTCAACCACTTCAAAGTCATTGTAGACACCCCAATTTCGTACCTCTGGTATGTGACATGACATAAAATATCAAGACCTGTTAAAACATTAACAAATGTCAAGTTACAGGGTCAAAAGTGCAAAAGGACAAAGCAGGATGCGCAAAAGGATGAACTGTAGGGTTTAAAGTGCAAAAATTGAAAAATATTGAAAACTTGGCGCCACCCATATGAAAATTGGACATGGCGCCCAGTTCTTGTTTCCAGCGCCCAGTTTGGGCTTGTTGGCGCCAAGTTTCCTTCACGACGCACTGTTCCTTCGCCGTAATGTGCAATTTCTCCCGCGCTGTGTAAAACTAATCAATGCACAAGGACGGAAATTTAATTCCATCGATGTCCTTAATTCTTCCTATAAATACAGGCCCCGGGCTCCTCATTCAGCACACCTTTCATCGATAAAAAATTCTCCGCGTTCTTGTTACGCTGGAGAAAAAGAGAGCGAAGTGAGATAGTGAGCGATTACCTCAAAAAGCCTTGAAACCCTGCCAAACCTCTTCCAAACACAAAACCAACCGGTAGAAGTGAGCCTTAGCCCCCCAGCTAGGTATCCACCCTATTTCCCCGATCCAAAAATCGTGGAAAGAGTAGTTGCTCTGTCCGATTTAAAAGGCGAAATCAGCCAGAAATAAACCCTTATTCTGCCCGATTTTCGCCTACCTCAAGCCAACAAACAACCAAACACAAACAGTTACTCTGCCCAAATCCCGAGGCCAAAAGTAACTTTCGGAAGCAGCCACTCTGCCCGAATCTTCACAACACACAACAACGAAAAAGACTTTCTCTCCCTGAAGGACAGAGCGAGCACACCCTAGGCCGTCAGTAAGTTTTTACTTTGAAGTTTTATTTGTAAAAGTATTATTTCCAATCCGGCCCAATGTAGATATATAAGCAGTTGTGCTGCCCGGATTTAGTTATGAAATAGTACTAAATATAGCTGTTATTATGGCCAAATATTTTCAAGTATATTTGTAATTATTTGTAAAGAGACAGTTGCAAGTCTGTAAATAATATAGACACAATGGGTGTATTTGTAGGCAGTTAATGTTTTATTTATCTGTTAAATAAATATAACAAAAAGCATACTTTAGCCAAAAACTGTTTTGAGACCGAAAGGGCGAGTTGGGTGTCTAGCACCTTCCCAACTCGTAACTTAGCCTCCGAACCCGTTTTTTGCAATCTCTGGTTTTCTTTTTGGTTTTGCTTTATTTATTCCTTAAAATAAAGATGGCGACTCTAAAACATTTTGGATCCAGTGGAGCCTCGCAACATCTTTCCTCGCACTTTTCCGTTTTCCCCTAAAAAAGGGAAAATGAGAATGGAAAGGTGATGTATTCCTATGTCCTGGTATCCCCTAAACAAGGGATAACTTGACATAGAAAACCCAAAGCACCCATAGTGATCCGAGATAGGCCATAAGGCTATTTTCATAAAATTCATAGTGGGGGCGCTGCAACATTCCTTCCTTGCAGTTTCACGTTTTCCCCTAAAAAAGGGAGAATGGGAATAGAAGGGTGATGCATCCCTATATCCTGGTATCCCCTAAAAAAGGGATAACTTGACATAGAAAACCCAAAGCTCCCATATTGGATCAAAATCCACTAAAGGCAACCGAGGCGCATTCAAACACGCTATTCTGACAGCACTCCTCTCGCACTTTTGATTTCGTCTTCCCCTAGAAAAGGGAGGGTGGAACGAGAGCAGTGGATGTCACCGCATCCGCACGTACGCGCACCCCTATCCAAAGGCGCACATGGCGCGGGCGCATCATCCCGAGAACCCACAGTCACCAACCTACCTATTCTTACATCTTAGAATAACAAAGACTACTAAAACCCAGCCTCTTAGTCTCATAAGACATGGACACAAAGTATTTAAACTAAAGGATAAACATACTTACACATAACGCATGTTTAAGTACACATTTTTCATCTTCATTCAACACCTTCACATACAATTCATGAACATACATAAAAAAGCATCCCCTTACCTTTTAGAGAGGAATTTCACCACTGATTCTTAGAGTTTATAAGCTCCTTGTGATGCTCTAGATGTTCTCTACCACATCTTCGAAGACAACTATGATAAAAGATGGAGACTTCACCTTCAAACCTTTAAAATTCAACTCTTAAAACCTTGTTTTACCCTCACTTTCTTTGCATACGAAATTTATGTTGTTGGAGGATGGAGAAGACCCCCCCCAAGTAGAGTATATCTCCAGAAATTAGGAAGTAGTCAATGTAACGCTCCGAGCTTGAAAGCCCGATTCGCTATGTGTAGCCCACACACTGGCCCACTGAGCACACAACACCTTGGGTCATCAGGCCCACTACAAGCCGACCCAAAAGTCCATGGATGATGTTGGAGGCCAAAGGTAGTGTGTGGCCACCTTATAAATCGAACACAATTCCCACACCTACTCGATCTGGGATGGGGTATTACAATCTCCCCCACATAAATCATTGATGTCCTCGTCAAGGCCGAATCGTACCCCGGGTGATACAGGATTCAAGAGGTGACTCATACGGGGATCAAGAGGTGGCTCCCACCTTCCGTGATGTAGTACTTTGGCTCGTATATCACTTTGTTCCCATATTTCCGTCTGGGACTCGCTCTGATACCATTTGTAACTTCCCGAGCCCGAAAGCCCGGTTCACTACGTGTAGCCCACACATTGGCCCACTGAGCACGCAACACCTTGGGTCATCAGGCCCAACACAAGCCGACCTAAAAGTCCATGGATGATGTTGTTGCCCAGAGGTAGTGTGTGGCCACCTTATAAATCGAACACAATTCCCACACCTACCCGATGTTGGATGTGATATTACAGGAAGTGTCCTCCAAGTAAGCCTCCACTTAAACGGGTGTCAAAACTCAATTGGTTTTCACTAATGATGCGATTAGGCTAATTGTAGAACCCCGTTTCGCGACTCCCCGTCGTCCACATGTGAAAAGCGACGACGACGACATGTCTCAAGAAACATCTGAGCGCGTGGAATACACCCGGTCTTGTTGTGGACCCTAAAATATGTACGTACAGAGTCGCCATCTCTATTTTAAGGTTTAAACAGAGAAAAACCAATTGTTCCAGAAAAGATATAGGTTCAGAGGTTAGGTTACGAGTTGGGAAGGGGTTAGACACCCAACTCGCCTTTTTGGTCTAAATTTAGGGTTTTAAAATAGGTTTAACATACTTGTAACATCATATAGCCTAGAAGTATATATATATATATATATATATATATATATATATATATATATTTATTTATTTATTTATTTATTTATATATAGCATGCATACATAAATCATGTATTTATAACATACATCATTACTTTATTTACATTATTATTTATTTAATAACTTTACTATTTACATAACATGCATGGTATTAATATTCTACATTATTATAATTTATTTAGCATGCATATTTTATATTAACGGGAAAGACGATAAATTGATACTTACCTCTCGTAACTTGTAAGTCTGACCTGATACATACACCTAGGCTTTAGCCCACTAGGCGTTCAAAGATTCTGATTGTGTTCCCCTATCCTTTCGAGAAAGGAAGTCTTTTTTATATTGATGTGTGCTGCGAAATGCGATGTTACGGGATGCGATGTTGCAGGATATACTGCTGCTGCGGGATATATTGTTGTGGGTGTTGCTGCTGCGGGTATGATAGGTTAAGGGTGCTTGTTGAGGCTTTGATGGATTTTATATCGTCGATGGGTGGTGAGAATGAGAGTGCCCGAAGGCCTCTATTTATATGCGCAAAGAGTCGTTTTAAACGACATCGTAATGGCTTGCAGCTGCATGGTGTGCATGCCAGGTGTCAGCCTCGGCATGCAACAGTGAAATCAACATGAAGTGACTAGAAGAAAACATTGCCCTTTAAGCTGCTTTGAAGGAAGAAGAGGCTGGAGCGGCACCAAGGCATGGGGAGACGCTCCCTCATGCTTGGAGCGGCTCCATGCATAGTTTTACGGCCATTTGAAGTTTCTTTTACAGTCCTTTTGGTTTGTTTTGTTTGCTTTGATTATTTTGCTTATTTAACTGCCGTAAATCCAGTTAACTAAAATACTAACGAAAAGTTATTTTTATAAGTTATAATATTTTATAAAATATATATTATTATTATTTTTTATATAAGTTATATTTATAAGTTTTATATTTATTGATTAACTCCCGTTAAGTCTAGTGACCTGAAACTTTAATGGAAAACAACGTTTGTTTGTCCACTTGTTTTATAAAATATATATTGAGGTTGTTATAAGACATTTTATCGTAGGGATACGAAATTGGGGTGTCTACAGAGCCCCTCAACGACGGAGTTTGCTAGTGAACGTGAATTCACAAGCAGATGAACGTCGTTGATAAGATATAGACTCTCGATTTCGGGACATGCATCACAAGAAAGATGTTTTATATGATAAGAGTTTTAACACATATGTAATGCAAGTCGGGGCGTGGTGGGATTTCTCCTCCCCTCCTCCTTCTCACTTTTTTTTTGTTTTATCTGTTTTTTATGAATTAAAAGACATTATTGATTGAAAAGTAAATATGAAAAGTAAAGACACTATCGACGGAAAAATAAATATGAAATTGAAAGACATGCATCATCGAAATGCAGTGTGGTATAAAAAAGACAATGCCGTGCGATATAGAAGACATGTGGCATCGAAATGCAGTGCGGTATAAAAGACATGCGTCATCGAAATACGATATTAAAATACATGCGACATCGAAATACAGTGCGGTATAAGAATACATGCAGTATCGAAATGCAGTGCGGTATTAAAAGACATGTGGCATCGAAATGCGGTATTAAAAGACATACAGAATGCGACATCGAAATGCAGTGCGATATAGAAGACATGTGGCATCAAAATGTAGTGCGGTATAAAAGACAAGCGTCATCGAAATGCGATATTAAAAGACATGCGACATCGAAATACAATGCGGTATAAAAAGACATGCAGTATCGAAATGCAATGCGGTATTAAAAGACATGTGGCATCAAAATGCGGTATTAAAAGACATGTGACATCGAAATGCGGCATTAAAAGACATGCAGAATGCGGTATTGAAAGACATGCGACATCGAAATGTGGTATTAAAAGACATGCAACATCGAAATGCAATGTTAAAAGACATGTGGTATCGAAATGCGGTATTAAAAGACATACATATATTGAAAGACATTGCGGAATTGAAAAGCATTGCAAATGGCATATACATAAAAATGACATGTAGTTGACAAGCATATATACTTATGGAAATAGTACGACATATTAGAATATCATGTGTACGTGCAGTATGCATGCGTGTGCAGATGTATGTGATAGTCGGATCTACTGGGATAGGTTGCCTACGTATCCTTTTCAAGAATCAGACCAAACGTAGTTTGGTTCTACTGGGGAATAGGGTGAGTGTGAAAACACTATGGGTGGCCGGACCTATTGTGATAGGCTGCCTACGTATCCCTTTCAGGAACCAGACCAAACATAGTTCGGTTCTACTGGGGATAAAGCTATGTTGATGCACACAAATGTGTCATGATGGTCGTGCCTACCGAAATAGGATGCCAATGTATCCCTTTCAGAAATTAGACCAAATGTAGTTCGGTTTTGTTCTATGTTCCTATGGATGGACCTAGTAAACACAATGCTGGAATGTCTATATTTGTAGGGGTGGACCTAGTAAATACGATGCTGGAAAGTCCATGTACATATGAGAGCATGTATGTATATGGCAAAATATGTACAAGAAGCATTTATGACAAAAACATGCGTGGAGAACCATATGTATGAAAAAAAACATGTATGTATAAGCATGTATATGAAAGCATGTATGCCAAAGCATGCGTGGAGAAGCATGTGCATATTGTGTAAGAAAATGCGATCACATTGGCATGGGAGCATGTAAGTATATAAGCATGTTGACATATAAGTAGGGAAACGTGTGAGCAAATGTAAGCATGGAAGCATGTATATAAGTTTGGAAACATGTGAGCATGTAAGACATGCAATCATTTTATGCGAAAACATGTAAACATTACATCATGGAATGCATGCAAACATTTTAAATAGGGACGGCCTGCAAGCATATTGCAAATGCATATAATAGCATTGGTGATGATTGTGCCTACGGGAATAGGCTGCCTATATATCCCTTTCAGGAATTAGACCAAACGTAGTTCAGATCTGCTAGGGATAAAGCTATGATGATGCACATAAATGTGCTATGATGGTTGTGCCTACCGAAATAGGCTGCCTACGTATCTTTATAAAAGGAATCAGACCAAACGTAATTCGGCTCTGCTGAAATGAAGTAAATGTAGATGAAGGTGTATATGCGAACATGCAACACGGAAACATGTAGACATTTCGATTTAAATTGTCGTACTGTGATGGTCGTGCCTATCGGAATAGGCTGCCTACGTTACATTTTCAAGAATCAGTCCAAACGTAGTTCATCTCTAACCGAACAAAGTTGTAATGATAATGAAAACACATGTGATATATAAAAGCATGTAAATATTTAATATGAGAAATATGTATGTTTATGGCAGAATATGCATATGAAGAGCATGTACATATAAAAGCATATATCATTTATGACAAAGTATGCATGTATATCATAGTGTGGCATGTGAAAATTATGTGTGAGATATTAATCGCATGTAAATGCAATGTATGTAATCTTTTATTGTTATTATTTGATGTTTGCACGAGGTAGGGTGTTGCATTTGTTGGGCGAGGATCACCCACCGTTAACTTTGTTGATGGTCGTCAACTTCCATTAAGTTCAAGTTTGTTTGGAGGGGCCAATTTGTAAAAGAGTCAATCAGGGGGTTAATTTGTAAAAAAAATTGCAAACTTTGTGGGGAGGGTTGGAAAAAATCCCTCCATTTTAATCGCATAGCAGCAGGCATTCAGCCATTGTTGCTGCCTTTGCTTCTTCTTTCATTTCTTACGAAAATTCTTCCATTTTGACTTATTTCTTCTTCAAATTATCTGTATTTGTTGGTATAATGACATCTTCCTCCAGATCTGACAAGGGAAAAGGCCGTGCACCTTCTGGATCTGGAAATAAAAATGTCTGAGATGAGAAGCTGATAAAGCGGAACAAAGTCTGGTATCATTTCTCTACCAACGATTGAGAGGACTGCAGTCACAGAGATCCATGCTCCCATGTGTTAAATTTGACTCCTTTAGTAAGCATTTTCTTTGATTTTTGTTAGAAATCAAGTATTTTGATTTTTGTATGTTAAATTTTGAATTTTGAAATTCAACTGTATTATTTGTATATTATTAGATATCTTGCTATTATGTAATTACAAGATGTTTTTGTTATGAGAATTATGTAGAAAAAAATTGTTAGTTGTGTATATTTTGGTTACGTCAATTATTAAATCTGATTATATATTTTGAAAAAAATGTTAATTTACCCAAAGGGGGTAAGATGATTGTGCAAAAAGATGTGTAAAGGTATAAGACCTTTTGACTTAAACTTTTCGGGATGACCCGGGATGTGGGCAGTTTTAATATTTAAGGTTAGACATAACATGTTCAAAATGATTAATTATAAATATTATTATAAAAAAGTTTTTATGATATGTTTATTTGTTGAATTGAATGTTTAAGAGTTAAGTTTTAGATTTCCAAAGAAAATGTTTATTGAAAATATTTTATTATTATGTGTTATTATTATTTTTATTATTATAAATCGAACACAATTCCCACACCTACCCGAGGTGAGATGGGGTATTACATAAACTATGCTTCAACTCTAGCACATTCCACATGAGAAATTAGATTATTTCAAAGATTAAATCAACTACAAAACGATTTGAACAAAAAGTGCTAATTTCTTCAAGGCTATAGCCATTGAACATTTTATTAGGAACTATTCATGAACAACTGCAATCACTTTTTTCCCAAGGTTACGACCATCAAAAACTTCTTCTAGTGTTGCAGGGGCATTCTCGAGCCCTTCCACAATGTCCTCAATGTAAGTTATCTTTCCATCTCTAGCATAAGGTAGTATAATATCCAAGAACTTGGAATATAGGTGATAGTAACTAACCACCCCAAACCCTTCCATCCGAACTCGTTTGTAGATGAGGGATGCCAAGTTTTTCACTCCTTCGGATTCAGTAAGATTGTACTGTGAGACCATTCCACATAATGCGATCCGACCTTGGAATCTCATATTAAGCATGACGGCATCTAGCATCTTTCCCCCGACATTGTCAAAGTAAATGTCGATGCCTTCAGGAAAGTACCTGGCGGAAAAAAATAACGATAACCATCAATATGAGATCAGACCATCAAGAAAACACAAACACTTAGGAACGACCGTAAAGGGTATTTTCTATAAGGCATATCTCCCTGACCGACCCACCATGTGTCGGTAGGTTGGACTGTAAGAGACTGTGACTCCGTCTTACGAATTGTTATCCGTAAGACGATTTCACAGGAGACCTATTTTCAAGAAAACACTTGGTCCATAGACATTTCGCTAGATTTGATATGTATAGAATGTATGAAAGGAGACCTTTTCAAAGTTGCAGCCCAGTCATGCTCTTCCTTGTAATTAAAAGCCTCATCAAATCCAAGCTTATTCTTCAACATATCAATCTTTTTTGACAATCAAGAGAAACAAATTGGTTAGTGCCGTACATGTTACATGGCATGGTTCAATATTGACACTATATGCAACTATTGCATATCAAATTATGTAAGGCAAAAACTTGTGTAAGACGGTATTACGGATATTTTTTGTAAAACGAATTCTCTTTACCTGACACATCGTATATTGGTGGGAGTTCCGTCTTACGAATTAATATCCACATAAAGGCCGTATTAAAGGAGACCTATTCATTTCACTTGTTCAGAAAGATCAATAATCAGAGTATATTTAGTGCAATATTTTTATAATCTTTCATTTTGACCATTTTACTTGTGTTGTAAGTATATTGGTTGTACTGATGTATTGCTGTAAATGAGTCATAGAGCAATACAAACTATTCCATCCGTTGCAAAAAAAAAAAGTGTCCCCTTTTAATTTTTAGAAATATTTTTTAAGCAAATAGTCTATAATACCCTTATTAATTGTAAGATAAAAGAAGAAGTAAGAACCATTAATTTAACATCACTAAAAGGTACACAAGTTTATCGATAAATGAGAAAAAAAAAAGACAGATAATAGAGAGGGGCTTCATGGAGAGAACAGATACAAGAACAATAAACATAAAGGGATCTAATAATATAAGGAGTGTGTTGCTTTTCTAAAATGATACTACCCCTAATATTTTTTTAAAGATAAGGGTAACTCTTGTTGGTACGAAGATTGGTAGGGGTAGTATCTAAAATGATACTCCTAATAATATACAACGAATAACCAAACTAAAATACAATTTCGTGTGAGTGAGACTGTTTAACGGATTCTAAGTTGTAAGACGGAAGTCACGGAACCCTAACCTATCATAGCTTAGCCCACCAACTAGGCCTGATAATTACAAACCAAAACCCGCTAACTCACCCAACTCAGCCCGTTAATTTTTTTAGGTCGAAATGAGTTATCCATTTCAATCCAAAAAAAATAACTTGTCGATTTAGGTCGGGTCAAACCCGTTACACATTTCAGCCCATTATTTTTTGCGACATAAATGTAAGTTTTTATGGAAAATTTACGAGTCGAAACGGGTTGACCTGTTCTGACCCGTCACCCATTTCGGTCCGTTTAATTTTGGGTGAAAACGCGTCACGACCCATTTCGACATTTTACCCGTGTCAACCCGGTCCAACTTACCCAATCGCCAGTCCTACCACCAACACACAACGAGTCGGCTCAGGGGATCCGTCTTACAAAAATATACATAAGACAGTATTTCTTAAATTTCTACCTTTCAAAAAATGGTAAAGGAAAGAAGTTAAAGATGAGATTAAACACCTTTTCCTTACTACCAGCACTTCCAACAACATAGCAACCCATCAGCTTTGCAAACTGGCCAACAAGCTGGCCGATTGCACCAAATGCAGCAGAAACGTATACGTATTCTCCTTTCTTTGGGTTACAAACTTCATAGAGGCCGATATAAGCAGTCAAACCATGCATCCCTTCAAAGAAAAAGAACAATGTAAGTAGTCTGAAACATTGTAACGGTTAAGAAACCAAGTCATCTAAAATGTATATCTACGTGCATGCGTGGAGAGAGAGGTACACTCAGGGCCAGGGCCAGTCCCGATATTTTGAGGGTACTGTCTGAAATTATAAACTAGGCCCAAAATTGACAAAAGAAAAAAATAAACTATAAATGCTACCAAAATACTTATTATCGAAGCAATCAAATCAAAACCCTAACATACAATGATAAACCCATGTATTCAAATGTCACATTGTCACTCTAAATATCAAAATATAAATGAATATTAAATTTTTTTTGAAAAAGTATATAAAAGTAATTTTCTTTTTGAATAGAATTTTTTTTTTTGGGACGAAGAGAATACAATTACCAATTTAGAACAAAAAGTCAAAAGCTATTCAAAAATTTGAAGAGATTCAAAAGAGATCTAATAACATAATGAGTTACTACATAGCAAAATCTGGTCACAGTGAGTCATATTCTCATTAAAACCAAACTAATTTTGGAGTCAAACAGTTGAAAAAACTAGTCATATATACCCCAAGTCTAGATGATTCGATGACTGCTGCACAAGTTAAGCGATTAAATGAGTGAATTGACTAAATTTTCGAGATAATAAATGTCGAGACTCTCGTAAGTGACAATCTTTTATTTGTGCAATACTAATTGGACCAAGTTCAAATAAATTTTCTATGTATGATTTTAATATTTAAAAGTATTTTGAGAAAAAAATAATACATAAAGAAGACGGTTAGTCAAAACGTTGCTCAGAGTTTTTATTTTTATTTTCCCAAAAGGAACTTAAGACGGGATTGAAATAGTTAGAACCTTGTCCCATGATAAAATTTGGGGTTCATCTCAAAACCAATTAACTTGTGAAAAGTATCATTATTAATTGTTTACTAGACTTGATTGTACCTACGTGGATTTAATGTCTCTATAGTAACCAAGGGGAGCATCAAGAAGTGTTAAACATAATATATGTCATGCTTTATTTATTAGTCAATTTTTTTTTCAAATTGCAGTAATTCAAGTTTTATTTATTACTCCCTACGTTTTCAAATTATTGTCCTCTTTGACCCAGTATATCATTTAAGAAAAAAATAATTGGATGTATTATAAATATTGATAAAATGTGTGGTTTGTTTTAATGTCAATGTGATCATAATTAAAGTAAATAGAAAAAGTAAAGGTAAAGTGGCAAAAGTATTTTACTAAAAGAGAAAAAAAATTTAAAAAAATTATTTTAGAACAGACGAAAAAAAATAAGGACGGTAATTTAATTAAAAACAAATGAAATATATATCTTAATTTCTTCATCTATTTAAGTATTTGTATGATGATTGAAATATAACTAGTACTCTTGCCCGTGCCGATGGCACGATGCCAATTTGAGAATTTATTAATAAATGAAATAATGTGGAAATGAACCCAAATACCTAACAAAATAAAATATTTTACTTCGATATTTATTTTTTAAGAAAACCAAGAAATAAATATTTTAATTGTAACTACTGTTAAAATACAAAAAGAAAATTTTATTGTTTTCTCAATAACGAAAGCTCAGTCTTTTTCTTCTGGGGGGGGGGGGTTTGCTTAACTTTGTAAACATGAGATGCAATAACTTTGTCCATTATTTCCACCTACACATGAGACAAATAAAATTCAAACATATTCAATTAACTAAATTTTCTGCTTCATCTACAAAACTCTTATCCTCCCACATATCTATATTACAAAATCTAACAGGCGAACGAAGATGCATTTGATCTAAATTAATCAACCCTAAAAGCTAAAAAAAAATGACAATTAAATCAATGGAAACCAATCCACATACCCCAACAAATGAAACCACAACAATGAGAAAATGTCCAACATTCTATAAAAATAAACTCGTGCCCATGCCGATGGTACGGTGCCAGTAAGAGCGTGGTCAATGTATGAACCGAGCATGATAAAAAAATTAATTAAGAAACTACAACAAAATATTTGTAAAACCGTAAAGGCCTCTTTGTCCGGAACGGAGAGATTAATTAATAATTTGTACAGCGGCGGGCCGACCAAAAACGGGCGAAAAAACTTATGAATTTTTTTTATTTGTATAAGAAATTGCGGACCGGAAAAAAAATTAAATTGCCAAACAAAAAAACGGGCTGGACAAAAATTAAAATTGATTAAGTTAATTACGATAACAATTAAAAATAAAAAAAACAAAAATTTCAAATTACAAAACTTACGATTTTTTTATTTGTATACGAAATTGTGGTCGAAAAAAAATTAAATTGATTAAGTTAATTAATTAAGATAATAATTAAAAAGAAAAAAAATAAAATACAAATATTCAAAACTTACCGCTGGACTCAAACTAAATTGATTAGTTATGCACGTTAAAACAATAAATCTCAGTAAAACAATATCGGTAAAACCATAAAATAATAAATGTAAAATCGTAAAATCGTAAATAATAAGTAAGCCGTAGAATATGTCTTTATTGGAACAGTTATCTATTTTTGGAAGAAAAAAGCAGTAAAATTGGAAAAAAGTAACTGTCTTTCACACGTTTACAATTTAGATTAAATGTAGAGCGTGAGATTGCAGTAAAAGAATTAATCTCAACCTATGAATGACCCTAATCAATTACCTAGTTGTTTTATAAGGAAACCTAATTCTAACAATATAAGGAAATAAATCTCAGTAAAACAATATCGGTAAAACCATAAAATAATAAATGTAAAACTGTAAAATCGTAAATAATAAGTAAGCCGTAGAATATGCCTTTATTGGAACAATTATCTATTTTTGGAAGAAAAAGAAGCAGTAAAATTGGAAAAACACGTTTAAAATTTAGATTAAATGTAGAGCGTGAGATTGTAGTAAAAGAATTAATCTCAACCTATGAATAGCCCTAGTTAATTACCTAGTTGTTTTATAATGAAACTTAATTATAACAATATAAGGAAACCCAGAAGAAGAGGTTACTCAAATAAATGACAGCCGTAGGATGATAGTAAATTAAATTAAATCCTGACCTCTGAATAACCCTAGTCAATTACCTAGTTTCTTTGTAATATAGATTAAATGTAGAGCGTGAGATTGCAGTAAAAGAATTAATCTCAACCTATGAATAGCCCTAGTTAATTACCTAGTTGTTTTATAAGGAAACCTAATTCTAACAATATAAGGAAACCCAGAAGAGGAGGTTACTCAAATAAATGACAGTCGTAGAGTGATAGTAAATTAAATTGAATCATGACCTTTGAATAGCACTAGTCAATTACCTAGCTTCTTTGTAATATAGATAGTGAAATAATGATGGTGATGGTCGAGGGGCAGTAGTGATGGTAGTATAAATGGGTACCCAGGGTTCACCCATCCATGTACTCGTTATTAATTGGGCATTCACTAACTTGTCCATTTGAATCCATTACTCACATAGATACATCCGTCTAGCTAGCACACCCGTTTACTATAAGGGTGTAAATCGGAACCGTCAATCCACGGAATCGAATCAAATCAAACCAAATAAGTCGATTTGGTTCGATTTTGGTTGAAAACGGTTCAATTTCGATTTTAAAAACTAGAAAATCGTTCGATTCAATTAACGGTTTTTGGTATCTAACCAAATCAAACCTAACTTATATATTTTTATTTATTTATTATATAATATATATTACATAACATTTGGTAACTATTCCGAACTTTTGAATCATCTAATATTCATAATCTAGGCCTTTTATCCTTGATTTAGTCATTTTATATATATACATACATACATATATATATATATACATACATACATATATATATATATACATACATACATATATATATATATATATATATATATATATATACACACACACACACACATATATTAAACCAAACAAAATCTTGATTGTTTGAGGACTATTATTTATTGGTACTCTTTTTTCTTTTGTTTTTTTCCTTCTAAGGGGGTAGGGAAGAGATCGAATCTGAGACCTCACACTTTGTGAAATCTCATCTCTACCACTGGGCCACCACCTTAGGGGGTTTATTGTTATTCTTAATGTTAGTTAAGTTGATTAAAAATAATTAGGTGATAACCGGGTCGGCCCCATGTGATGAAATTTTAACTTCTCTAGTCTAGTTTTTTTTATTCAACCGGTAAAGGACACTTTTGGGGTTAAAAATTCTATGATACCCTTAAGAAATAAAAGATACGCACATAAAGCCCTTACCCAAAATTGGGCATCGCAGTGCAAAATCTGAGCATACCAATGTAAAAATTGGGCATCGCAATGCAAAATCTGGACATTGTATTGTAAAAGTTGGGCATCACAATAGAAAAGTTAGACATCGATGTAAATATTAAACTTTGGGAATGGAAAAAGATGTCGTACTTTCTCTCTCTCACATTCATGTTGGGAATGACAATAAGTCTATTCAATTTTTTTTCCACCCACTTTCTCACACACACACTCTCTCTCGCACACTCTCCAACTTCCATATTTCACTATCCATTATCCATACATGACAAAGGGCCCAGGTTGTCCGTCGTCGTCCCCAATTCATTTGAGCGCACTAGATTTTTGGAAGACAATTCTTTCTTGAGGAAAAGGGATAAGAAGTTGGTGGTTAGGAGCGCGGCGAATATCCTCCTCCTTGTTTGGGCACTTAGAAGTTCGAATGGTGTTATGACGACGTCGCTTGGTTGCTTAGGAGCTGGAAAATTTTAAGTCACTCGTCTCCCTTCCACTTTGCGTTGGACACTTTGATGCTTGTGTCGGACACTTCGATTCTTTCGTTGGATACTCCAATACTTGCGTCAAACATTTTGATTCTTGCGTCAAACACTCTAATGCTTGCATCGGACATTCCGATTCTTGCATCCAAAATTATGGGTTCTTGTAATGGGTTGTTATTTGTTGCATCAATATGCTATGGCAAGAAGTTCGAATGGTGTTATGACGGCGTCACTTGGCTGCTTAGGAGCTGGAAAATTCTAAGTCACCCATCTCCCTTCCACCTTGTGTCGGACACTTCGATCCTTGCGTCTGACACTCCGATACTTGCATCGAACACTCCGATTCTTGCATTAGACACTCTGATGCTTACGTCGGACACTCCGATTCTTGCATAGAAAATTATGGGTTCTTGCAATGGGTTGTTATTTGTTGCATCAATATACTATGGCAAGAAGTTCCTTCTCAACCCATCGACTAAAGAATCCATGGAATTACTTATGTAGCTTATCTTGATACTGTTCATGTTATTTACGGTTTTGGGTATGATTTCGCTTCTAATGATTACAAAATTGTTGCATTTTCATATAACCATGATCGAATTGGGGAAGGTGGTGATTTGGTTGACAATTTTGTTGATGTCTATTTGGTCAAATCGAGGGAATGGAGAAGGATTGGGAAATCGTTTTACGATCACCATGCTTCAGTACCATGGCCTGGGGTTTCCCTAAACGAATCTGTCCATTGGTTAGCTTATAGGAAAAGGAAATGCTGAAGGTTTATGGTGGGAAAATGGTGAAGTATGATCTGGAAGAACACACAGTTACGGATATGGTGGTTAATGGCATTCCAGCTGACTGTGAAGTTGAGGCATTTTCTTTGCTTTTCATCGATCTTGGTCACATCGTTAGATCCGATGCGAGCATCGTAAGTTTCAATACCCGCAATTTAGGCATCGTAAGTTTCGACGTCCGCAATTTAGGCATCGTAAGTTCCGACGACGCCCGCAATTTAGGCGTCGTAAGTTCCGAAGGAGAAATCTTGCACAATTTCATGATCAAATTCTTTGCAAACATCGTCTTGAATTTCATTATCTTGCTTGGTGTTCAGCTCACGAAGCAAAAAAGAAAGGGAATTTTATTAAAGCTATCGTTCATTTCAATCATTGTTCTGATTTTAGGCTTTAGTTCTCTGTCCTACTCATTGTTCTTATTTTCTTTCTCAGAGGTCTCGCACCCTTCAGGGAAGAAGAGGTTTGGGTAGTGTATTTCGTTGGGAATGAATGGTGATTTGGGAGAAGATCTTCTTCCATGAGTTGATTATCTTAAAGGATTACTTGTACTGCATCTGTTCATGTGTGAGAGAGAGAAAGTGGATTGATTTGAGAGAGAAAGTGGACCGGTGAGAGAGTGTATGGTGCTCGGTGGGTATTTTAGAGAAAAATTAATGAAAGTAGACTTTTGCAGTTTTAAAAAAAATAGGGTAGCTGAGCGATTATAATTTTATAAAAAGGGACTGTCCCATAATTATTCCAAAATAAATTATATAAAACACAAAACAAAACCAAATCAAGTTGTTCGGTTTGGTTCAAAATCTTATTCGGTTTGGTTCAATTTGAGATTTTTGGTACCAATAGGGGGCGATTCAATTCGTGGTTTTGGCATAAATAAAACAAAACCAAACCATCTACACCCCTACTTATTACACCCATAAATATTCATACAAGCAATGTACATATATATCAGACAAAGTATTCTACAATATTATGAAATTGACTACGAACTAAGGAAATTCTTCAAGAGGTCATTTGTAGTTTATACTTCATGGTATCTTTATTTCCAATGGTCAAAAAAAAATATCTTTAACATAAATCATCAATCAATTGTATAAACAATTTTCGTAAAGCATTTCTTGTACTAAAATCATCAATTTTTTCACAGCTATATATATATATATATATATATATATATATATATATTCTTATTTTTTTCAAAGTCCTTTATCAATATCACATAATTAGGTCTTAATATTACCATTATCAAATCAATTAAGAAAAAACAAGATAAAAATCATTAGTAAGAAATTTGGTTCTAAATTCTAAACACCATATTTTATTAAGAGGGATGAAGTTTGAATCATTACAAAGTCTTTTGAAATTAGGACTTGATTATTCAATTTGGCAAAAATATGTGCAGTACGGTCTTACGGATCCTAAATCAGAAAAAGGATCCCCAAAAATGATAAAAAGAAGTTTGATGGAATGGATAATCCATCAATAAAGACTGCGGATTACCCAAGAAAAAATGGATCAAAATGTAAGAGAAAATAAACAAAAAATTTGAATAAATAGAGTTAAAATTAACCCGCATATCAATTTGGATCCGCCAACATAAGCACGCGGGTCACACAAGGAGGGAGGAATACGTTTCGGCTCGGTATGCTAGCCAGCACGTTAATGAGATATTTCTCATTTTGCTCCGCTACCCCTGCCGAAATGTTTCTTCTTCCCAAGTCTTGCAGTTTCATCTTCTGTCAACTCCGTTAGCCTCATTTGCCTTGGGATGCTTGGCAGGCCCTAACGGACTTTGACGTAATGATAAGTGACACATTTAAAGCCAAATGTGACACATTTAAAAGATAAAAATGACACATTTAAGGTCAAAAGTGACACTATAAAGTGGAAAAAATATTATAATTGTCATTAAAAAACAATATAACACTATTAATACTAAAAAGTGACATATTTAATACTAAAAAATGACATATTTAATACTAAAAAATGATATATTTAATACTAAAAAGTGACACTTTAAAACTAACAGTGACTGCCAAAAATAACACATTTAATAATAAAACGTGACACTTTCAATTCTATAAAGTGACACTTTCACCGATGCACGCCAAAAAGTGATGGTTTCATTTTTAATACAAAGTAATACTTTTTAAAGCAAAAGTGACACATTTAAGACAAAAAATTAAAACATTTAAGGCTAAAAAGTAACATCTTTTAAAGGAAAAAATAATATTTTTTTAATTAAAAATGCAAAGTGATACATTTTATGCTTAAAAATGACACATTTTGTACTGAAAAGTGATACTTTTAAGACTAAAAAGTGACACTTTTCGTCTATACACTTAAGGGATGATGCTATAATTTTCAAAAGTCGAATGACTGTACTGAAATTACTGAACCTTAGTCTATTTAAAATAAATAGGTATGTTTTACGGATTAGCAGACCTACTCATTGAATTTTATTGATTTTGAGACAAAATCACAAATAATTTTCACCTTGTGGTTGCTACCGCTAAAGAAGGCCAGTCCTGACCTTCCAAGAGCAAGTCGACGATAGATTGCTCATTGCATTCCTCAAAGTTTAAATCGCGCTTGATTTTGGGAAAATAAAATAAATAAAATTTTGGTCAATCGGTGGTGGAAAAACAGTTTTACACAAATGGACTTTATTAACTGATACATGACAAACCAAAGTCATGTGTAAAAAACAAATATGTTAATAATAGTTGGCAACTTTATTGGAGTAGGGGTGTACACTATTCGATTTGGTTCGGTTCAGGGCAAAACCACGAACTGAAGCGCTCTTATTGGTTTCAAAAATTTCAAACCGAACTGAATTGGACAACTTGACTTGGTTTGTTTCGGTTTTGTGGTTTATATAAATTTCGTTTAATCAACTTAACAAACATTAAAATAACATAAAAATAATATTTTAATTTGGAATTAACATAAAAGTTAGAAAATAACCTAATAAAAATAAATTATCAACAAGAAAATCATATCAATCTCAAAATAAACACAAACAATGGAAAAAAAATCCTCTAACAATCAAGATTTTATTTGGTTTAGTATGTGTGTGTGTGTGTGTGTATATATATATATATATTATGACTAAATTAAGGTCCTAGATTATGCATATGAACATTGTCGGTCACAATTGTTATAGAGGGCTAAAGCGAACTATAATCAGTGTTCTAAAACTCCTTGCCTAGCTCCGCCTAAGCCCCGCCTAGGCACTAGGCCCCTCTCTACCGCCGCGACTTTCTTAGTCGCCGCCTAATCGACTAAGTTGGCGCCTACGCTAAACCTCGCCGACCTTAATTTATTTTTGTAGCTTTGATTTTGTGATATGCGATGACCGGAGAAGGAAGGGGGGGCGAACTGGAGAAGGAAGGGGGAGTGCTAATGGTGAGGCAGAGAAGGAGGTAGAAAGAAAAGGGGTTTGATTTTGTGGATATTCGGTGGGATGAGAGAGGGGATAGATTAAAGGGTTAGATCTAGGAGGAAAGGGATTAGAGGATGAAAAAATGAGGAGAGTCGGTCTGCCGGAGAGAGAGGGAGAAGAAAAAAAAAGAAAGGAAGAAAAAAAGGGTTGCTGGTCTGTTAGATAGATAGAAGAAAGAAAAAAAAAGATGAAGAAGAAGGGGGCTATCTCGAGACTCACAATTTAGAATGAGAAGGGATTAGGGATGATATGTTAGACTGTGAGTTGTAGGGGCAGTAGGTAGGTGGAGTAAATTTTTTTTTGTTTTTAGTTCTAAACTTGGTTGGTTTATTGTTTTTGGGTTGTTGAGAATTGAGATTAATGGTAGGTTTGTATATTTTTGTTCATTTTACAAATATAGACAAGTGTCTGATAAAATGACAAATATAAAAAAAATTAAATTTGTAGTCAATGTATTTGATCTTTGATGTAAATTATCAAAAATGGTAATTATGTTTTAATTCTAGGCCACGATTACGCCCCGACTAGTCCCCTAGGCGCTAAGCGCTAGTGTGTCGTCTAGCGGCCGCCTAACGATTTTTAGAACCTTGACTATAGTATGAGGCCTTTTTCATTCGACGAGCTACTTTCAAATTTCTTATTTGTATTGAAAAATTTCTCGATGGCCTATTTTTGTTATTTGATTAAAGCTTCTACTTTTTTCTTTTTCTTTAGTTTTGAATAACCAACTTCAAATTTTCTAGTTGACATTTATATAACTTATAAATCAAAATAAAAAAGTAATGTATTTTCATAAAATTAAATTAAATAACTATAAATCAAATCAAGGCACAAGACTAAAAAAAATAGTTAGAACAAAAAAAAAAACCTAACTGGGGGGATTGGTCACGGCCACACAAGGCAAAACACAATGGCCCAATACGTTTATTCAATGAGTCTCGATCTCGATCCTACTCTTTAAGAAGGTAAGAGCCGAATGGAAGAAGATATATGATTTATGAAGCTTAGCTTGTGTGATTGCCTTGGTATGGTTCGCAATCGTTGTAGCCACAGTAGTGCTAGAAACTGGAAACGGTGCGTCGGTAGGAAGAGTAATTGAGACTGAGTAAGAGAGTAAGAGACTGGGGACTCAGGACTGGAGGAGACGAGGAGTCGAAAACGTCATAGTTTGGGACTTGGGAGATAAGTTGTCAAGTAGATAACTGTTTATTTAGTTTATGAAGAAATCTAAGAATCACCTAGTACTAATAGTAAAAAAATTAAAAATTGAGGCCTCCTATTTACTAAGGCCTAAAGCCCTAGTTTCCCTAACTTCACCCATGGGTCGATCCTACATATGAGATGATCCAAAGGTTTATAATAATTAACAAATGTTATATAATATGTATTATATAATAAATAAATAAAAATATATAGATTGGTTTAGTTTGGTTAGATACCATAAAATGCGAACCGAACCGAACCGAACAGCTTTTCAATTTTTGAAACCAAACAAACTGTCTTCGACCAAAACCAAACCAAGTCGACTGATTTGATTTGGTTCAGTTCGGTTCAGTAGTTTGGTAGTTCTGATGTACACCCTACTCATTAGCAATCTGGGTTCTGTAGGGTATTACATTAAAAATTCATCTGTTAATAAATAAACCAAATATTTCACTTTCAAATGCAAATATTTCATATGTTAATAAATGACTGAATATGATTAATAACACCAAAAAAGATTTTCCGTTAAGTTTTTGCACTCGATATCATTAATCACTACCATCTTGATAAATAACTGTCTACCAGGAGGAGGGTAGTATTATTAATCTTCGATTCTTCATTAATAATAATGTTTTATAATAGATCTTTATGTTTGTGCCTATGACACGATACCAGTATATCTGATTTTGTTAATTGAAATTACAACACATATATTATTACACTTGAAGTGTACATTGCTTCAAGTGATAGTTGAAGAATGTTTATAAGGGGTGACTGTTCAGAATATTAATTGCAGGACGTGACTTTGTAATATGAAGATAAAGTATAGGGAAAAGAAAAATAGGTGACTACTCATAATATTAATTGTAAGGGGTGACTTGTAATATGGAAAGAAAAAATAGGGAGTTAAAAATTGATAATTACTCACACATGTGAATATGAGTGTGAATCTCATCTGTTAAATTTTTTAAAATAATTTAATCAAAACCTCTGAATATCCTTAGTCAATTATACATGTGCGAACCTAGCTGTTTCATAATATAGATGACTACTAAACAACTTAAAAGAGTGCTTTCAAAAGCAAATTACTTTAAATGGATTGATTTTGGAAAGAAGAGTTAGTCTTCTATAAGACCGTTGTACAGATCTTTATCCATAAGAATAAATTTTACTATTTTACAGCAGCAACATACAGTAGGTCGGATAAAAAGAATCTGGGACCGTCTTACCGAAGTTTTTGTCAAGAAAGAATTGTAAGAAAAAACATACCAAGAGTTCCAACGTAGTAGGATAGAGGTACATCAGTATGGTCGATTCTGAATAGTGTATTGGGTTCCAAAAGGAGGCTATATTCCTCCCATCTGATCATCCCCCAAACATAATCACCCTTCTTGAATTCAGGGTGCCTTGAATCCAATACTTGAGCTACTCCGTATCCTTGTAATGGCTGCATATGACAACTTCTGACAATTAGAAAAAAATTGGTACTAGCCAATGATGTTAGAGTGGCCCAATTTTTAGGCTAAAAACTTAAATAAAATGGTTTTATGGATATATTTTGTAAGATGAATTCGATTTACCTGACCTATCGTGTGTTCATGAGTTGAGTTGTAAGAGAGTGAGGCTCCGATCATACAACCGTCTTACAAGAGATCGACTTCATTTTTATTACTTCGTCCTTAAATCATTATTCATGTTTTAATTTTTTGTCGGTAATAAGTTCACTAATTTCATTTCTAACACATTTTATGTCGTAATATGAACTTCTAATGTATGTAGATATCAAAATCATTAATGTACACATATTACGAAAATTAACTATAAATCAATTTTCTTAATTTTGGAAAAAAAATCTAAAAATATACATTTATTAAGGGACAGTAGGAATATTTTTTTGTTATAATTAAAATCTCTTTTGATTAATAAGATATTTGATTTGGTACATTAGGAATATTAAATTTAGGGACATCCCAAAATAAGTGCCTTTTATCCTACTTTTGGAAAGATTTCGTGAGTAAATTGTCTATAATACCCTTATAAGTTGTAAGACAAAATAAGGAACCATGGAATATTTGTCACCCCAAGGAATACTTTAAAGGTATTAAAGAAAAATTACATAAAATTCCTAAAAAACCTCATTAAGGGACGTTTATTTTAGGACGGAGAGTGGAACAAGTGTACATCCCAAATCTATTTGATAAACTAATTAATCTGAATTTTAAAAAAATATTCCCTCAGTTCCTAAATCTATCGTCCTAGTTGATCCGATGCATGGATTATGAAAAAAACAATTGACTTGATTATTTATATTGGTTTAATGTGTAATTTTCTTTAAAGTCCATTTATATGTAGTTCATAATTAAAGTAGAGTGAAAAAGTAAATGTAAAGTAATAAAAATAATGTTCTAAAAAAGTAATTTTTAAACTGGATAATTATTTTTGAACAGATAAAAAATAAAAGAGGACGGTAATTAAGGGACGGAGAAATAACATGTTTTTATCTTTTTGGAAAGCATGTAGAAAGTCAATAAAAGTACTTGTAGTCTTCTCAATTGTCCAAGAACAGGATTGTGAAGGCAGGTCAAGCCCAAAGCCAGCTCGTTTGGCCCGTGAAAATTAGGGTCAAGCTTAAATTTCAATATATGCCAAGTTTTTAAAAAAATTGGGCGAAATTATGGCCGGCCTCTTTTATAATGTTTGTAATCTCTCTTGTCTATTGTTCTTTTTTAAACTGCAAAAGTCAATTTTTCAAAATAATATTTTGAAAATATCATCATCTTTTTCAACAACTCCGATAAACACATTCAATTCGAACATCATTATTATTGCGCATCGAAACAGGAATCGACCTGCCCGATTAGATCGCACAAACAGCACCCCTTCGTGGGGGTTCGGGGGTGCACTCGAAAGGTAAATAACTTTTCTGAATCATTAAGTACAAAACTGTAATAGATTTGTACTGGATTAAAGAAAATTGCTACAACACCTTATGTTTTTTTTTTTTTGCCAAAAAAATTTGTATTTTTTGGGGCGAAAAAACTACAATACTCTTCATGAGCGGAAGACACGCTACGGATCTATCACTTAGTGCATCGTGCTTCATCAATTTTTGGACCATAATGCATCAATTTAAATTGCATAAATTTAATTACTCAATCCAAATTTACATCGCGTTGCCTCAATTTTTATACCGCGATGCATCACTTTAAATTACCCAATCCAATTTTATATCGCATTGCACCAAGTCAAGCACTCAATTGATACATCGCGCTGCAAAATCATAATGAATCAGACTTTTCTTGTACCTTTTTGCAGTATACAATCAACAAATTATTAAAAATTAATGCATCGTTTCTTCATCCCAAATCCAAATTGAGGCATCACAAATCACAAATGATACATTGTGATTCAAAATTGATGCATCCAGATTCAAAAGGAGTGCCCAACAACGAACAAATTTCTATTAAGCATTTATTGAACAGTTGACATGAATAGCAATACAAACATAAAAGTACATTTATTTTGAATCACATATACAAATGAACAAGAAAAAGAACAACAACAACAACAATAGGAGATGAAGAAGAACAACAACAACATGAGATGAAGAAGAAGAATAGCAGCATGAGATGAATAAGTAAGAGCACTGGGAAGTTAGAGTGGTGAAGACATATTTATATAGTAACCAATGTTCTTCTTCACCACTAACTCTCAATTTTCTTACCTCTTCATTTTTATTTTTTATTTTTGCATCTTCAGCAGACGAATTCAACGAGGGAAAAGAAGAGAAATGATGAATAAGAAACATGCAATGTTCTTTGCGATTGAGAATTATTGGAACAATTTCATTAAAATGGTCTTTAGCGATTGAAAAAAAAACGAAGGACCTAAAGGGTTAAATATTTGGGAAAAGATATCGACCATCAATTTTTCCACAAATTTAAGACCGAAGCTTATAATATGGATACTTAAGCCTCAAATGGACAAGGACCAAATATATACGGGGGTTGCTTAATACAACATGCACAAAATGCTTAACACATCACTTAGTTCTATTGCATATCCGGTTTTGCCCCCATGCCCATTTAACAACAAATGCACTTCCAATTTTACTTCGAATTCTTCAATAAATCTATAAATTTTACATGCATTGTAATACCGTTTTTTTTTTTAAAAAGGAGGTTGTTGTAAGTAGAAGAAAAGAAGAAGATAAAAGCATCTTCAATGTTAAATCTTCCTACATATCTTCTTAGTTGGGTCTCATTGCTACCTACACATTTTTCTATTCTTATCTATTTAAGAATATATCTTCTCATTCCTAATCTTTTTACACAAAAAAATAAATAAATTTAACCTCCCCCCCCCCATCCGCCAAACCGGTCACACACAAATACATAAGAAGATTCTTTTTTTCTTCTTCACCAAAACGAAAAAATTATATCTCCTACATGGCAACTATAAGAAGGTGTCCGCGAATATGTATTCCCTCTTCTCCATAAAAAGCAATGCTAAGAGCAGCTACAATGAAGTAGCTTAAAGGAGTATTTGGGTGATTTTTGAAAATAATGGGAATATCATTTGGTAGCTTAATTGGAAAAGCAGAGGTTGGGTAGCTTGGTACACTACGGAGCCAAATGGAGCAAGCTAAAAATGGAGCAACCTTTCCACGTGGCGCCATTTGACTGGTCACGTGGATTTTTTCTTTTTATCTGGTTTTTGGCCTATTTTTCACCTCAATTTTTTTTAAATATCTATAAATAGAGACTTTGTTTGTTGAATTTGGATACCAACTCAATTTTCTACATTTTTATCTAAATAATTGAGATTAGGATAGTGAAGATGTAAAGTTATTGGAGTTTATGTCACCGCTGTAAAATATTTTTTTGTTGGATAACTTAGAGTAGCTTGAAGATGTTTTTTATTTATTTGTAATGATTTGGGTAGCTTGGGAAGCAACATTTGTTCTCCTATTGTACATGCTCTAGAAGACTAAAAGTCACACAATGTGGATGCTCTAAAGCTGGCTTACTAGGCTGGTTTTGGAAGGAAGAGAAGGCTAGCTTTTATGGGCTGATCATGAAGGGGGGATAGCCTGCTTTATGGGCTGAATATCGTGAAGGTGCAGGTGGGTTGGCAAGCAAGGAAGGCCGGGGGGATGGGTATTTGGGCTGGTACATGTATGGGTAGAGGAAGCTGAATGGGCCGACATCATGCTTGGGGGCCGGGAGGCCGATCATGGACCTGCCCAGGTTCCTCTCTGGACTTCAAAAAGATGAGTGTTATTTCTTTTTTTTTAATGGAGGGGAGCTTGCTGGGATTTATATAGTTGGGGCCTGGGGGGGGGGGGGGGAGCGTAGGTTATTTTTTTATTTTTATTTTTAGTTTGAAAGTTTTAGTTTTGTTTATTTTTTAAGTTCACTTCCGTCAAATTGTTCCTAAAATGCCAGCATCAACAAAAACATAAAAATGCTCGAAGTAACTCTTGCAATCTTTCTACGTCTCCTCCATCTATGTCACTTCAACCTCAGATAGGTAAGAAATGCCCTCAGAAGAGAAAGAATGACACAAAGGGCTTGTTTGGTGCAACATTTTGAAAATACAGCTTTTTCAAAACTCTGCGTTTCTAAAACGCAGCATTTTCAAAACGTAATTTTATTTTTGTATACACGTTTGGAAAACTATTTCAAAACGCTATTTTTTATAAACAAAGTAGTTGTAAACGCAACGTATTTTTAAAACGCTCCAAATTGGAGCGTTTTAAAACGTTGCGTTTTAAAACACTGCATTGAAACACTTTTAAAGAGAAAACGTTGCGTTTTTTGACAACGTTTTGACCAAAACGCTCCGTCAAATAAGCACTAATTTGCAGGAACGAAGAGTATGGATGGTGAAAAGTATGATGGTAAAGAAGAACACTTATTTCTTCACCTTAAATTTGATTAGTCCACCATCCTTAACTTTCATCTTTCTTTTCCTCTTCATTCTATCGATATTCAGTTCCACAAAAACATTTATTAACTACTAGTGCATGCCCTCCAAGTCCGTAAATTAACATGTCAATTCTCTTATTCTTTTCTTTCCTTCTGCTTCTTCTTTTTCATTGTGTATGTGTGATTCAAAATTAATTCAGTTTTTGTGTGTTTCTAAGCATGTAACTCTATTCAATAAAATATCGGAATAGGAATTTTTTTCATTATTGAATATCCTTTTTGAATCTCAATGCATCAATTTTAAATCTGGATGAATCATTTGAGTCGTGATGCATCGATTTGGTTTCGCTAACCAAGAAAGTTGCATCAATTTTGAATAATTCGTTGATTGTGTACATGAAAGATGTTGGGAATAATATGACTCAATTACCTGGTCATCAAATGTTGATAGGTTGAATTGTAATAGAACTCATATTCAAAATTATGCTCTTAATGGTAATAAACTATTTACGAACAATAAGATTGAACTATACTGAAACTTTTTATTTACTCTTATCATCGTTGGATATAAATCTTGAGCTCATATGAATTCAACAAGTTTACATAATAAGAATTCTATAGCGAAACCTAAGAATTTAAATTTAATTTTTTTGTCATTTTTTCTTCCATTATTTTACACAATAACAACTCACCCCACTTTCATCACCTCAACTTCCGACCACCACTGCCTGCGGTTGCCACCTCCGGTCGCTGCCAATTAAGGCCACAACCTACTACCAACCCTGGCTTCTGACCACCATCGCTAACCGTCAGCCACTGGTCACGAACTCTGGCATCCACCGCTACCATACACTATTGTCATTAACCACCACTATTATACGCTATTTACTTTTAATTAAAAATATTAAAAAAAATTATAATTTTGCTATTAGGAAAGTTTGAACAGCACCATTAGACCATCTTCAACAATCAACAAGGAAACTCAAATTTGGTCAGATTGGTCCATTTCAACACCAAACAATATTCCAACTCAAACCAACAATCCCAACTCTCACCCCAAATAAAATATTCCTTAGCATATTCTATTTTTATTTCTTTTACTTTATTTATCAACATGTATATTAATTTTCTGTTAACCTTTTAAATAATAATTATTAAGATTGCACAATTAATAATTTTAGTATATTTAATTGTATGTCATTATATTTGTGGTGTGTTATATGGATGCACTTCTAAGTTTATAAATGTTCTAATAATTTTAATATGTATACATTTTTTTAGTTTAAATGTGAAATTGGTGTTCTCTAATTAGTATAATAATAATTTATTTATTTATTTGTATATAATATATACAAATAATTGAAAAAAATTAATTAATTATAAATTATTGAATTAATAATGTTCAATAATTTAAAATACTTAATATTACTATTATTTATTTATTTATTATTTATATTATCTAATATTAGATATTGATTAGTTTTTAATACATTTAAATTAAGAATATCTTATTATAAATTATTTTAACTATTGTAAAATCATTAAAAACCAATTTATACTACGGGTCCCCACCAATACCAAATTTGGAGGTATGAACAGTGGAGCCCTAAATTTAAGGTAATATTGTACACAACCCCAAATTTGGTAAAAAGCTTCTTGGGGTTCGGTTGGAGCCAAGTTGGAGGCCTGAAAACCCCAAAATGAGGGAAAAGAGGTACCGTTGGAATTGCTCTTAATAATTAACACTCCCTCCGTCCCAAAATTATTGTCATGTTTTCTTTTTTCGTCAGTTCCAAAATAATTTTTTTGTTTAAAACTTTCATTTTTAGGACAATACGTTTACGACTTTACGCTTACTTTTTCATCGTACTTTAATTATGAGTCAAATACAGATGAGCTTTAAAATAAATTACATATCAAACTAATATTAATAATCGTGTGTTTTCTTAAACCGTGTGTCAAGTCAACTCATACAGTAATTTTGGGACGAAGAGAGTAATAAACACTAACAACTACTACCACTAGGATAGACTAGTTCTAGACATATTATTGTTAAAATCTTATTTTAACTATAATATAAAATTACAATCGAATCCTACATATTACCTAAACTATGAAATTGCTATTATTTAGAAAGCGAAATTCACGTTGTTTAAATGTCATTGAATTTGAATATTTATTGAATTTAAAATCGATGTATCTAAACGAACCTTATTTTTCAAAAACCTGACACATTTTTTTTAAATTTTTTTTCAAAATATAAAACACATAACTTGTAGTACTCTAAAAGTACTACTCCGTATTTTATGATTTAGAAAAAAAAAAATATGTCAAATTTACATTAAAAACAATCCGTTTTAACTAAGAAAACAAACAAAACAATAATTTAAATAAAAAAGGGAGTATTTTTCTTTATTTTGAAGGAGTGGAAGAATTGTAGTTGGTCTAATTTTCTGAATAATGAGTAGTTATTTTGGTGGTGGTAAAATACTTATTAAAAATGATTTGGAGAAGTCAATTACAAAGCTTTATTTTTAGTCCTTTCACTTCAAAATAATACTACTCCACTCCTAAACAATATTGGCCGAGTTAGACATGCTTTTTAAACCCGATTAACGGTCAAAAAGAAAAAAACACAGCAAGAAAAATGGTAGATATCTCGTAAAGAGCGTCTTACGAATCGTAATTTGTATGACGGAATTTCACTCTCTAATAGCTCAGCCAACGCACAATATGGGTCGGTCTGAAAAAATTCATTTTACAAAGAAAACAAAAATCGATTTGACTGTTTAAACTAAGCTTTTTCATATATATAAAACAGATCAGGTTCTTACTGGTGGTTCGGATCGAATTATGCTAACTAGCCTAACCACAACTGACGATTTAGATTGATTTGTAAGTATGTGAGCTGAGTTACAAATGAACTCCTCAGTTATGAGTTATGTTTGAATTACCCCTCTACAATTACATATAAAACCTTAAGTTGTTGGTTTTATTTGAATTACCTCGTCAAAGTTTTGTTTATCCCAACCATTTATTGGCGATCCAATTATTTACGACGAGTATAAAAGAGCTTAGGTATAACCGACGCTTGATCGAATTATATCAAACACAACTGACGATCATCCAAATTGATCCGTAAATATATGAGTTACATATAAACCACATTTATAAGTTTTGTTTGAATTACTCCCTCTATAATTATATATAAAACCTTCAATTGTAAGTTTTATTTGAATTACTCTCAAACATCAATCAACAATCACATACCGACATGCCATACAAACACGATCACATATACTAGTTTAATCAAAAGCGCAACAAGAAAAAAAGAAGCTTGAGAGAGAAAGAGAGAGAGAGACGTACGGAATGAGGGACATAGGCAGCGAAGTTAGGAGTAGGGTTTCCAGTCATCTGAAAACGCATGTGAGGATCACATGACAAGTAGAGGTTCTTCAGTAGCAAACCTTGATCTGGTACCTTTAATTCAATCATCTTCTCCCTCGTCACGTACATATCCGACTCCCTTGGAATCTTTCCATTTCTAACGTACCCCCTCAACACCACCTGTTTGTTCCTCACCACCTCCCCTTCTCTCTCCATTCTCTCTCTCTCTCTCTAAACCCCTTTCTAATTCGGGATTGTTAAAACTCTGTGATCATATATATATATATATATATATATATATATATATATATATACTCTTTTTGGTCAGTCAACTATTTTATTTTGTGATATTTCATTTAAAGAATCTATTTTCAAAAATTAAGAGATAAAATTGTTATTTTATTACTAATTAACTACGTAAATTTTTTTTTTTTAAGTTTGACTTTGAAACACGGAATCTTTACTCGAAACGGATGAAGTATATGTTACTCTATCGGTTCCACCTAAAAATTTATATTTAAAAAGTTTAATAATTAAATAATACTCCATCCGTTCCGGACAAAGAGTTTCCGTTTAAAAATGAAACTTTTTTTTTAACAAAATAACATTTTTAGTAGTCCTTTACTAATAAAATGACACTTTTATCCTTTAAACTTTGAAAATGAACTCTTTAAATAAAAAATTTAAAATAAAACAATAGACTTTTTATCTGTAACGAAGGGACTATATAATATCTAGTGTTGAAGTTGGTTTTATTTACAAAAATAATTTAGTATAAGGAGATATTTATAGCATAAGTAGACGGCGGACATAAACGCTTGAGGTTGGTGGCACGAGTCCCCGCTGAAATAATAAAAAAACAATTGTTTTACGGTACAAAAACGGTGTAGTATTGGATGGAGACCGCACTCAAGTACAAAAAGATGCTTCCGTAATTAATATTAATATGTGTATGTGTCATTGATATATGTATGGCCGGGATAAATAAAACTCATAACTAACGGGGTAATTTAAACAAAACCAACAACCGAATGTTTTATATGTTATTGTAGAGAAATAATTCAAAAATAATTCATAAGTAAGGGGTTTATTTGTTTTTATATTTACGAATCAATCTGAACCGTCAGTTGTGTTTAACACAATTCGATTAGGGCGACAATTAACCTGAACTCTTTTATAATATATATTTTTAAGAGAGATTTACAAAATAGAATGTCTGATCAATTTTTAAATCACTGTCTTGCACGTTTAATTAGGAAAAGAGTTGTTTAGAAATATTACAAATGATAATGTAACTAAATGTTTTAAAAGTTTGAAAACTCATAAACAAAAATTATGATTTCTAAACTTTTTATGTAAATTTAAATTTGTGATCCAATAAAATATTTTTTTGAAACCGCCGCCGTATGTAAAAGAAGAAGTTGAAATATTTCAAAATATTATGGTGAACGCTTTGTCTGAAACGGAGAGAATATATGCATAAATAGTAAGAAGCATTTTGGACACCTAGTAGTATTTCTACATGAGTAGTGTTGACTGTTGACTAGCTTTGGTAAACAAAATACTTCCATAATTTCATATCAGCTTATCTATATATATATAAAGGCAGATGCATCTATAAAAAGAAATATCCTGCCAAAACTTTCTTTCCAAAACTAGAATGTTCTCCATTTATTAATATATATATAACTTCGCATGCTATCTGAAAAAAATTAAATGTGTCATTATACTTCACACTAATCCATATAAAATGACCTTTTACATTCTTTGATACTTGTGTCAATCATGCTTGTGAGCATCATTCAAATTTCAAAAGTCCTATTGTACATGGGAAATATATATTGTATTCCTTTGCCCAATATATATGGTTTAGTTTTTACATTTTACTTCGAAAAAAAATTCTTCCTTTGCTGTTAAAATACCTTGACTTAGTGTTTACCCTGGTCTTTAAAAAAATAAATTAAATCGATCTAGAAAGTTAGAATCCATATTTATATTTTCTGAAAAATAAAGTTATGTACTTCTTATATATTACATATCTAAAAATTTCGGATCTACATCTGTGTTTTAAGTAAGCAGGTCTGAAAAATTAGATGATGTAAAAATAAATTAACAAAATCGAAATAATTTTTCAATATATAATTTAGGAAAATTCCAACTCTAAAATTGACAAGCTCAAATTATCCAGATCTATGAAGAAAAAAAAATTGAAACGGAACTAATTAAAATGTTAAGTCCTATATTTTTAGATCTGTTTTCTTTGAATTCGTGTCAACTCCGGTGATTGATATCCATCAACAGGAGAAGGAGGGGGATTTTAGAAAGAAAAAGACTTATGCGCGGTTGGATAAAAAATAGTACACCAGAGATGTTATAATTTTCAAATAAAGAATCGGCCCGCAATTATTCATTTTATTACTAATGAACTACTAAATGTATCATTTTTTTTTCAAAAGTATGACTTTTAAACAAGGATTTTTTACCCGAAACGAAGGAAGCACGTAATTAACATGGTATTTAATGATTTTTGTTGGGCCGACTATACATATTATTGCCTTTTTCTATTAGATGATATTTAATCAGCAAATATATACTTCTTCTGACCCAAAATTATTATTCAGCGTTCCCTTTGTGTCCATCCAAAAATTATTGAAATGAAATCTCCATCCGTTTTTAAATTATCGTCATCATTTCTTTTGTGACGGATGTAGTAATGTTAAAGTTTGAATTATTTGATCCATGTCAAAATCATAATGTGACTAAATGATTATTTTGGTGTTTTTTTTTCAATTGAATAATCATATATAACATTATGTTGTAGAAAATAATTAATTTTCAAATTCTATAATGACTAATCTTATTGTTATATATTTTTAGTTAAGCAGTGTCCCATAATTAATTTTTTTAATTATATATGTATAATTTAGTTGAAAAACATTTATGTCGTGCGTTTTACGCACGGGTACAAACACTAGTTGAACCTAAAATTAAAACCCACAAAATTAATATGGTAAAATTCTGCCTGATCCATTTTCTAAAGCTTTTAATTCATTCAGTATCCCAATCTTTTTCAAATGCAAAAGGCTATTTTTCGAAATATTGTTATGACAATCCCATCGTTTCCTTCAACAATTCCGATAAACACATTGAATTCGAAAAATCACCATTATTAAGCAATGAAACGAGGATTGATTGACCGTCAGTCGTAGGGGTTGAGGGGATGCCCTGGTAGGGTTTGGGGGCAACGCCCGAAAATGTAAAAATTCGATTTATTAAGTATGAAATTTTAATGAAAATGTGTTGAGTTTGAGGATTTTCACATTAAGGACGAAGACGAAGAATGAAGAATAAGAAGGCTTACGAAGGAGAAGAAAGAGGAAAAAAAGGCTAAGGACATGGTCTGTTTTATCACGATTTCGTGGTGCAAAATTAATGTAATTAAACTAATAAATCGCAATGCAAAACTAATGCAATTAAACTGATGAATCGCAGTGCAAATAGACTATGCAATTAAAATGATGAATCGCGATGTAAAAATTAATGCAATTAAAGTGATGAATCGCGGTGCAAACATTAATTGATATATGACTGTGCAAATAGACTAGACAATTAAAATGATGAATCGCTGTGTAAAAATTTATGCAATTAAATTGATGAATCGCGATTGGAAAGTCAATGCACCACGATGTATTTCCATAGCGCGCTTCATGCTTATTAAGGACATCGTAGTCTTTTTACCCTTAAAAATTAATATTTTTTTGTTTGAAAAAAAAAAGTACTTTAGATTTATTCACTCGTTAGGCTAATTAGGCCTATTAAACCAAATAAATTATCAATACAAATAGTTAAGTAATTTGAAAGTTAAAATGCGCAAATGATAAACTAAGGTTGAATCACAAAAATTGCCCACATGAAATGAAATGACCAATGGTCAGCAAACACTAGTATTTTCTTATAATTAAAATTTTAAAAATGTTTTATTTTTAATTATCATGTCTTACCTTGCTTATTGTGTCAACCCAATTTCAACACAAATTTTGTTTGTTTCACGGTACTGACCCGATAACAGTTTGACCACGATAGACCGCAACCCATATTATAGAGTATATAATTTCATAGGCAAAACTCATCTTTAGGCCACCTAACTTTTCAAAAACTTATAATGCAGCCACCAAAAACTTTAAATTGTTATTCTTGTCACTTTATATTAGTTAGGCTACAAATTAACCTATTTTTTGGATGAACGTTAGATTTAACCGTTAAGTTATGTTTAATATTTTTTTTACCCTTTTAAATATAATTTTTTGTATGATACAAAAAATCCAAAAGGAATCTAACTGAAAAAAATAGTTATATATGTCATTTGTATAAAGAGAATGAGTCAATGTATAATTAAAAAGAAAATAAACAACACTTGATTGTAGGACGCCGCCCCCTCCCCCACCCATCTTCGTCTTCCTCTTTCGTGCTTGATTAATCAATTCTGACTTTCTCTTTTCTTCCCTTCCCCTTCTTGTTGTTGCTCCATTATCTCTCTCTCTTTCTCTCTCTCTCTTTCTCTCTCTCACTCTATGTAGTTTCGAACAAATCTTTTCGAAACTACATCTTCTGCTTCTCCAACTCCATCTGCTTCACCAATTTCATCGTAGATGGTAGGGCAAAGTCCTCCACCCTCACTGCCGCGCAAAAGGAGTGTCTTCACAACCTTCTACTTGACTTTCGCACCCATGGATTCTCACTATTCTTGCTCGGGATTTCTTAAGTGTGTAAATCTGATCATATTGCTCAGTTTTGATACCAAATGAGATTTTTTTTGGTAAGACCTCTTTGGAGGGGAATAAAATAGGGATTAGAACCAAACTTTGTCAAAAAATAGGTTAATTTGCATCCTAACTAATGTACACTAGCAAGAGTAACAATTTCAAACTTTCGGTGATCCCATTATAAAATTTTAAAAAGTTATGTGACACAAATATGAGTTTTGCATAATTTTGTATTGTATTCAGAAAAAAAAAAGGGTATTAGAATCAAACTTAACCTTCTAAGGTCTATAAAAAAAAGGTTAATTTTGCAACATAATAACTAATGTACAGTAACAAAAATTACAATTTTCAACTTTGGGTAAGTGCAACAATTTTTCAAAAAATGGCCTGACACAAATATGAGATTTGCATAATTTCATATCATATTCGGTCAAACGTCTCGTGTAGTTCTGGTAATTGGGTGGGTTGAGTTAGATTGAGTTTGAGTTGGGTTAGAATGGGTAATGGGTTGAAACAGGTCGAAATCCATTATAACCCAAATATCAAATTGGTTGAAATGAGTTGGGTTGGAATGAGTTTGATTGAAACAGGTAACGAGTTAAAGCGGGTCGACTCGTTTCAATCCAAAAAATTCCCAAAAAAACATAAATTTATAGCATAAAAAGTCACAGGTTAAAATGGGTAACATGTATGACCCACTTTAACCCAACATAACCTAACCCAACCCGTTAATATTATTAGGTCGAAACGGGTTACCCACTTCAACCTAAAAATATTAATAAGTTAGATTGAGTTGGGTAATGACTTTTGGCTGATGACTTATGACTTATGGCTGATAGATTAAGCTGGTAGCTGAATGACTTTTGGCTGATTGCATGATAGACTGTTTGTTACAACTGTTGAAAAACTGCTTATGAGTCGTTATAATTATTTGTTAAAAAAAAAAACTTGAAAATTAATATTCATATTTTTATGTATATTTCATAAAAGAATGAAATGACGACAGTCAAATATTTATTAATGAATAGTTGTCTTCATGTTTAAAAAAAAAATCAAAAAAGCTTAAAATTTTGGCTTTTTGGCTTTTGACTTTTCAATGCATAAAGGGTGTTGTCGCTACTTATTGAGTTTTGACATAAGTGAACAAAGCAACTTTAAATATGACTTTTAGCCAAAAAGTCGAAAGTCAGCTTGAAATAAAATTGCAACAAACATTAAATTAGATTAAGTAAATTAATGGGTAATAAGTTACATGCCTAGTTTGGTGTATCAAATTGCCACCGTGAACAACGTGACGTCGGCAATACATCACGGCGCACATGTGCCTTCTTGTCCCGTTATGAGGCGGCTCAAGACTAAAATTAAAATTATCATCATCAGTGACGTTTCTTCCTCATAATAATTGACTCATGAAATTATTAATACTATTCTTTTTCTTTTTTCTTTTTATTGTTATGTTATTCAGCGAGCTTGGCTCCTGCACTTTCACTTAGATTATAGTCGCCGGTGTCCAATTTATTTTATACTCCCTCTGTTTTCAAATTATATTAATTCCTTTTTTTTTCATTCAATCTAAAATACTTCTTTTGTTCTTGGTAAATAGTCTTCGTTTAAAAGTTAAATTTTTTAATAAAATAATGTTTATAGTAGTTCATTAATAATAAAATAACACTTTTAAACCTTAAATTTTGAAAGTGGACTTTTTAAGTGTTAAACTAAAACTCTAACTCCGTAGGGCCTTTAGAAGGCTCTCTGCCATGCGACTTTCTTGGTCGCCGCATAATCGACAAGTTGGCGTCTCGCCAAACCTCGTTGACCTTAATTTATTTTTGTAAACTTTGATTTTGTGGTATGCGGTGGCCGGGAGAAGGTAGAGGCGAAATGGAAGGAAGGGAGTGGTAATGGTGAGGAGAGAGAGGGAGGTAATAGAGGCGGCGGGCGGAGTAATAATATTTTTTGTTTTAGTTTTAAACTTGACTGGTTTATTTCTTTGGGGGTTGTTGAGAATTGAGATTAATGGTATGTTTGTATATTTTTGTTCATTTAACAAATATAGACAAGTGTTTGATAAAATGACAAACATAAAAAAAAATTAAATTTGTCTTCAATGTGTTTGATCTTTAATGTAAATTATCAAAAAAAATGGTAATTATGTCTTAATTCTAGGCCCCGTCTAGGCCTCGATTACGCCCCGACTAGTCCCCTAGGCGCTAGGCGCTAGTGTGCCGCCTAGCGGTCGCCTAACGATTTTTAGAACCTTGTTTTTAAGTGAAATAACTCAAAATGAAATGATTGACTCTTTGCTCGAAACGAAGGGAGTAATTGTTCTCTTTCAAAACTTTCTAAAGAACAAATTTTCCACTTTACCCCTAATTTTTCTACCTACTTTACTTATGATAATATACTCAAAAACATTAAAGGAAACCACAAATTTGATCAATATTTATCATATAATAATTTAAAAAAAAAACGATGTGCCAGATTAAAGCACACAATAATTTAAAAACGAAGGGAGTACAAACTATAGTTAGATCATGTTACATGCTCAATTAAATTTTTTAAAAAAATTAAGACAAAGATTGTGATTGATATGTATTATGATTTGATGCACACAAAAATGTAACTCGGACAAGAATATCTGGTCATATCAAATAATATAGTGTACCTAGGTACATATATCGATTCCACAGAGAATGTACACAATTCTCATTCCAACTAAATACCAAAAATAGGTTAACTAATTATATTTGAGCGAAAAGAAAATGAATTAAAATTTAAAAATATAAACAACTTAAGAAAACAATTAAATATAAACTAACGCGGAGGTGGTTTGGTTACAACAAATCAAGATAAAAAGATGGGAGTGAAATATTTCTAGTCTAGCTAGTGTTTAATTTTAATTATTTTTTTATTTTTCTTTAACTCAAGTCCTGGTAGTCGGGAATACTATTTTAATCACTACGGGCTCTCGCATCGTATAACAAATCTAACTACAACTCCTAGTTATAAGCTCTCACATCTTATAACATAGGAGAAAGTAGTCGCATGTCAAAATAAACACCCAATGACTATCTACGCACGATCTCTTCTCGGTCTCACGTAACGCAAACAATTATTGTGATTTTCGGAATTAATAGAACGGACTCTCTCATCTTATCCTATAATTCTAATGATCATTTAATGGTTCGCTACGCCATAAAAAGCATGAAGAACACACAATAATAACCAAGAACATGGGTAATACTTTACAACAAAGAAATTCTCTCTATTTTTCTACAAATCATGTCGGTAGCCGAGACACATAAAATTGGTTAACTACGTGCTCTCGCATCTTATAGGCAACCCTAATTTCCTCAACCTCGCGAATGGCTAAGGTGGTTCGATCGCGTGTTGAAACAAGTTCCACAATGGCTATCAGTGTGTGTCACAAAGTACCAACTATTAAATTGATTGGTTTGAAATATAAAGGTAGCTCTCGCGGATCCTAGGTATTTCTAAAATCATTTAATTAATTGTCAATCAATTAAAATCATTAAATCCTCAAAATAATAACCAAACAAGAATACGTACTAAATAAAGAGGGATATTAAATTAAATCACTATATTGAATATAAAAAAATAATTGCATTCAATGAATAATTTAAGCACAAACTAATTCAACATTTACAAAATTAATCAACCCAAGAAAAATACAATAAATATCATAAAATATGAGTTGAAAGAATTAAACACAAATGTTACTCGAATCCGGGGTTGAAATCTTTTGTAGATGCATTCTTGGCTCTTGATTTGAAGCTCCAAACCTTCAATGGTGATCAATCAATGGAGACATGAAGGAATTTTGGAAGAAATGGGGCTGGTGCCCCATTTAGGGAGCAATGTCCCGAAATGGGGGCTTCTTTTTTTATGCAAATGAGGCAGGCTAGGAGTATATGGAGAAGACAACAAGAGGCAGGGCATTTTGGGAAGTGCAAGGAGAGGCGGGGGCAGTTTTGGGAAAGAAAATGAAGATGGGTCACGACAGGGTCAGCGGGTAATCCAGGGAAGGAGGCGCGGGTCACCTAGGTGGAAATGGGCTGGATGGTGTGAGAGGAAGCGAGACTAAAACGCGGGCTGGTGGGCTGGAAATAGAGCGGGCGCCACAGGCTGGTCGATAACGCAATAGGTATTGAGTTTCAGGAATAGGCGCCGACCTTCCCTGCAATTTTCAAGTTTGCTCCAATACCCCTGGCGATTCTAGGATGCGCGCCGCCATCTCTTGCAGATTAGTCCTCTGTTAGCGCTGTTAGCCTCCGTTAGCCTCTGTTAGCACTTCCTTGCCTTGGACTCTGAACGAACTTTAACAGACTTTGACCGAATGATTTGTAATTCAACTTTGCATCCCGTAATTGTCTCGAACTTCGTGCTAAATGAATCCTCCATTAGTCCTTGGAAATGTACATTTAAGCACAAATTCACAAAATAATAATATTTCCAAGACATAATTAACTCAAAATAGCACAAAATAAAAAAAAAATTCGGGGGAAAACTCGTAGAAATCTTGGACTCATCATGATTCAAATGTCACATGTGTAAAAAAGATTTTACACCCTTGGTGGATGAAAATTGTACTCTCTAAATAATTGTTTTCTTTGAACCAGTAGATCCTTTAAGAAAAAAATAATTGATTGACTGTAATATACTCCCTTCGTTCTGGACAAAGAGTCCTCGTTTGAAAGTCAAAATTTTTTTTTAAGAAAATGACATTTATAGTAGTTTATTAATAATAAAATGACACTTTTATGCCTTAAATTTTGAAAGAGGACTCTTTAAATGAAACAATTCAAAATGGAATGATGGACTCTTTGCCCGAAACAAAGGGAGTAACAATGTTTTAACCAGTACAACCTTTAAGAAAAAAAAGTTGACTGTAATGCATTGTTTTCTTTAATGTCATTGTGGCCATAATTAAAATAAGTAGAAAAAGTAAGGATAAAAAAAGTAAAAGACTTTTTTCTAATTTTTTTTTAAAAAAGGATAATTATTTTGTAACGGATAAAAAAGGAAAGACGAGTAATTATTTAGGAACGGAATGAGTATTTTTCAAAGCACCACCATGTGAGTTTTTTATTTTTATGTTTTTGGTTTGAGAAAAAGATCTAGAATATATTTTTCCCATGGTGGGCATGAACAAATCACTCTTTTTTAAAAGAGTTGCTCTTTATTAAAAGAGCTTAGTTTTTGATTTCTTGTGGATCCTTTATAATTTCGAAAAATAAAGTGGTGTAAATAAAGTGAAATCCATAAAAAAGTTAGGGAAATACTTAACACAACACTTATAAAATATTTAATACATCACATTTAGTTGTGAAAAATAATATATTACCCTTAACAAAATAAAAAGTAAATAATATATTGCATATAAGTCCAGCTGACATTACTTGAGTTTTCATGATGATGATGGGACGATGCATTGTCTTCACGAATTATGGGATTCGTGGTTGCAATGTATCGCCGTACCGGATTCGGGTTTCACACACACCTCCACTGCTAGCTACAGTGGGGAAGTAACCCCCTTTATCGTAACCAATTGAGCACATTGGCTAGTGCTATTTTCCTGAGTAGAGAACTCATACCCGAGAAGAGAGCTCGGTACTTTGATACCTGAACACGAGTATCACTGACATGATATGATTACAGTTGTGATTGTAGGAACAATACGACGAAAGTGATTTGGTATCTTCTCTATCCTTTATGTGACTTACTATGGGCACTTATGTGATAACAAAGTGTTAGTTGAACATGAGATCTTATTGACCATGCTTGTATTGACTGATGATAAATGAGAGATTTGATATGTATATATAGAGATAAGCATACTTGTATTTGAGATATATATGAAAGACTTAATGTGTATATATATAGATATGCACACTTATGCATGATGATTTTATGGGAGATTTGATATGTATATTTAGAGATATACATACTGATATAGGTGTGTATATATAAACATGCACCCTTACACGTGGTAATAGTGTGAATAGCTTGATTCGTATATATAATGATATGTATACTTGCATATGATGTTTTGTGGGAACTACCTTCTAATTCATTTGATTTGTGTGTGAACAGGGAATTACACCTTGGTTCATTTGGACGGTTTAGTAAGTAAGAAGGAATGGATATCTTGTGGAGTATCGAAACGATCTGACGCCTCTTCATGGGTTTTTTACGTCATATATAAAATGACACTGGTTATGTTTATGTTACATAATTATATGTTGCATATATATTGTAGTAGCGTCTTGGGTCATTATGACTCATCTACTTGTTTTTAGTTCTGCGATGTGATAGGCTGAGGTCGAGTAGATCGTGATTTGTAGCTTGAGGGCGCAGTTGGTCGATAGATCGAGGTTAGATCATGTGGTTCGTGCTTGTAGCAGCCGACTATCCCGAGTAGCAGCTTGTGGAGTCTTGTTCCTTTTTAGCATTGTCATTGATTTCATGTACTTTGCTATTCTTGTGAGATCGACATTTTGTAAAGTTATTTAGACTTTACTGATCGGGGTAGAAATACTGGGTATTTGTATTGGTTATTTCTTGTCGGCGTGTTGTGTCGTGCCACTGTTTTTCAGGATTTAGTATTTATTTCGGTTGTCTCCGGACACCTTGAGCTTTGGGGAATTTCCTTATTCTAGTTTTTATAGTTGTTGGTTGACCCGGTATGCTTTAGCCGTTGGGTAATTGTTATATCGGTTGGTTCTTTATTGAAAGCAGCCGGCACAGTCTTAGATGGTTTGATTAGCGTCGCAATGTTGCTTGCACCGCGAGTTTTGTTTTTTCCTCCTTTGAGAGATAATGTCTCTCTTGGTTTCATTGTCGTTGGTTTCGAGCTTCATAGCTTGGGACTTCTTTCTTATATTGCTTCCGTGATTCGATTTTTGAAATACCGTATTTTAGTGCGGTGTTATGTTCATGTTTATAGCGAGTTTGCTCATTGTTTGACTAACACCTTCTTGTTTATCAATTGCTTGTCCTCTTATTAAGTAAGTTCAATGGCACGACCTTGGGATTTCGTGTTGGAATGAAGTCGAGATCGTTACAAATGTAGTTACATCAGGAACTATATCCTTTGACCTGGCCTTTCTCACTTGTGTGTGATTGCATTTTTTATTCTTTTGCCTAGCATCGATTATCATGTTTTTAGGCATAAAATTTTAGGACATGCATTGTTGGTAAAAATATCGCCTGACGAAATTTTGTCATAAGATAAAATGTACAAATCAATTTCCAAAAAATCTCCATGTTGAAAAATATTTAGTGGATGTGTAATCTTTGTAGGAACTAAGAATGGTTGAGTATGAATATGAGCTATTCATTTTTCATAAGGTTTGATCTCATCATTGTGAACACTTAATTGTGTTTTCCAAATCTTGGATTTTTGAGGATTCCTAAAAGATTGTTTTTCCCTCTTCTTCCTCTGGTCAAATAAGGGGAGATATGTCAAGTGTTTCTATTTTTGGTGATGATGATTGTGAGGTTCAGGGGTGTGCTCCGCGCCCGCCTCTTGTTTAGGGAGTGCGGCGTGCGTGCTGATCGGGACACCACCGCCTCCGCTCCACCCTCCCTTGTTTGGGAAGACGAAATCCAGTGCGAGAGGAGTGCCGTCGTTTATATTAGCACGTTGAATGAATGTCTCTGCCTCTGTTGCTCAGTGGATTTTATATCCAAAATGGGAACTAAAGGTTTCCTCATGTCGTTATCCCTTATTTCGTGGATAATGATATGGGAACGCATTACCTTTCCATTCTCATTCTCCCCTTTTTTCTCTGTGGATAATAATGCAAGAAAGTGATATCATCCGCACGCCCCACTTATGGATTTAATAAATGGCCTTATGGTCCAATCAGATCACTATGGGCCCTAGAGGCCCCACCTAGAGGCCCAATCGATCCGAAAGTTTTAGTCGCCACCTTTATTTTAAGCGCAAAAAATAAAGGAAAACCGTAAAAGAAAACCGTAGATTTTAGAAAACGGGTTCGGGGCTAAGTTACGAGTCGAAGGTGCTAGGCACCCAACTCGCCTTTCTGGCCTCAAAGCCGTCTCAAAGCCGCTTTTGGTCAAGTATGCTCATTGTTATATTAATCTAGCAAATAAATAAGGTCTTATTTTGACAAGGGAAAATTTAAACGATACATTCGTGGCTACATTATTTACTGACTCGCACCGCCTCCTTCCAATAATTACAAACACATTTAAGAATATTTGGCCATTATAATGGCTCTTTTACATATTATTTCCTAATCTAATCCGGCAAGCAAAGACAACGGCTTATATTGGCTACATATGCGCCGGATTTAAAAATACAACTTTAAATAATAAATGAACCTGAAAGTAAATAAATAAATAAAAACGCCCTTAAAGGCTTATTACCTTTAGAGCGGCGGGCTCACCTCTTCCTTCTTCGGGAGAGGAGTCTTTTTGTTGTTGTTGTTGTTGTGTGTTGTGTGTTTTGTGTTTGTGTGTTGTGTGAATTTGGGGCAACGAATCTGCTTTTTTGTTGATTTTCTGAATCAGGCAAGAACGGCAGGTGTATATGTACGTGTTTATGTTTTGTGTGTGTGATGTTTTATATATTTATGTTTATGTATTTATTGTGTGTGTGCGAGTTATGTTGGTAGAGACGGAGTATATGTGGGTGAAGTGAGTGAGTGAGGGAGTATATGTGTGAGTGGGCTGTTGGCCGAGAGAGGGATTGAGAGAGAGAGAGATCGCGGGAGGGGGCTGGGAGAGAGAGCTGGGAGTGGGAGTGAGTAATATATATTGTGAGAGAGGGGGAGTTTTGGGCTTTTGAGAGAAATGAGAGAGTTGAGTGAGGAGGTGGGAAGTGAGGTGAGAGTGAGTTTGTGAGATTTTGCTGGGAGAGAGAGAGTTAGTGGGTGGGCCGTGAGTGAGAATGAGATTGAGAGTTTTTGAGGGGAGTATATATATATATATGTATAGTGGGTTAATTAGGAGGAAGGAAATGGGGTGGGGGTAGCTGGCGGCTTAGGTTGTTTTCCTTTTCTTTTTTTCTTTTTTTTCTTTTGTTTGCTTTTTTTCTTTTTTCTTTTGTTTTTCGTTTCTTTTGTTTTCTTTTGTTTTCTTTTTTTTTTTCTTTTGTTTCTTTTGTTTTTTTGTTTTCTTTTTGTTTTCTTTTTGATTTTTCTTTTTTCATTTTTCTTTTTCTTGATTTTTGTTTTATTTATTTTTTTTCACCTTTATTCCCCGAAAATACAAAAGATAATTAGATTCATTTTGCAATATTTATTAGACAATATAAAATAGGGTACGAATTTGGGGTGTCTGTAGCCCCTCAACGATGGAGTTTACGCAACCGAAACTTACCAAGAGTAAACGAACATCGTTGATAAGATAGACCCCAAATTCGAGATAAGAAAATATTAGAAAGATGTATATTAGATATAAGATATGTAAATATTTATATGTTGCAATGGACCTATCGACCTATCGAGATAGGCCTTCGCCACGTATTCCTTAACAAAGGAAATCGACCAAACGTAGTTCGCTCAAGCCGAAACAAACAACCAATGAAGAAAAGATTTTATGTTTTCGAAAGTCAGATTCTTCCTGGTCCGAAACCGTTGTCAACATGTATGAAGATTTTTGTATTTCAAAACCATATTTCAACCGATAAAGACCCGTCGTTGAAATACGTTAAGAGGCATTTTCAAAATCATGTCCTGGCCGGCCTCGACCTTGTTTCCAAACATAATAAGAAAACTTTCAAATTTTCGAAAATCAGATTCGACCGATAAACCTGTTGCCGAATACGACAAAGGGAATTTTCTTCAAATTTTTCGAAACCGATCCAACCGACCAAATCGTTGGACACGACAAAGATTTTTCTTTTCTTCTTCCTTTCCCTTTTTTTTTTTTTTTTTTTGTTTTTTTTGTTGAACAAAACCTTTTGAAAGAAAAGATTTTTCTTTTATTTCTAAAAGTAGAATAAGAAAATCTTACCTTTCTTACCTCTCTTACCTTTCATGCTTTTGACTGTTGCTGCTGGTTCAGCCGATTTGGGCTCAAAACCCATTTGAGAACACAAACGAAAGAAAAGATTTTATGTTTTTGAAAAGCCGTATTCTTCCGGTCCGAAACCGTTGTCAAATACTTGATGAAGATTTTGTGTATTTCAAAACCATATTTCAACCGATAAAGACCCGTCGTTGAAATACGTTAAGAGGCATTTTCAAAATCATGTCCGGCCTCGCACCTTGTTTCCAAACATAATAAGAAAACTTTCAAATTTTCAAAACCGTACTCGATCGATAAACCGTCGTCGAATACGACAAAGGAATTTTCTTCAAATTTTTTCCGATCCAACCGACCGAAATCTGTTGGACACGACAAAGATTTTTTTCTTTCTTCCTTCTCTCTTTTTTTGTTTTTTTTTTGTTTTTGTGATGGTCGTGCCTTCCGAAATAGGCTGCCTACGTATCCTTATTCAAGGAATCAGACCAAACGTAGTTCACCCTGTGGCTGAAACAAACAACCAATGAAGAAAATTTTTTTATGTTTTCCGAAAAGCCGTATTCTTCCGGTCCGAAACCGTTGTCAAACGGTACGGTATGAAGATTTTTGTGTATTTCAAAACCATATTTCAACCGAGCAAAGACCCGTCGTTGAAATACGTTAAGAGGCATTTTCAAAATCATGTCCTGGCCTCTACCTTGTTTCCAAACATAATAAGAAAACTTTCAAATTTTCAAAAAACTCGACCGATAAATCGAATACGACAAAGGGAATTTTCTTCAAATTTTTCGAAAACTGCATCCAACTGACCGAAATCTGTTGGACACGACAAAGATTCTTCTTTTCTTCTTCCTTTCCCTCTTTTTTTTTGTGTTTTTTTTTTTTTTTTTTTTTTTTTGAAATCAAAACTCAATCAAAAAGAGTTTTTCTTTTATTTGAGAACAAAAGCAAACTTCTTTTTTTTTTTTTTTTCCTAAAAGGAAATTATTCTAAAGTCGTGGTATCACTGACTTACTTGTGTCCCGGTGGTCGCCATGATTCGACCGATCTTGGCATTTTTGCCACTCTTGGGAATTTATTCTTTCTTCTTTTTTTTTTTTTTTTTTGTGATGGTCGGACCTATAAAGATAGGCTGCCTACGTATTCCCTATTAAAGGAAATCAGACCAAGCGTAGTTCATTTCTGCTGGGGATTTTATTCTTGCTCACTGTTTTTTTTTTTTGCTCACCATTTTTCTTTATTTGCATGCTTATTACCTCTTTTTGTTTTTTTTTGTTTTTGTTTTTATTGGAGGAATGTAAAAGAATATGGTATATATATACAATATATACATTTTTTTAATGAAATCAAATGTTTATTTACATGTAAATTATGTACATATATATATATTTAAAAAAATGGTAAGTGTTTATTTACATAAAGAATGATTTTTTTTTTTTGTGGTTTTTTTTTTTGGTTGTTTTTGTTTTTTTTTTTGAAAACCTGTACAAATATTTACAATGCAATCTAATTTTATATGATGCAAAAATTTATAAACACATGCAGACTCAAGACACACGCACAAAACAAAGCTATACCGACCTAATCTAACGGGTAATGGCACGATGTATTTCCAAAATGGATTTTAAAGGAATATACCTTCGGTTCGAGCGGGCTTCCTTTTTTTTTTTTTTTTTTTTTTGATATGGGGAAAGGAAAAGGCGATACCTCCTTGGCCATATAATTGTTGTGGCTATATTTGGCATAAGGCTATTCTCACAACTCCCGCATTTTTTTTCTTCGTAATCGACAGGCGTGATGAATGATCGGATAAGTCATCGTGACAATGGCAACGCAGATGATGAATAGGACGAGGACACTTCTGGTGTTTCTCATCCTGATGAGACCGAGTCTTTTCTGTGCCTTGCAGAAGAAGTATATGGGACCGGCCGGGTGGACGCCACGATATTGATGGATCAAGCCCGGCTTAAGCCGCAAATGAAGGATAGTTTTGGGGAAACAAAGGGGGTATAGGCAATAATAGATATGTACAGGCAATTAATGTATAATCTAAATTTCTTTAGCAATTATTCCTAAGTTGCACCTTAGGACCCGTAATATTATATTTTAGTGTATTATTGTGAGCTTTCCTGTCGTGGTTTTTCTTTTTCTTCTCGGCGACGAGCCCCTTCATGCATCGAAGATTGGAGGTAAGATGCCGAGGTTTCAAAGAGTGTCTTCCCTCTCCTTATTCTCCTTATTTTTATTCTTTTTTTTGTGCTCTAATTTTTGCCTAGGCCGCCCTTTCGGGTTTTCAACCTAGCGAGCCCTTTTCTTTTTTTTTTTTTTTTAATGCTCTAACTTTTGCCTAGGCCGCCTTTCGGTTTTCACCTAGCGAGCCCTTATTTCTTCTTTTTTTTCATTTTTTTTTTAATGCCCTAACTTTTGCCTAGGCCGCCCTTTCGGTTTTCAACCTAGCGGTCGGAGAGGGAAGCACTTGTTGGATAGAATGGATCGAGCACCATACCTTTGAGCTCGTTGAGATTGAGGGTGAACAAGGTCTTCTTTCTTGGCTTGTGGGGAGTACGACGTCTCCTGACCGGATCCTATTGACAATATATGGTACATCGTGGAAGAAAGGGGTAGCAGCCTTTGATGAATAGCCCCCAGCATTTTTTAGCCCAGACGGCATGTCATGATAGCAGTAGGTCCCCCAAGGGATGAGGTCTTTTATGGGTCTCCTGCTGCTTTTGATTTGACTATAGCCCAGCATGCTGTTGTTGGATTTGGGAATGGTCACTATTTTTGGACAGCCAGATCGGGTGTTTTTTCTTTCTTCTCTTTTTTTTTTTTTTTTTTTTTTAATTATTTTTTTTTTTTTTGCTTTTTTTTTGTATTATTATTTTTTTTGTTATATATTATTTTTTTTACCCGAATGAAGTTGACATGTGGTCGTTTCATGCTTTCCTTTTAACTTGTAGTGACCATTTCGTCTTGATGCGTGGAGCTTTTGTCCGATTGGTCGAGCATCCTGATATATGGAATCCGGTGTTTGGCTATGGTTGGGTCTTCCCCTGACACATCTTCATAGGACCAGGTGAGCATGTCCACGAACTTTTTGAGGAGGGATCCATGGGTGGTGTTCTTTTGGAGCCTTGCAGGGAGTTGCTGATTTTGACTTCTTTTGATTTCCTTGTCCAGCCCCCAGATTGATGGTGGATCAGTCTTCAGTTGATGTTGATGATGTTGTCCCTGGCTCTACTGACTTTACAAGCTCAAGCAAATATTTTTTTTTATCTTTTGGGTCCTATTAAATGACTCATTATTATGATTATTTAATGCGTCTTTCAATGTAGGTGCAACTAAGAAATAAGCAAAGACGTTTAGATTATTATTAAAAGCACACCGTACAGGGTTAATTACATTATTGAGGACCCAGGGGTTTGAGATCCTCAATTGTGGAGCGGATTGGTAGATGACCAAACCGTAAGGCTAGGAAAGGAATAGGGGTACTCAATTTTAGGGAGCGGATTGGTAGATGACCAAACCGTAAGGTTGTGGAAAGGAATAGGGGTAATATATCCAAAGTAGTCCACCGATCCGCGGGCGTCAAAAGTGGGCCTGGTCGTAGTATACTAGTTCTCGCAGAGGCTTATTAGAAATGGACTCAAACTCGCCAGGAGCTTTTTTTTTTTTTTTTTTCGAAGTGCCTTTATCCATCATACCCGTGAAGTCGTTCCCCAAATTTTCATTAGAAACTTCTTGGTTTAGAATTTTGAGCATCATGACTTTCAAATTTCGATGTCGCCTCCATTTTGGCGGGCGGAGAGTTGGGTTTTGGTATATGCCGGTAGGATTAGGGAAGGTCGGGTTAATTTCGGCCGTGGTGTCCGTAAGGGTTTTGGGTGGGATATGGATATTGGGTTGGTGGATTGGGTAGGATATGGATTTTGGGTTGTTTATAGGTCGGGATCATTATAAGGTAAATATGTGGTAACTTGGATATGGTTATAAGTTTGTGGGTCTATATTTGGGTTAGTGGGTTGGTAGGTCATGTGGGCTTTGGGGAATTTTGGTGTTTGGAGCAGATATGAAGGATATGATAAGGGATAGGGTAGGGATTTGGTGGAGGATGGGATTGGGGTAGTGGTGATATTTGGTGGGTTAGTGTTTGGTGGGAGATTGGTTTGGAGGCATGGAGATGTGAATGCTTCGGGGATTGTCGGGATTGTTCATTTTGCGCCATACCGCTTGGATCTGTATACGTATTGATTCTCGCCCTTTGCGATATGATATTGATACCCTCGTTCGATTTTCGAACTTATTTCCGTATCAACCGGCCAAGATTATCTCGCCTTTCCAAGTTCGGGCCAGTTTCGAGGAAAATGGGTTATGGAGGTATCGAGGTCGGGTCAAGGCTTTCTAGGTTTGGAGTACAGCGTGCCTTTATTAGTATATTTTATTTATTATTTGTTTGTTCCCTACAGTTGACCGGATAAGCACCTGCTTTATTTTGACAGCCTCGTGACTTTCCTGGAACAAGTGGATTCTTTCTCCGCAGTATAGGACCAACGTATTCCACTCGCTTTCGACTCCCTAGATCGGATCGTCCTGTGCGAAGGGCCTATACTCTTTCCAGGATCCACCATTCGAAATGGTCTAGGTCGAGCATCAGAGAATAATAAATCAGCCCCTGTTTATTATTATTTTTTGTTATTATTATTTTTTTTTTGTTGCGCATTTTATTTTTCTTTTTTTTTTCATCATTTTTTTTCTTGCGCATTTTTTTTTTGACTCTTTTTTTTTTATATATATCTTTTTTTTTTTTGACAGGGGCTGATTCACGATTTAGAGATGCAAAAACCGGTCAGTCAATGAAGTGTCCTGAGAATCTATATGCATTCTAACGTTGGCTCATGCAGGGGGTAGGCTGGCCATGGTGTAGGGTAACAGTTCGGAATATAGCTATATGCATGTGCGTGTGTGTAGTATCTAGAAAGCAGTAAAATCTTTATTTATTTACAGATATATAAACAGAAAAATAAAACAGTTATGGCCTGTCTTGCTGTTTGTGTGGATTTTCTCGGCTTTTTTAGTTTGAGCGCAAGCAAGCAAGCACATCACATTAAGAAATAGAAAGAAAAGTGGGGAAACTATCTATCCCTATTAATTACAAATTTTGGTCCTATGTCCCCGAAATAAAATGACATAATGAATGTAAATATGTACAAATATACAGAGTTACAGAATAAAGTGAAAAAGAAAAATGAACTGAAAGAAATAAATGAAAGAAAATAGAGCCGGAGGTAAAGCCCCAAATTTTGTTGTGTCGCCTCGAATTTATTGCAATATATATAATATATATATATTTTTTTTCTTGATTTTCTCGAATTTTTTTTTATGTATATATTATATATATATATTTTTTGATTTTTTGATTTTTGATTTTTTTTATACTCTCGAACATGTCCGAATGTATCGAACGAGATCGCCGCCAGATGGAGGATCATATCCACAAATATAGCCACGGCCGTAATGGGAACACTTTATTGAAATGCGTAAATTAATATAACGAGCATACTGCAGCCAGAAACAAAGAAAAGCCAAAAAAAGGTTTTATTTTATGAGTCTAGCCCTCCATTTTATTTAAAATAAAACAACTCCCCCAAAGAAGTCGCCACCGTGAGGTTCCGGACGTGCCCGCGCCCGCGCCTCTTTGATGGGTGCGCTGACGCGCGGACGCGGACACCACCGCCTCGCTCCACCCTCCCTTGTTTGGGAAGACGAAGACGAAATCCAAAGTGCGAGAGGAGTGTCGTCTATATTAGCACGTTGAATGTGCCTCTGCTGTTCTCGAGTGGATTTTGTATCCAAAATGGGAACTAAAGGTTTCTCATGTCGTTATCCCTTATTTCGTGGATAATGTGATATGGGAATGCATTACCTTTCCATTCTCATTCTCCCTTTTTTTCTCGTCAGGATAATGTAGAGAAGTGCAAGAAAAGATATTGCGACGCCCCACTTATGGATTTAATAAAATGGCCTTATGGCCCAATCGATCACTATGGGAGCTAGAGAGGCCCCATCGGATCCGAAAGTTTTAGTCGCCACCTTTATTTTAAGGCAAAAATAAAGGAAAACCGTAAAAGAAAACCGTAGATTTTAGAAAACGGGTTCGGGGCTAAGTTACGAGTTGGGAAGGTGCTAGGCACCCAACTCGCCCTTTCGGTCTCAAAGCGCTTTTTGGTCAAGTATGCTCATTGTTATATTAATCTAGCAAATAAATAAGGTCTTATTTTGACAAGGGAAAATTAAACAGATACATTCGTGGCTACATTATTTACGGACTCGCAGCCGCCTCCTTCCAATAATTACAAACACATTTAAGAATATTTGGCCATTATAACGGCTCTTTTACATATTATTTCCTAATCTAATCCGGCAAAGACAACGGCTTATATTGGCTACATTGCGCCGGATTTAAAAATACAACTTTAAATAATAAATGAACTGGAAAGTAAAGAAATAAATAAAAACGCCTTAAAGGTTATTACCTTTTAGAGCGTGCTGCTCCGCCCTCTCTTCGGAGAGGGAGTCTTTTGTTGTTGTTGTTGTTGTTGTTGTGTGTTTGTGTGTTTGTGTGTGTTGTGTGAATTTGGGCGTAGAATCGCTTTTTTTGTTGATTTTGTTGTGAATCTAAGAACAGAACAGTGCCAGTATATTTATGTGTGTTTTGTGTGTGTGATTGTTTATATATTTATTGTGTGTGTGTGCGAGTTATGTTGGTAGAGACGGAGTATATGTGGGTGAAGTGAGTGAGTGAGGGAGTATATGTGTGAGTGGGCTGTTGGGTTGAGAGGGATTGAGAGAGAGAGAGAGATCGTGGGAGGGGGGCGCTGGGAGTGAGAGAGAGATCTATTGGGAGTGAGTAATATATATTGTGAGAGAGGGGAGTGGGCCGGCTTTTGAGAGAGAAATGAGAGAGTTGAGGGAGTGAGAGAGGAATTGATCGCTGGAATGAGGAGAGAGAGAGAGAGCTGGGCGCTTAAAAAATGAGGGAGAGTGAGTTTGTGAGAGATTTTGCTGGGAGAGAGAGAGTTAGTGGGTGGGCCGTGAGTGAGAATGAGAGATTGAGAGTTTTTGAGGGGAGTATAATATATATATGTATAGTGGGTTAATTAGGGAGGAAGGAAATGGGGTGGGGGGTAGCTGGCGGCTTAGGTTGTTTTCCTTTTTCTTTTTTTCTTTTTTTTTTTTGTTTGCTTTATGCTTTTTCTTTTTTCTTTTGTTTTTCTTTCTTTTGGTTTTCTTTGTTTTTTCGTTTCTTTTGTTTTTTGATTTCTTTTTCTTTCTTTTTGTTTTTTTGTTTTCTTTTTTCTTTCTTTTCTTTTTGATTTTTCTTTTTTATTCATTTTCTTGATTTTTGTTTTATTTATTTTTTTCTCTTACTCTTTATTCCTCGAAAAATAAGAGAAAGATTAATTAGTAGTCCACTTTGCAATATTTATTGGACAATATAATAAAGCGACGATTTGGGGTGTCTGAGAGCCCCTCAACGATGGAGTTTACTAACCCGGAACTTATCAAGTAAACGAACATCGTTGAAAGAAACTCCCAAATTCGAGATAAAAGAAAATATTAGGAAAGATGTATATTAGATTATGCAAATATTTATATGTTGCAATGGTCGGACCATCAAAGATAGGCGCCTACGTATTCCTTAACAGGAAATCGACCAGACGTAGTTCTAAATGTGGCGGTGTAAGTGTTGCAAGCCAATATTAAATGAAACAAATCAACTTGATGAAGAAAAGATTTTATGTTTTCCGAAGCCGATTCTTCCGTCCTTAAACCGTTGTCAAATCGGTATGAAGATTTTTGTGTATTGCGAAAACCATATTTCAACCGATAAAGACCGTCGTTGAAATACGTTAAGAGGCATTTTCAAAATCATGTCGATTCGGCCTCGTACCTTGTTTCCAAACATAATAAAGAAAACTTTCAAATTTCGAAACCGTACGCCGATAACCGTAGCGTCGATACGACAAAGGAATTTTCTTCAAATTTTTCGGCGAACATCAAATCCAAAATGACCGAATTGGACACGACAAAGATTTTTCTTTTCTTCTTCCCCCCTTTTTTTTTTTTTTTTTCTTGATGTTGCTTTTGTTTTTTTTTTTTTTTTGTTGAACAAAACCTTTTTTGAAGAAAAGATTTTTCTTTTATTGCCAGCGGCCATCTAAAAGTAGAATGAAAATCTTACCTTTCTTACCTCTCTTACCTTTCATGCTTTTGATTTGTCGCTGGTTCAGCCGATTTGGCTCAAAACCCATTTGAGAAACACAAACGAAAGAAAAGATTTTTATGTTTTTCTTGAAAAGCCGTATTCTTCCGGTCCGAAACCGTTGTCAAATACGGTATGAAGATTTTGTGTATTTCAAAACCATATTTCAACCGATAAAGACCGTCGTTGAAATACGTTAAGAGGCATTTTCAAAATCATGTCTTTTGGCCTCGTACCTTGTTTCCAAACATAATAAGAAAACTTTCAAATTTTCTGCCTCGATCGATAAATTTTTCCCTCTCGTCGAATATGCAACAAATTTTTTCAATTTTTCATCAATCCCGAAATTTTTTGTTGGACACGACAAAGATTTTTTTTCTTTTTTTTTTCCTTTTGTTTTTTTTTTTGTTTTGTTTTTTTTTTGATGGTCGTGCCTTCACCGAAATAGGAACGCCTCACGTATCCTTATTCAAGGAATCGCGTAGTTCACCCAAACCCCAAACTACAACAAAGATGTCATGTCCTTCGGTCAAGCCCACCCCCCGCTGGCCGAAACAAACAACCAATGAAGAAAAGATTTTTATGTTTTCGAAAAGCCGTATTCTTCCGGTCCGAAACCGTTGTCAAATACTGTATGAAGATTTTGTGTATTTCGAAAACCATATTTCAACCGATAAAGACCCGTCGTTGAAATACTAAGAGCATTTTCAAAATCATGTCCGGCTGGTCGCCTCTGTACCTTGTTTCCAAACATAATAAGAAAACTTTCAAATTTTCGTAAAACCGACTCGACCGATAAAAATCTGTCGTCGATCACGACAAAGGGAATTTTCTTCAAATTTTTCGAAACCGCATCCAACCGTGACCAAAATGTTGGACACGCAAAGATTCTTCTTTTCTTCTTCCTTTCCCTTTTTTTTTTTTTTTTTTGTGTTTGAAATTTTTTTTTTTTTTTTTGAAATCAAAACTCAATCAAAAAGAGTTTTTCTTTTATTTGAGAACAAAAGCAAACTTTTTTTTTAAATTTTCCTAAAAAGGAAATTATTCTAAAGTCGTGGTAGAATACCGCATGACTGACTTACCTGCTTAGGCCGGGTGGTCGCCGGATTCGACTGATCTTGGCATTTTTGCCACTCTTGCTGGGGAATTTATTCTTTTTCTCTTTTTTTTTTTTTTTTTTTGTGACGGTCGGACCTATAAAGATAGGTCGCTTCACGATTCCCTATTAAAGGAAATCGACTAGCGTAGTTCATTTCTGTTGGGATTTTATTCTTGCTCACTCTTTTTCTTTTTTTTTTGCTCACATCTTTTCTTTTTTGCATGCTTATTACCTCTTTTGTTTTTTTTTTGTTTTTGTTTTTATTGAGGAATGTAAAAAGAATATGGTATATATGTACAATATATACATTTTTTAATGAAATCAAATGTTTATTTACATGTAAATTATGTACATATATATATATTTAAAAAAATGGTAAGTGTTTATTTACATAAAGAATGATTTTTTTTTTTTTGTGGTTTTTTTTTTTGGTTGTTTTTGTTTTTTTTTTTGAAAACCTGTACAAATATTTACAATGCAATCTAATTTTATATGATGCAAAAATTTATAAACACATGCGCACTCAAGACACACGCACAAAGCAAAGCTATACCGACCTAACGGGTAATGGCACGCAGTTGTATTTCCAAAATGGATTTTAAAGGAATATACCTTCGGTTCGAGCGGGCTTCCTTTTTTTTTTTTTTTTTGATATGTGGGGAAAGGAAAAGGCATTTCCTCCTTGGCCATATAATTGTTCTTGGTTATATTTGGCATAAGGCTATTCTCACAACTCCTGCATTTTTCTTTGTAATCGAACAGGCGGCGGTATGAATGATCGGATAAGTCATCGTTCCGTAAGTTGTGGACAATGGCAATGCGCAGATGATGAATAGGCGAGGATACTTCGGTGTTTCTCATTTTCGATGAGACCGAGCCTTTTCGTGCCTTTCGAGAAGAAGTATATGCTGGACCGGCCGGAGGCGGACGCTACGTATATTGATGGATCAGCTCCAGGGGCTTAAGCCGCAAATGAAGGATAGTTTGCGGGGGAAACAAAGGGGGTATAGAGGCAATAATAGATATGCATGCAATTAATGTATAATCTAAATTTCTTTAGCAATTATTCCTAAGTTGCACCTTAGGACCCGTAATATTATATTTTAGTGTATTATTGTGAGCTTATGTCGTGGTTTTTCTTTTTCTTCTCGGGCCGACGAGCCCTTTGCTCTTTGCATGGCTGAAGATTGGAGGTAAGATGCCTGGGTGTTTCAAAGAGTGTCTTCCCTTTCCTTATTCTCCTTATTTTTATTCTTTTTTTTGTGTCTTGTTTGCCTAACGCCCTTTCGGGTTTTGACCCTAGCGAGCCCTTATTTCTTTTTTTTCATTTTTTTTAATGCTCTAACTTTGCTAGGCCGCCTTTCTGGTTTTCACCTAGCGAGCCCTTATTTCTCCTTTTCATTTTTCTTTTTTTTTTCATTTTTTTAATGCCCTAACTTTTTTTGCCTAGGCCGCTCTTTCGTTTTCAATAAGGGTTTGGAGAGGGAAACACTTGTGGATAGAATGGATCGGGCATAATACCTTTGAGCTCGTTGAATTGGAGGGTGAACAAGGTCTTTCCTGGCTGAGTACGACGCCTCCCGACCGGATCCCATTGACAATATACGCACATCGTGGAAGAAAGGGGTAGCAGCCTTGATGAGTAGCCCCCAAAGATTTTAGCCCGCATTCGGCATGACATGATAGCGAGAGGTCCCCAAGGGATGAGGTCTTTTCTTGGTCTCCCGCTGATTTTGACAATTATCCGCATGTTGATGAAAAATAAACCGTCATTTGAGAATGGTCACTATATTGGACAAACCAATCGGTATTTTTTCTTTCTTCTTCTTTTATTTATTTATTTATTTATTTATTTTTTTTGTACATTTTTTTGTATTTATTTTTATTTTTTACCCAATATATTTTTTTTAATCTGAATGAAGTTGACATGGTCGTTTGCTTTCCTTTAACTTGAGTGACCATTCTCGTCTTGACGCGTGGAGCTTTGTCCGATTATCGAAAGCATCCTGATATATGGAATCCCGTGTTTGGCTATGGTTGTCTTCCCCCGACACATCTTCATAGACTGTGTGAGCATGTCCACGAACTTTTGAGGAGGGATCCACTGGTGGTGTTCTTTTCGAGTTCAGTAGTTACGATTTTGACTTCTTTTTGATTTCATTGTCCAAATTCTGTGATTGATGGTGGACTCCGTCATTGATGTTGATGATGTCGTCCTCGGCTCTATCGACTTTACAAGCTCAAGTTTTTTTTTATCTTTTGGGTCCTATTAAATGACTCATTATTATGATTATTTAATGCGCTTTCAATGAAGTAACTAAGAAATAAGCAAAGACGTTTAGATTATTATTAAAAGCACACCGCATGGTTAATTACATTATCAGGACCCTGGGTTTGAGATCC
>CM028383.1:69074215-69161032 GCA_013146195.2 Codonopsis lanceolata
CAATTTCAAATCGAAGCATCACAAATAAATTTTGATGCATCATGATTCAAAAATGATGCAAATTCTTATCGAGTATTTCGTCGAACGGTGTTTATGCATATTCAAAAGGTGTGTATCGAATATACAAAATATAAGTATTAAGTAACATAACAAATGTGTAAAATGCATTGCAATTGGATATACAAAACAATCATGGATCCTTTCAAGACAAATGCAAATCCTTCGAATATCCACTTCGGAATAGGGTTGAAAATCAAAAGACATTAATTCCTTCATTTTCTTGCCCCCTAGTTGTCTTAATCAGTGTAGGAAGAGGGGCTAATCTATAGTACGAGTAAGGTTAATTGATCTTGGATCTCAACCGGAAGACATGGGCCCGCATTCGTTGAATTGTAAAGATCTCCTAAAGCAAATTAATCCCACTCACCAATAAGTTATAAAGTGAGAGTGGAACCAATGGAAAGGATTTAAACCCCATTCGTTGACCCAACAAATGTAATTTTCAAACAATTTAGATACAATAAAAAGTACGAAAATGGAGGCATCTAAAATGGAGCTTCAGGATGTCGTCGACGAAGAAAAAGGTACGGAGGGAAAAGAACTGAGAAGTAGTTTTGGCGTTTTTGTTGATACAAACTTTTTAGGAACAATTTAAAGTTGACTTTGGCGGTTATAAAAAGAAATGAGGAACTAAAGCGGTTAGCGATTTGGGAAAAGGGACCGGCCTGCAATTTATCCACACACAAAAAAAAAATCCAAGCCAACTCAAACCGCCGCCCCCACCCTTTTAAGGTTGGCCTTTACACCTAGAGCTGTCAAGGTGGGTTGGGTCAACCCACGGGTCATAAAAACCCAGAAATTGGTGGGGCGGGTTGACCACAAGGTGGTGGGTCAGGAAAATGTGAACTCAGCCTAACCTAACATGGTTTGTGGATCAGATGGGTCAGTCAACCATTTTTTTCTCACACAACTGCGATGGATAGCCGGTGCTATTGTTTTTGCCTGAGGGATGTGTGACAGAGTCACGCAAAGAGAAAGAGAGAGGGAGAAAGAGAAGGGGGCTGATAGCGGAAGGGATTGTGATGTGAGTCGTGAGAAGATAGAAAGAAGGCGAAAAGAGTAGAAGAATGAAGATTGAAGTATAATTCTTCGAAGAAGAAGAGACAAAGATTGTGATGAGAAATTAAGAAGAAGACGAGTCGACTAAATAATTGAAATGTTTGCTACCTATGAGCGATTTTTTTTTACTTTTGTGTAATATTAATTTATTAAATTACTCTAAAAGACTAAAACCTAATTATCTCTTCCAACTTGTGGGTCAACCGACATCAACCCATGACACATATGGGTCAAACCCATATGACCCACATTTTTATGGACTAATGTTTTTCCCACACAATCCACTCTTTTTAGGTGGTGGGGTGGGTTGACTCAACGAGTCCAACCCATTTTGATATCTCTATATGTACCCGACTCCCCCCACCCCATATGAATGTCAGTCCAACCACCCACCTCTCAAAGAAAAAGGCCCAAAATCCTACCCTCACCCCATGAAAGCTGACCCACCAACCCGCTCTCACAAAAAAAAAAAAAAAAGGTGGATTTTTTATGGTTGAAAAAAGAACAGTAGACTTTTAGGGTTATAAATTTTGAAAAAGAGACAGGCCATAATTTTACACAAAAAAAATCAATCAATCAATCAAATGGCTTAGTATATTTTGGTCAAGTTTTCTGTCCGCGTGTTGTATTTAGGATTCCTCTATCAATGTGATGTTTTTTTGGTTGAGTGTAAAATTAGTATAATGATATTTTAGATATTTTCATCATATTCAAAAATATTGAATAACATTTCTAACGGTAACTACTAGAGGGTGAATTGGCATAAGGGATCAAATGAATATAGTTTTTTTTTTTAAAAAAAAGGTAAATTATTATTTAACTCCAACTTAAAATAAAGCATCTTGAACACAAAAATAATTTATATCAAAATTTGAAACTATTCCACAAACTTTATTAACCAAACACTTTGAATAAAAAATATCAACAACATTGAAACCAATGCTCAATATTCTTTTGGCCAGGACACTGTTGAACTATCCTTCCCATCTGGAAAGAGGTTAGCGTTAGTTCAAGTTCATGTTCTGTTTGTTTCAGAAATTAGGAAGAATCTTGTATCTGCAAATCGAATTCAAAAAATGTTAGATTTGGGTAAAAAGACAGACAAGTCAACCCGTTTTAACACGATTCATTTTGTCCCGTTTGATACTCGAATTTTGATGGGTTTTGACCCGTTTGAATATGTTACTCGTTTCAATCCGACCCAACAAACTCAATTGTTATGCTTGATTGCGGGATTCATTGCCCAAATGTTACACATTGTTTAAGCAGCTGAGTCAAGTTTTTAACCACTTAGATGCACATTAATTATCAAGTTTCTCATTAAACCATTAACCAAGTTGAGTATTTACTTGATAAACAATGCACATTAAATAAGAAAATTAAATATATAATTGGAATTCAAAATTAGATATTACGAAGCGCAAATGGTATTAGTCAAAAATAATTTTAACTTCTATGTTTATATGGAAAATATTTTATATTTAGATTTTTTTTAAATGTATGTGTGGAAGACATGTTATTGTGTTGGCAACCAAAAATATTATTCAATAACCTATTACTTATATCTAGACTTCGCAATTGAGTGGGTTGGGTCGGGATTGTACGAGTAACAAGTCAAAACTCATTAGAACCAAAATATCAAACGGGTCAAGATGTCTTATGTTGAAATGGCCATAACAGGATAAAACGGGTTGCCTGGTTTAACCTTGATTCCCCCCCCCCCAAAATCATACAGTTATCTAGTGTAAAAATTATCGGGTCAAAATAGGCAACGAGTTCAATCCGCTTAATCCCGACCCAATCTGTTCATATTTTTTGGTCGAAACGAGTTACCCATTTTGACCCAATAAAGTTAACGGATTCGGGTTTTAATTGTCATGCCTACTTATATCCGCTCGTGCTTATAGTTTTGCTCATCTAATTTATATTCAAAAAAATTGCAGGCATGTCCACTTTTGGAAACTTTTAATCGCTAAAGTATACTTTTTTTATTTTTAACAGGAAAAAGTCACTTTTGGTGGCAAAATGACTACGATACCCTTAATGAACCGTAGGCGCGCGACAGAGGTCATTATTTTTGCACCGCGATTCATCAATTTTATCGCATTATTTTTTGCACCGCGATTCAATAGTGTAATTGCTGGTCTATTTTTGAACCGTGATTCATCAATTTTATTGCATTAATTTTTGAACCGCGAAACAAAATCATAAAGAACCAGACCACGTCCACCACATGCTTCTTTCATCTCCTCTGTTGTAAGCCTTCTTCTTCCTCCTCTTTCTCCGCCTTCGTCCCAACTGGAAAATTCTTTAACCCAGCACAGATCCATTATAGTTTCGTATTTTATGAATCAAAAAAACTCGTTTACCTTTTAGAGGCGTTGCCCCCGAACCCCAACAATATGACCAAGCAGGTCGATCCCCGTTTTGTTGCGAACAATCGTGATTTTCATATTCAAGATGCATGTGTTGCTGGAGCTGTTGAAGAAAATGATGACATTTTTGGAACAATATTTTGAAAAGTAATCTTTTGCGGTTGAAAAAAAAAACGATGGATTTTTTGGGTTAGAAACTTTAAAAAAAAAGATCGGCTGAATTTTCCCATTTATATTTTTATTAAATTTGTTACTAGTCCTTTTGGTTTCATAGGCTTTGGAATTCACATTAGCCCTTTGAACTTCCAATTAAGTGTCATAACTCATAACTATGCCCAAAGACGTCTTTATCAAGAAGTCCCTTTCCACTACTCATTTTACATCTATATATGTGCTGGAGATCTAGTTACAAAGAAGACAACGTTAATCCAAAAAGTGAGATAAGGATGGAAGGACGAAAATGGGAAGAATTACCAATGGACTGTTTGGTGGAAGTTTTAGGAAGAGTGGGAATGGAATCGCTGCTTGTCAACGTTCCCTTTGTCTGCAAGTCTTGGTTCAAGGCCACTCTCTCTCCTTATTGCTGGCAAGAACTTGACTTTTCTGATATATTGTGTAACCCTTTTTTCTTTAGATTTAAACGCCAATATCGACTTCAGGGGGAAATCTGTGAGACAAAGTTCGTAAAGTGTGTTGTCGATCGTAGTGCTGGTTGTGCCACAATGGTTAAGTTGTCATTTTGTTATTCTAAAGAAGCACTCACTTATGTTGCTGACAAGTGACAAGTAAGTTCAGTTTCTTTTAAACATATATATGGCGCTACTAATTGTTATTATTGACTAACTTGATTATTTTTTTGTAGATGTCCTGCTTTGAAGAAGTTAGTGTTCCATACATCAATTCCATCTACTATGTTGGCCCTGTCATTGATTATTGGCAAATTAAAAAATTTGGAATCGCTTGATATCGAGGGTTCTGGTTATCTATTTAAAGATATTGTATCCAAAATTGGCGCCCACTGTGAAAATTTTATGGCCTTAAGTTTTGTTGCAGGACACGATGATTATGTAGAGGAAGAAGAAATAATGGCCATAGTTAGTTGTTTGCCTAAAATAAAGTGTTTATCTATGAGGGAGGTTTACTTGTCAAGGCAGAACCTCATCAAAATTTTGAAAGGTTGTGTGGAACTTGTGCATTTGGATGTTGGTGGTTGCTCTGATTTTGATGACTATGATGATGAACTATTGAAGCTTGCTGCCCACATCCCTACGTTTGTTTGTTCGTTTGGGCTCTTTTTTGACCCATTTTGTACTTATTTTAATGACGGTTGTCATGATTATGATTATGATTCTGATCTTAATTATTATTCTGATTGAGGAATGATTTGTTGTTGAAGTTAGACACTATAGATTTCCTTTTTTGAATTTGATGAACTTAACAGTCTTAACATCTAATCTTTTGCCTTATTCTGCTAATAGCATTTCTCATATAAAAATCGGTTTGTATTGTCCTTTCCTTTTGATTTTTATGACTTGCTGCTTGAAATTGTGTCTTACTATGACTCTATGACAAAATATTTGTTGATAATAACTTATGAAAGGTGGTCTTATGTATATTTTGTGTTACTTGGTTCTTATTGGTTTGACTCACCGAGTTATGTGAACGAGACTATTTCTTACGTATGTATTTAGATCTGTAAAATGGTTTTTCTAAAAACTTATAGTTATTTAGGTTTTCTTGAACCCCAACTCTGTGCTAGGGTCATACCTTTTTAATAAGCAATGTGCTAGGGTCATACCTTTTTAATAAGCAATATTCGGGAAGATATTCTTCCTTGGTTGTGGTACACAAGAATCGCTTTCTCCTTGATTAGATCTTCCTTAAATTCTTTTTAAACTTTTGTGTCTTTCTATTATTTGTATGTTGTTTGGTGTTTTCCAACATTGAATATTTTCTTGCTATAAATCATTTGTACAATCATAGGTAAACTTTTACAAAAATTCTATCAAGGTCCAAAATATTTCACAATTTATTTTTAGGGTAATTCACTGAACGTATTGTTTATTGTTCTATTATTGATTGTGAGATTGGAAAGATATAATGCTCATTGTTTTGACATATAAAGAGTAGTCTCTTTTAAAACCATTTTTCGGATCTTAATTCGTTAAATGGAATTCCACTTTCTCACAACTCAACCTACCAATATTCAAAGAGTTAGGTAAATATGTTTTATCTTACCAAAAATATGCGTGTAACCGTTTTTTTCAAAAAAAATTGTCTCAAATAAAATTACATGAATCAATATTTCTTAAGTCTAGTTTAAAATCATTAGAGGACACTACTTTTTGAATGGAAAGAGTTGTCAACATTAAGTATTCCCTATATTTTCAAATTATCGTCATTTTTTATTTGGCAGACCCTTTAAAAAAATTAATTGTATTATTAATATTGGTAAAATATGTAGTTTTCTTTAATGCTCTTAAGCAAGTGGCCATAATTAAAATGGGTAGAAAATATAAGGGTAAAATGGTAAAGATATTTTCTTTAAAAATAAAGTTTTGAAATATGAGAATTATTTTAGAACGAACTAAAAAAGAAAGGATGACTATATAATTTGGAAACGGTGGTGTATTTGTTAGCAGAATTTGAAATATATGTTGTTAACTAATAAAAGACGATGTAATTGTTTAGATTCTTTGTTACATCAATTCTGTTGAAGTGTGACTTATATACTCACATCTTAAGCGACGTTGATAAGTAATGTGTAAATATTCAAGCATGTTTTGTTTACTGGCATTATCTAAATTTTCCAAACAAAATACGAACAAAGAAAAAAAAACAATGTCCAATGCAATCGTGGATTTAATCTTACGTGGCTGTGGGTAATTCACTCCCTTAATCATATGCGTCATTCTTTCTCTCTTCAATCAAAAGAATAATAATAACTAGGATGTATTCACTCCCTCAAGTAGAATGTGAAAGTTTAACATTGTTATCCACAATGTGAACAAATTTGATTGTCACATCATATTCATAATCATTATCCATATTTGTATTAGAGGTTTTTTTCTTTCAAAAATTGTGTAAATCCTAGATGGCATCTAAATTTTTTCACATCCACATTAGTATTGGTGATGCTCTTAACGTTGTTAAATTTTAAGGGGAACAAGTGTGAAGTTTTAAAACTTGAGAGGGTCGTTGCCACCCTTGGCCACCCGTATATTTGTCGATCAAAAATCCAATAAAAGGAACATATTTGATATTAGAGCAAGACTTTCCGACAAGTCTGCAACCTTGTCAGATTTTAGGATTTGTAGTTTGGACCGGTTTAATTTGAAGTTGAGATTGCATTTCAGAATGTATAAACTTTGCTAAATCAATGAGTAAAGTTCTTTTTTATCTATCAGTATTTTTGTAGAAACTAATAAAGTTTAGGAATAACAGCATATCGTTTTTATTGATTGAATCACTTATTTATAGGAAGAGTTACAATTAGGGTTACACTTAGAGTAAGGTACAAGAAGCATATACAAGGAATATAATATAGTAAGGAAATAACTATATAAGATAATTACCGCTAACTAATAATTACAAATAAATAAAATTAAATAATAAATATATTATTTTCTAATATGCCCCCGCAAAATGGATGTCCGAGAGGAGAGACCAATTTTGCGAAGTAATTGAGGAAACCGATGGTGAGCAAGAGACTTGGTCAAGGCATCGACCGAGGAGACATGGCAAACTCACATATGCCCATCCTGAACTTATTGCCTGATGAAATGAAAGTCCAAGGCCACATGCTTCATGCAAGCATGAAAAACTAGGTTCGAGCAGAGACTCATGGCGCCCACATTGGCACAATAGATGGCTGGTTGAGTCGAGGAGGTTACATCGAGTTCGCTAAGAAGAGATACAATCCACGACTTCGACCCGATATTCGCCTTCGATCGAGGAACGAGCAACAAGGCTTCTGGAGCTCTAGGAGATTGGGTTGCTTCCAAGATAGACAATGTAGGCACCGGTGAATGTGTAGTCATCCTTGTTGTCAGCCCAGTCTGCATCAATGAAGCCATGGAGAGCAGGAGGAGACTGGCGATGAAGGAGGATGCCCGTATTGATAGAGCCACATAGATACCGAAGAACTCGTTTGACCGCATTCCAGTGCTCAGTGGTCAGCCTATGCATGAACTAAGAGAGTTTGTTGACAACGAAGGCAACATCAGGCCGAGTAAGAGACAGATATTGGAGACTCCCGACCATTGCTCGAAATTCTGTCGGATTTGTGAGAACAGTGCCCGTATGAAGATTAAACGTAGGTTAGGTAGCAAGAGGCGTAGCCACTGGGCAAGCATCGGTCATGCCAGTGTGAGCAAGGAAATCAACAACGTACCCGCACTGGGAGAGGATAAGACAACTTGGGCACTTAACAACTTCAACCCCAAGGAAATAGTGAAGATCACCAAGGTCTTTGAGCGAGAAGCGATTAGCGAGCAGGGATATGAAAGTCTGAACTGCAGCGGGCTGGTTCCCAGTGACGATGATATCATCCATATAGACAAGGAGATAGATGATGTTGCCGCAGTACGAAGGATGAACAGTGATATGTCGGCCACTGAGTTTTTGAAGCCGGAGTCAAGGAGAAATTGGCGCAACTCATTGTACCATGCTCGGGGAGCCTGCTTGAGACCAAAAATAGACTTGTGAAGCCGACACACATGTTGAGGTTTGTCCTTGTCTGTGAAACCAAGTGGTTGGGCCATGAATACCTCCTTGGACAGATTGTCTTGAAGAAAGGCATTGTTCACATCCAGTTGTCGAAGATCTCATCCTTGACAAACGGCCAGCGAGAGAACAAGACGAATAATGGTCGGTTTAACCACCGGGCTGAAAATCTCGTGATAGTCAACCCTAGGTCGCTGGTGAAATCCCTTGGCCACTAGGAGAGCTTTGTAGCGATCAATAGTGCCATTAACATGTCTTTTGATGCGGTAGATCCATTTACAACCAACAATATTGCGAGCATCTGCCAAAGGGACCAGATCCCAAGTTCCATTGTGAGCTAGTGTGTCAAATTCCTCAAACATGGTCTGATGCCACTTCACATCCTTTAGAGCCTTAGCGACACATAATGGTTCACTGTCCGCTGCCAGTTGAGCCGAAAGACTCAGTTTGGTGATGGATTTGTAGATGTTGTTTTTAGAGCGAGTAACTATGGATGAAGTTCCAGAAGCATCAGACATATAAATAAGGTCAGCGGGCACGGGCACAGGAACATGACCTGGGTCAGCGGGCACAGAAACTGGACACAAGACTAGTAACGAGCACGAGGTAGGTGGGCATAGTGCTATCCTCGGGCATAGAGTTGGGTGTCGAAGAGGGTTGAGTAGCCAACATAGGACTAGTAGCGGGTAGTGGTGAGGGTGGTTGAGGCTAGTGTATGGGCGAGCTGAGATCAACCACATTCTGATTAGTGCTAGGAGAAACTGGCAGGGAGGCACTGGAGCAAGCTGCCAACAGTGTGTGTGAGTGGCCGAGCAGTTCATGAGGAGGTAGCCAAGAGATACTAGCGTAGGTATCAGTACGAGCAGAATGGGTGCCCGGGGTGGACATTAGAAAAGTAGACTTGACAAATCGAACATGACGCGAGATGTACAGCTTGGTGGTGCTCAGATCATAACATAGATAGGTACTCTGAGTGAGCGAGTAACCAAGGAAGACACACGAAGTTAAGCGAGCAGCGAGTTTGTGAGCGGAGTAAGGGCGGAGCCAAGGGTAGTAAAGACAACCAAAGGCGCAAAGTTTGGAGTAGTTTGGCGGAGAGCCAAAAAGTTTATGGTAGGGACACTAGCGAGCAAAAATGGGTGTTGGTAGTCGATTTATGAGGTAAACCGTTGTTTGGAAGGCAAACGGCCAGAAAGGCAGCGGAAGAGATGCACGAAAGAGGAGGGAGAGACCAATTTCAACAATGTGGCAATGGCGACGTTCCGAGAATCCATTGTGTTCTAGGGTGTGTAGGGGCGAGGTAAGGTGAGAGATGCCATGGGCGGACAGGTAGGCGGCCAAGCCAGAATCCCGGGCAAGTCACATGTACTCGCCTCCATTGACCGAGTAAAGAGTGACAATGGTTGTTTTAAAAAGTTTTCGACCAAGGCCTTAAACTTGGGAAAGATGGTGGTGAGCTCAGATTTGAGTTTGAGCGGGTAAAGCCAAATGTAATGGGTATAGTGATCAACAAAGATCACATAGTATTTGAACCCATCAATAGATGGAAGGGGGAGGTCCAAACATCAGCATAAATAGTTTGAAGAGGGAGAGTAGACACAATAGTATTTTGATGAAAATGAAGTTTATGACTTTTATTAGATAGACAATCATTACAAATAGTGCGAGCAGCGTCTAATGCTAAACCTAGGTTATAGAGAATTTGACTTTGGACGGGGCTAGACGGATGACCAAGGCGATGATGCAAATCCTGGTGGCCGAGAGACTTTGGAGCTGACACAAGTAGAGGGGCGATGAGAGGGAGGTTGTGGCCGGCCATTCATACACACCATCCTTAGACTGTCCGGTTAGCAGTATTATCCCTGTCAGTAGATCATTCACATGAAAAGAAGATGGTAAGAACTCAATAAACATGTTGTTAGATATGCAAAATTGAGATATGGATATGAGATTGCATTTCATGCTGGGAACAAACATGACATTTTGTAAAGTAAAGGTGTGTACAGATATGGGGAGGATAGAAGAACCAGTTTTGGAGATATAAAGGCATGTACCATCACCAATGACCATGTCATCCATGCCCATATAATTGGAGTGAAGATGAATATTGCCAAGGTCGTTGGTAACATGGTGAAAAGCACCATTGTCGAGAAGTTACTAGCCAAGGTGGAGGCAGCGGGCAGGGTTGTGGTGGCGACTAATTGAAAGTTGGGGCAGCGAGCAACCGTGTGTCCCTGTTGGCGACAACAACCCTAACACTTACCAAGATAAGGTCATTGTTGGCGAGGAGCAGAAGCCTAAAAAGGATGAATTATTTTACAAAAAGAATGTGAAATCACCAAACCAAAACACTCTCACAAGACAACAAATATTGGAGAGCAAAACAACCCACAGAAAAACAAGTAAAGAAAACGTGGGAAGAAAAGAATCAGCTTCCTAGAACAGCTAGGAAGACAAACAGCTCCAGCACTCGAATGTAGTTCCGAATGTTATAACATTAGGAGCTGCATTCAAATTCTGTCAAAGCTGGAACTCTAAACTCTTAGAATATCCTACCTTTTTCTCTGCTATGCTCTCTCTGATTCTAGGCGTCTTCAGCCACTGCCCATGTCCCTCTATTTATACCATGAAGAAGACCTACACATAAAGAAGGAAACAAACTCCAATATGAAAAAGGATTAGAATTAGTAATTAAATACACTTCCATAATTACTAGATTTTATTTCCAAATAGGCAAGGACTCTAAGACACGGTTTGAGAAAAGGATTTTTGCAAATATGTTATTTCCAAAATTACTCCTAAGTTTTAGAATCAAAAAACTCAAAATATAATGAATATTTTGTTTCCAAAAATATCAAAAACTTAAGGACCAAGAAAGAAGAAACAAAATCAAAATAAGTCATGTCTAATTTACACTTACAATTAGTATAATGATAGTTTAGATATTTTCATCATAATTCAAAATATTCAATAACATTTCTAACGATAACTACGGGAGGGTGAATTGGCATAAGGGATTAAATGAATATAGTTCAAAAAGGTGAAGTATTATTTAAATCCAACTTAAAATAAAGTATCTTGAACACAAAGAATTTATATCAAAATTTGAAACTATTCCACAAACTTTATTAACCAAACACTTTGAATAAAAAATATCAACAACATTGAAACCAACGCTCAATATTCTTTTGGCAAGGGCACTGTTGAGCTATCCTTCCCTTCTGGGAAGAGGTTAGCCTTAGTTTTTTTTTTTTCTCCTAAGGGGGCATGGGAAGGGATCGAACCTGATACCTCATATTTTGTAAAACCACATATCTACCACTGGGTCACCCCCTTAGGGGCGGTTAGCCTTAGTTCATGTTCTGTTTGTTTCAGAAATTAGGAAGAATCTTGTATCTGCAAATCGAATTCAAAAAATGTATGAATTTTGGGGAAAAAGTCCAGTTAAAACAGGTCAACTCATTTTAACACGACTCATTTCGACCCGTTTGATACTTGAGTTTTGATGGATTCTGACCCGTTTGGATATGTTACTTGTTTTAATCCGACCCAACAAACCCAATTGTCATGCCTGATTGCGGGATTCATTGCCCAAATGTTACACATTGTTTAATTAGCTGAGTCAAGTTTTTAACCACTTAGATGCACATTAATTATCAAGTTTCTCATTTAACCATTAACCAAGTTGAGTATTTACTTGATAAGCAATGCACATTAAATAAGAAAATTAAAGATATACTTGGAATTCAAAATTAGATACTACGAAGCGCAAATGGTATTAGTCAAAAATAATTTTAACTTCTTTGTTTATATGGAAAATATTTTATATTTAGGCTTCGTTTGTTTCACGGAAAATGATTTCTGGAAAACGTTTTCCTCATTTTTCGGTGTTTAGTAACCTTATAAAAATATAATCAACGTAAAAGGGTTTTCGAGTCAACGGAAAATGAAGCTTTCTTTTTCGGAAAATGACTTACGGATTTATTTTCCGTATGTAAGTCATTTTCCGAATGTTCGAACATCCCTTCGCGCCCTACTAAAATTACACATAGGCTCTGTTTGTTTCACGGAAAATGATTTCCGGAAAACGTTTTCCTCATTTTCCGGTGTTTGGTAACCTTAGGAAAATACAGTCAACGTAAAAGGTTTTCCAAGTCAACGGAAAATGAAGGCTTCTTTTCCGGAAAATGACTTACTGATTCATTTTCCGTAAATCATTTTCCAAATGTTCGAGCACCCTCCGCCCCCTTTCACAATTGCACATATTTACTTACACACACAATATTTCACTCAACAAATAAATTGTTTAGAAATATAAAAAAGTTTGTACATACTATTTATAAATTATAATTTTAATAAATTCTTACTACGTTCTAAAATTAGCGTCACCTATATTATTTAGGGACTTCCTAACCATTGTCAATTTTCTATTTTAAAATATTTTTTTCATATTAATTATCAAAAAAATTATTTGTAATTGTGAGATTGAAAAAAGATAGACATTGATTTGACACCACTAATGATAAATTGAGGGTTACTAAAGAAAAATTACTTAAAGTTCAGCACTATTTTATATTCAATATGTGCATTAATATTAGAATATATATTTTTTGTATTTATTCATATATAATTTTCCGTAAAATTTTATAGGGACATCCTAAACATTGTTTATTTTCTATTTAAAAATGTTTTTTTTTCAAATCAATTATCAAAAAAATTATTTGTAATTGTGAGATTAAAAAAAGATGAACCTTATTAAAAAAAGATGGTCCTTATTGATTTTCTAGAGATATCCTAAACATTGTTTATTTTCTATTTTTATTTCTGTATTTATTCATATATAGTTTTCCGTAACATTTTCCGTATGTTTGCCAAACACCCGTAAATGTTTTCTGACATATTTTCAAAAGATTTACCAAACACCTGAAAATGAAATCTTTTGATTTTCGGGAAATCATTTTCCGAAAATGATTTTCCGTGAAACAAACGGAGCCATATTTACCTATACACACAATCTTTCACTCAACAAATAAATTGTTTAGAAATATAAATGGAGTTTGTGCACATTATTTATAAATTATAATTTTAAAAATACGCACAATGTCCTAAAATTAGTGTCTACTATATTATATTATTATTTAAGGACGTCCCAAACATTATTTATTTTAATTTATAAAACAATTTTGCATATCAATTATGAAGAAAAAAATATTTGTGAGCTTGAAAAAGATGGCCTTATTGATTTGACACCATTAATGATAAATTGAGGGTTATTAAAAGAAAATTATTTAAACTTCAACACTATTTTATATTCAATATGTGTATTAATATTAGAATATACTTTTTGTATTTATTCATATATTGTTTTCCGTAACATTTTCCGTGTATTTGTCAAACATTAGAAAATATTTTCCAACATATTTTCAAAAGATTTAACAAACACCTGAAAATGAAACTTTTTCATTTTCCAGAAATCATTTTCCGAAATCATTTTCTGGAAATCATTTTCCGAAATCATTTTCTGGAAATCATTTTCCGTGAAACAAACGGAGCCTTATATTTTTTTTAAATGTATGTGTGGAAGACATGTTACTGCATTGGCAACTAAAAATATTATTCAATAACCTATTACTTATATCTAGGCTTCGCAATTGAGTGGGTTGGGTCGGGGTTATATGATTAACGAGTCGGAACCCATTAAAACCAAAATATCAAACGGGTCAAGATGTGTCAGGTTGAATTGACCGTGACGGGATAAAACTGGTTGCCTGGTTTTAACCCTGATTTCCTCCCCCCCCCCCCCAAAAAAAAGATATATAGTTATAGTGTAAAAATTATCGGGTCAAAATAGACAACGAGTTCAATCCGCTTTAACTCGACTCAACATGTTTATATTTTTGAGTCGAAACGAGTTACCATTTTGATTTTTGACCCAATAAATTAAACGGATTCGGGTTTTAATTGTCATGCCTACTTATATGGGCCCGTGCTTATAGTTTTGCTCATCTAATTTATATTTTTATTTAACTTGTTACTAGTCCTTTTGGTTTCATAGGCTTTGGAATTCACATTAGGCCTTTGAACTTCCAATTAAGTGTCATAACTATTCCCAAAGACGATTTTATCAAGAAGGCCCTTTCCACTACTCATTTTACATCGTTAAAATGTGCTGGAGATCTAGTAACAAAGAAGACAAGGTTAATCCAAAAAGTGATCGAGATAAGGATGGAAGGACGAAAATGGGAAGAATTACGAATGGACTGTTTGGTGGAAGTTTTAGGAAGAGTGGGAATGGAATCGCTGCTTGTCGACGTTCCCTTCGTCTGTAAGTCTTGGTTCAAGGCCACTCTCTCTCCTTATTGCTGGCAAGAACTTGACTTTTCTGATATATTTAGTGACCCTTTATTCCTTCGATTTAAACGCCAATATCGACTTCAGGGGGAAATCTGTGAGACAAAGCTCGTAAAGTATGTCGTCGATCGTAGTGCTGGTTGTGCCACAATGGTTAAGCTGTCATTTTTTTATTCAAAAGATTCACTCACTTATGTTGCTGTCAAGTAAGTTCAGTTTTTTTAAACATATATATGGCGCTATTGATTGCTATTATTGACTAATTTGATTATTCATATGTAGTTGTCCTGCTTTAAAGAAGTTGGTGCTCCATCCATCAATTCCATCTACTATGTTGGCCCTGTCAATGGTTGTTGGCAAATTAAAAAATTTGGAATCGCTTGATATTGAGGGTTCTGGTTATCTATTTAAAGATATTGTTTCCAAAATTGGCACTCACTGTGAAAATTTTATGGCCTTAAAGTTTTGTTGATGGACATGAGGTTTATATAGAGGAAGAAGAAATAATGGCCATAGTTAGTTGTTTGCCTAAACTTAAGTGTTTATCTCTGAGGGAGGTATCCATGTCCAGGCATGCAGTACCTGATCAAAATTTTGAAAGGTTGTTTGGAACTTGTGCATTTGGATGTTCGTGGTTGCTGTGCTTTTGGTAAATGTGATGAAGTACTATTGAAGCTTGCTTCCCATATCCCTTCATTTGTCATATGTTATGAATATGTTGGTGGTTTCTCTTTTGATAGATTTTCTTGTTATGATTATGTCGATTGTAGCGATTACAGTCATTGTGATTCTGATTTTAATTATTATTCTGATTGAGGAATGTTTTATTGCTGAAGTTAAGACTATATATGTCCTCGCAAAGAAGACGGTTTATCCAAAAAGTGTAGTAGGAAGACGAGATATTGATGGAAGGAAGAAAGTGGGATGAATCAATGGCCATAGTTAGTTGTTTGCCTAAAATTAAGTGTATATCTTTGAGCGAGGTATTGGTGGCTTCTGTGATATTGATGTCTATGATGATGTACTGTTGAAGCTTGCTGCCCACATCGCTTCATTTGATTGTTCTGTCTATGACGACGAGAACAGTTATTTTTCCCGCCTAAATTACTTACCATAAATGTAACGTAAATGTGACTTTTCAGCTATACATACATTGGAAGTTGAGACAGTTTAATTTGTATTAAATTTGTATTTTTCCTATACTTTATTCTATGTGGTTATCTTCAGTTTATAACTACTATTCCCTCAGTTTTCAATTTTGTCTGTTCTAAAATTATTTTCCTCTTTTGTAACTTTCTCATTACCCCTTTTTTCCACTTTACTCTTTCATTTTCTACTTATTTTTAATATGGATGTTCAAGGGGCTTTAAATGAAATAATACGGACAAATAAATTTATAATACAATTAATTACTCCTTCCGTCCCTAAAGTATTGTCTTCCTTTCCTTTTTCGTCCATCCCAAAATAATTGTCCAGTTTAAAACTTTCATTTTAGAACCTCACTTTTACCACTTTACCTTTACTTTTTCACTCTACTTTAATTATGGGCCATATACACATGGACTTAAAAGGAAACTACACATTAAACCAATATAAATAATCAAGTCAATTGTTTTTTCTTAAACTATGCGACGGGTCAACCAGTATGATTATTTAGGGACGGAGGGAGTACTTTTTTCATAAACAGTGTACCAGATCAAAGAAGGTTTTTGAGGTTTTAACGAACAAAATTATTATTCGAACCTTGCATCGTACGGGTGTAATAGGTTTTGAGGTGGTGTTTTGCTTATATGTAATATGTTAAAATTGATAACTTACTTGGCATGCGATTTAAGGGTGGAGTTGAGATTTTACTGTTGTCGTTTTATAAATTGTAGACATTTTAGTGTTTTTCAATAGGTTTTTTTTTATTTCTCGTTTTGAATATGGTTATAAGAAAATATTATTCTTCATAAATAAATTTGTTGAAGTCTTTTGAATAAGGTGTATTAAAGTTTTTTGAATTAGTTAGTCCTTGAGTTGAAAATAATAGTATGTCTAGATGATTTTTTGGTGTTTATTTCTTTTTTTTTTTTAATAATCTTATATAAATTGTGTTGCAGAAAATGTTGTTTCTTAACAATATAATATTGAAGGTTTTATTCAAAATGTTTCGCATCCTACTTTTATTCTTCATTTACTGGATATCTCGAATGGAACGATATATTATACGATTTTAAAGTAAATTTTATTAAAGATTTTGTTTTATATATTTTTAAAACATTACTTGTTTTTTTCGAGGTAGTACACAAGTACATGATACAGGGAAGAACAATTTTAAATATATCTCTCTCTCGTTATCTCAATGTAATTTTTTGTTCTGTTTGTTACTTATTTTAATTTTTATTATTAAGTAGATTCAAAGTTATTCATGTTTTATCGTTTTTTCTAATTTATGATATATTTTTTTCGAAATAAATAATACTTCATATTTTGATCAAACATTTGATTTTTCATAACTTAAAACTAAAAATATAATAATAAATATATCATAAAAAATAATGATATTTAATACATTACAACTTATAATTAGTACTTTACACAAAATGTAATTGACTTTCTTGATTAATATTTTTGTTTATATATTAAGTTAAAAGGAATTATATTAATCTTACCTTTAATGTAAGTATAATGTGTATTCTTCTTTGATGCAAATGTAAGAGTGAGGAATAATAATAAAAAAAAAACTTGCTCAAATAAACGTAAAATGTTATATTAAACTTTCAATATAAGTATGATGTGTATTTTTTTTATGATGCAAATGTTATGATATGTATTTTTATAGTCCATTGACTACAATCTCTCTCTATTCTCTTTGATCGATTTAGCTATTGTTTGCAATTCGCTTCCGTTGTGCACAACAAAAACATTTTCCTAAAGGAGAGTAGTATTTTGGTCTTGAAAACTATTCTATTAGAATGTATGTATAGTGTCTTCGAGACAAAATATTTTATATTTAGATTTTTTTTTTAAATGTATGTGTGGATGACATGTTATTCTGTTGGCAACTAAAAAATTTAATAACCTATTACTAATAGCATCTCGAGTTTATAGTTTTGCTGATCTAATGTATATTCTTATTAATACTCTTGCATGTGTCGATGGTACGGTGCCAGTTTGAGAATTTATCAATAAATAAAATAAATAATTTGTAAATAAATTAATATTTACTTATAATTTGTAGGAATTTGATATATGTACTCTACATAATTAAAATATGAGAAAACTAAAATACCTAACAAAATAAAACATTTTACTTCGATATTTATTTCATAAGAAAACCAAGAAATAAATATTTTAATTGTAACTGCTGTTAAAATACGAAAAAAAAATTTTATTATTTTGTCAATAACGAAAACTTAGTCTTTTTCTTCTGGGGGTTCCTGCTTAATAACAATGGTTAACGTTGCAAACATGAGATGCAATAACTTTGTTCATTATTTCCACCTACCCATCAAACAAAGAAAATTCAAACACATTCAGTTAACCAAATTTTCTTTTTCATCTACAAAACTCGAATCCTTCCACATATTATCATACAAAATCTAACAGGCGAACAAAAATTAAAAAGAATCATTAATGAAGTACTAAAAGTAAAAAAATTAAAATACAAATATTTAATTACAAAAATTAATTACAAAACTTACGAACAATTTTTTTTTATAAAAAAAAAATAAATCGAAGCCAAACATAAATTAAATTGGGATTCAGTTGATTACGATAGCAATCAATTAAGAAAATACAACTAAATATTTTTTCTTAACGATAGAAATCAATTAAGAAACTACAACTAAATAATTTTTCTTATTAATGAACTAATAAAAGTATTATTTTCTTATTAATGAACTACTAAAAGTATTATTTTCTTATTAATGAACTACTAAAAGAATTATTTTCTTAAATTAATTACGATAACAGTTAAAAAGAACAAAAAAATATTTCGAATTACAAAACTTACTATTTTTTTTATTTGTTTTTATTTGTATACGGAATTGCGGATTGGAAAAAAATTAAATTGATTAAGTTAAATATGATAACATTAAAAAGAAAAAAATTAAAATACAAATATCCAAAAATTACCACTTCACTAAAATTAAATTGATTAAGTTATACAAATTAACGGAGAAAAAACTGAATAATTATGACCATAATATATCAGTAAAACAATAACTATCAGTAAAACAATAACTATAAAACTGTAAAATCTTAAAATAATAACTGTAAAACCATAATAGTGAAATAATACTGGCTGGAAAAACCGTCATTCGCACATGCGAAAGCTGAGGGAAATATGGGCCGTTGGATCACCGTAAAACAATAAATCCTGACCCCTTTTTATCTCAAATCAATTGTAAGTGTGCAAGACTGAGATATATTGTATTATAGACTAGATTCTGTGCCCGTGCCTATAGCACGGCGCCAATATGAGACGATATCAGTATGGGACGATGTCAGTATGGGACGATGTTAGTATTCAAATTAATCAATATAATAAACAATTTAAAATTAATATATCTTGGTAACCATTTAAACTTAACATATCTTGGTAACCAATTCAAACAATATGATCATCCACAGTGGAATAAAAATGTAAAGTTAATTTTGTATTTTTTTGAGGGAAACAGGGGCGGTACCCTACTATATTTTATTAATAGAAATAATATTACAAACTTGAGGGGGACAACCACACTTGCCCTTATAGGAGGGAGGACGGAGGAACCTGACCTCGAAAAGGAAATACTAACAACAAATAAAAACTAAGAGCTTTGAATTTAAGGAAAACCTTGTGCATCCATAATTATATCACTACTTAATCTTCTTCTGGAGGCTCTTGTTTCACAACAATTTCTGGTTTTGAAACGCGAGACGCAAGAACTCTCAAGATTTCCATCTACACGTGAGACAAAGAAGATTCAGACAGATTAATTTAACTATATTTTATGCATAAAATGATTAATTAATTAAAATATTAAAAAAAACATACCGCCTCATTTACAAAACTCGAATCATCCCACATATCATCGTATAACAGTATTTGAGATGGAGGAGGAGGGGGTGTCAGAGTTGTAGGTGGAGTTGCAGGTGGGGTTGCTGGAACCTATTTTGGAGCAATATGTAAGATAAAAATTATGTAATTGTAAAATTTATATTATATGTAATTATTAACACTTATCTAAACATCAGTTGGGTGCTTACAAATTCCTCTACGAATCTAATCATAACAATTAGGTGGAGGGAGAGTTGGAGATGCGGTGGAGTGTCAAATGGAGTTGCATTGCCCTATTTGAAACCATGTATGTGTTAGATATAAACTATATAATCGTTAAAAAATGTGTTAGATATAAACTATATAATCGTAAAAAATTATTTTTTAGAGTTGGAAATTATAGGGATTTATACCTGTGGTAGAAGCACTATAGAAGAACTTCAGGATAAACTATATTTGTTGTCGAAATTTCTTCTTGTGATGGTAAGAGAATTGTTATCCTGCCGAATGTAGTACATCGGGAAAGTGCAACGTATAATTGACCATGAGTAAATACTGGGGTACGAAGATCAATGCCGACAAATTTAACCGATTGACCTTGTGATTTATTTATAGTCATTGCAAACGCCAACCTAATAGGAAATTGTCGTCTTGTAATAGGAATGGTAAGCTCAGAAGCAGAAGGGGTAAGAGAAATTCTTGGTATAAATACCAAATTTCCAGCTTTATCTCCGCTAATATTTCACTTCAATAAGCACACATCTTACTACCCTCGCCTAGTTCCATTGCGCAGACCATCCTTTGGGGCAAGATTCCCGAGCAAAATAATCGACAACCGATTTTCAATTGCGTGCAGGTCCGAAGGGGGAGACCAGAGGATTCAAAGAGTTCAAATATTCGATTGGGAATCGATTTGCCATAATCGGATCACTCGTATCATCTTCCACGTTTTTGTCTGCCGATAGATAACTAATGACATTTCCAGGGAATATCTTCAATGCTTCAACATTTATTTTATTAACATCATCATTGCGTGCAGATAAAATAGTACATTTTGTTAAGAATTTCGCAGAAGAAGTCTCAGTCCTATGCAGTTGTGGATACACTTCTCTTATTAATTCACCGAGGTCTTTACACTTTCGAATTGTAGAAGGTAGTTCAATGGTTTCATATGGATTGGTTCCTACCTATTGATTGAAATTAAATTAATGTTAATCATAAAATATTTATTAATTTAAAGTTTAAACGTAGATATGTAAAATTGATATTACCTCTTTCAAGTATGTAGCGAATTCAACATTTTCTGAATCATTTGGATTCAATCGCATGTTTTGTGATAGAGTCAAAATGTGTATCTGATTCCAAAGTGTTGATTTTTGAAGAGTTGATCCCACAATTTGTTCACGATATCCTTTTGGTACAACGGGCAAAGTTTGACGAAAATCCCCACCAAGTACAACAGTAATTCCACCGAAAGGGTTGATGTTATCACGAACATCTTGAAGGGTGCGATCCACGGCCTCAACGCAATGGCGATGTTGCATAGGGACCTCATCCCATATAATCAATTTCGCCTCCCTAAACAATTCTGCATGAATTGATTGTTTAGTGAAGGAACATATAGTGTCTTCCAACACATTCAATGGTAGACAAAACGTAGAATGCGCAGTTCTACCGCCTACCAACAACAATGATGCAATTCCAGATGATGCAACACAAATGACGATATGACCAAGGCTTCGACAGTATCCTGCAATGGTGTTGTATAAAAATGTTTTGCCCGTACCAGCACCTCCATTCAAAAAAAAGGTCCTTCCATGACTCAAAACCACTGAAGAGATTACAGCTTCGAAACAGAGTCGTTGACCGTCATTCAAACAGTTAATATTTTCTTCTGCACCAATTGTGCGAGCATCGTATCAGAGTTGTCTGTGTTCCCACAATAGTCTATTGTTTCCTGCTATTTGTGTCCAATTTTCATTTGGGAGGGGCATAGGTGAAAAATCTTGTAAACTTTTTCCAGATTCTTGCAATATTTCGTTCAAGAGATGCAAACCATAATCTGTTACTTGACCATCAGTCGGATTTGTAATTCTAAAATTCGTACGCAATTGGTGTGGAAGATCATCACATATATTTATTGCAAACTTATTCCACAACTTGTCAGGCTGTATCGGAGAACATTGTGTTAGAATAAGGGCAAATAATCTTCTCAATTGGTATCCAGTCTTCATAACCGAAGCTTCTTCTAAACATTGCATCCATTCTTCGTCATCTTCTAAAAGACCCCGTGCAACACATGCATCTTTAAACGTATTATATTGAATACCATTGTATGTGCGTAAATTTTCCCACGATGTCGGGCCTTTCACGGTAATTAGTAATAGCCGGAGGTAAAATCTCTCTCCACTTGAGGGGCTAGCAAAGTATATTCTACCAATAGCATTGCTTGGATAGTTGGGATGCCTTCGTTTCCAAAAAAATTTATTCCAAGTGTAATTCTGTGGCATTTGTTGATATGTTAAATCTCGGGCCATTCTATCAGAGGCACAACAATTAAAAAAGCCATTAATTTCGTTACTTTCTCATCAGCTTGTTGACCAATTTGATCTTGTGACTGTCTTGAATCATACAAAACATTATGTTCTCTAGGAAGATGGAGATCCAATCGAATAACATTAGGACATTCTTCATGTAAAGTGTTGCCAAATAACCGCCATGCAGCTTCCGGCGGTCCAATATACCTTGCATCAAGATATTGTTTGATCTCATCACCCCTCCCCAAAACCATTGTAGTTCTATCATGTCCTTTGTAGATGTACTTATTAATGTACTTGACACATCTCATTCCAGCACAAACCTCCACATTAATATGACAGTTAAACATCTCTGTTAGATAAGGATTATACGGTACGACATCTCTATTATCAAGTTGTTTCCCCTTCACCATCAATACCAAGTCATTGTTGCGTCGACGATAGACTGGGTAGCCGTCAACATCAATAGAAGTAGTTTCAGCCCATAGTTTTGGGTATCGTTTCTTGCAAAAATTATTGTCCATACATTGCGCACGTGGGTGGGTTTCGACCCGCATGGTCCATGTATCATGCATCTCTTAACGTGTCGAAAAGTGCAGCTTACCGATCGGATCGTAACTCGCCGAGACCACCCTATCAACTTGTTCGGTGTTTTCATCTTATCCGGTTCGCGAGAAAAAATAGAGCATGCATATGAGGCAATCCCGTTTTTGAAACTCAATCGTGAAAACATATGCTTCTATTCGTCCGAACACCCTCTTTCTTTTACCGTTTTCATCAATTGTTTCTCTTTAATTCAAAAACTCGAGCAACCAAATCTGGTCGATCAACAGCAGTTTGATTAGGTAGTAGAGCATCATTAATTTCAGGCCACGTTGGGTTGGCTGTCATGGTTAAGAAAATATCTGGGTGTTTGTATGTGCGAGTGATAGCCATAGAATCTTGAAAATTTTCATACATGTGCCTCGGTCCACCAGTAAAAGAAGATGGAAGAATATATCTCTTGCCAATTTGATCTCCCTCTTGATCATGGATTTCTTGGAGGTCTTTATACCGTTCAACACGAATAAACTCAACTTGGTTTTTTCTAATGTAGTAAAGACGGTTTTGCTGTAGTAGCCCAAACATCCACCAAATATTCCTGAAACAACTTTTGGGCTCTCAAAATGGTTGAATACTCTGAAGTTCGTTGGAATAAACGATAACTATAGTAATCCATCATTGTGAGTCGGTTTCTTGGGTTAGTACTTGGGGCATCTTTACCCACATCCCAATGCATCATTGACGGTTCCCACCCTAGCTCCCCAAATGGAAACAATAAAACATAATGCAATGGTGCGTATGCCGGGTGACATTCACTAATCCGCATCAACCCTCTCCTCTCGAGATATACAACAATATCTCTTGATTCCCTCTTTTCAGCACATCATCACGTGCAATATTATCGCAATCTCATCTACCTTGTGCATTATAACGTCGTCGATCGCTTCTGATTATACCGCAAACACGCTGGTAAATCTTGATTAGATTCATCTTGGTTTTGTTGTTGTAATATTTCGTGTGCTTGACGAAATTTAGATACAAATGGATTGTTTTGTAACAAACATTCTTGGATGAGGGCCAAGAGTTCTCGATCTAATGTAGGATTCTGACGTTCACGACTGTTTAAGGCAGACACCGGGTCGTATATATAAAGCTGAGCATACACGGGATCTGCACTGATCGTGGTAATAATGCACCATTACGATGTCGCAATTCACCATGGATAGTGAAGCTATAAGGACCCCTCCCTATTAGGACACTGCGATCTATTGTACATCCAAGACTTGTAAAAGCATTTGCTGCATTATACTGTCGAATGTGCTGCAAAAATGATTTAGATTGGTTGTCACAACCTTCGTATAATGTTCTGAAGAGAGTAGGTGGATCACGAAGTGGAGGTAGGTTGATTTTCCCTTGATTGCAACACGTTCCAAATTTGGGATTGGACCTAGAAGAACGAACCAATCTCTCATCGATCCAGTGCATCGCTTTACAGTACTCACAAATGATGTTCATTCTCCCAAGGGAATGGCGGCTTTGATCCAGCACTCGTTGATTATCAATGACGGGTACAGAAACACATCATCCTCAAAGCCACCTATTTGGTCTTGTTGTTCCTCTTCAAACTCACCTATACGACCATGTTCTTCTTCAGTTGTAAAAGGTTCTTCTAGTATAGGTGTCCTACATTTAAAAGGTTGAATTAAAATCTTTTAAGGTATGTTTATTTGAATTAAAAAGGAGAGAAAGAAAAATTAAGTTACATAATAGTAGGACGATGTTGTTGTTGTTCACGCATTCGTCGTCTCCTTTGTGCTAATGTCCGTCTCGAATGAGAGATAACAATGTTTGAATGTTCTTCTTCAGTTGTAAAAGGTTCTTCTAGTATAGGTGTCCTACATTTAAAAGGTTGAATTAAAATCTTTTAAGGTATGTTTATTTGAATTAAAAAGGACAAAAAGAAAAATTAAGTTACATAATTGTAGGACGATGTTGTTGTTCACGCATTCGTCGTCTCCTTTGTGCTAATGTCTGTTTCGAATGAGAGATAACAATGTTTAAATGTTCTTCTTCAGTTGTAAGAGGTTCTTCTAGTATAGGTGTCCTACATTTAAAAGGTTGAATTAAAATCTTTTAAGGTATGTTTATTTGAATTAAAAAGGAGAGAAAGAAAAATTAAGTTACATAATAGTAGGACGATGTTGTTGTTGTTCACGCATTCGTCGTCTCCTTTGTGCTAATGTCCGTCTCGAAGGAGAGATAACAATGTTTGAATGTGGTTCACTATCTGGTCGAATCCCACGTCTACCACGGGGTGCTGCACGTATTGGCGCGATATACGTCCTTTGAAATGTAGAAGTATTACGATTGGGTTCGTGAATTATAGAAGATGAGCTTTCTCCTAACTCCATATTCAAAGAAGGGGGAACATTTGCTGGGCTCTCTTTCGACTCAATCGCACGGCCAATTCATAATCATCGTCCTAGAGCAATTAAGGTAACTAAATAAATAATATAATTGTAATTTGTTCAACATGTGTGCATATGGTTGGGTGACTTTGGTGACAACTAAACAAAACATAAAAAAGCTAATCATAACATAATATCCTGAAAATCCTTGTAACAGACCAAAGTATGTAGCATAAAAGTATGACATAATAATAATTTTGGCATTGTAATCTATTCAACATGTGTGTATATGGTTGGGTGAGTTAGGTGACAACCAAACAAAACATAATAATAAAAACTATAATAATAAAAACTAATCAAAACATAGAATGATGAAAACCATGTAATTAATTAAATTGATCTATTTTTGGTATTTTATAATCGACATGATATATGTTGAACCTAAAATAAACATGATATGAAGCCTCTATGTAGGTACAATTAGTTTAACACAATATGCTCAAAATAATCCTAGTAATCCTACCTCTTGTAGAGATGGTGGCGATGGTGGTGCTGGTTCTTTTCCTTTTCTTGGAGGTGGAGGTTGATCCATGTAGTGAAACTTGTTGCTGCATAAATATAAAAAAGAATAATTTGTTTTAAAACATTAAGCAAGGCAATCAAAATTATAATCATATTTTTCTTTTTCTTTTTTAAATTGAAAGATTCTTAAATGGCATGCAATCAAAAAATCATAGGGGAAAAATAGTAGAGAAAAATTATGATCATATTGTTTTTAGAACCCTGGTTCAACTTATTTTGAACTTCTATTGTATGGCTGGTAGCAACAAACTGATAGGCTTTTCCCACTTTTTCAAATTTTCATTATTATCATAATATTCTTGGTATCTATCATTTTCCAATTTTATGTGGTTATACTTTTTCGTCATTGGACCAAACTGAATGACGAAACAACAACCCAACCCAAACTGATTTTAGCATTATCTTTGTGGTTTTTTTAAAAAAATATTTCCATTGCAACAAATGTGTAGTAAGAAACCTGTACATAATTCTGTAGACAACTTGAAGCTTTTGGAGCAAAAATCAAAGCAGCCAAAGCAATAATTGATACACTATTACTAAGAGTAAACTTAGCTTCCATGTGTGGGTGTGTGGACAATTCAAGGCCAGTCCACGATTCAACACAATAACACAAATGGCAATACCTAACCATCCACACACAAAAATACTTATGATAATAAACAATTAAGGGTTGTTGCTCCTGACATGTCAAAATAATAGATAATGAAGCATGAACATCAACATTGGTGTAACATCTTAATTCTTTAATGTGACCAAGTAGCAACTATTACAACTTAAAATCCCATAAATAACGCAAATTTAACTACAAATTTAACAAACTTACAGGACGATTCCGGTGGAGAGGAAAAGGAAACCCAACGACGGGGAGCACCTCAAACTTAAACCCAAAAGACGGGGAGCAGCTCTCTGTAAATATTACAGCAAATGAACATAAAGCAGAGAAAAGGAAAAGATTACAACAGGTACACCCACAATCATTTCTACCATGTAAGATGGCTTAAGTCATGCATGAATTATATTGATTAAACATTTATTTTAAAAAATAAAAAAAAAAGTATTTATGTTGTTCTTGTGGATGTTAAATAACTAACGTTTGATATTTTTTGAATTAAAAAATTATGTAAATAGTTATTAGGAAAGTAGCATGGCTTGACAACTTAATTTTTTCCAAATATGTGTTTGATTGATGTAATAATTGGTAATGGATAAGTAAAAACCAAAATAAAATGCTAAAGCAGATTGTTAAAAACTCTCCTTGGACTAATAACTTGAAAAGGAGTTAGATAAAAAGTATCTTCTTTCACTTGCATTTTATTTATTTATTTGATTAATTGAAAAAAAAAAGAGCTAAAAGCTAAACAGAGACTCACATAATGGACTCCTCTAGAATTAATTTATTTATGCTTGCACCCTTCTTCCCAATTCCCAAGGCAGTCTGTTACGGTCTTGCACAATTTGATGATCAATTTGCATTCTTGAATATTTTTATTAGACCAACAATTGTAACCAATTACTCATTAACTCACCCAATTCAACCTATTAATTACTCAATCCAACCCATTAATATTTTTGAGTTGAAATGGATAACCCGTTTTGACCCAATAATATTAGCAGGTTGGTCAGATTGGGTTAGAGTGGGTTGACCCAGCTTAGGCTTATTGGATGTCCCAACATGAATCAAATATTCCTACATAGTGATTAGTGGAGGCCTGGTATGGAGTATACACACAACCCCTTGGTAGAAAAACTCAACATACACATCTGCTCATTACCAAGACTATATAGCCTGAACTCCTTGTACAAATCATTCCTTAGTTCTACTCCAATTCCAACACCAAATATGCTAATCAAGTCTTGGTTATCTTCTAAACCAAGAAATGCTGGTTTCCATGACGGGAATTGTTTTATCTTCAAATCGTTTTTTTTTAGGTAGGAAATGCAGGAAAAAAAAACATTTAAAAAAATCCACAAAACCCAATTCAATTTTTGAACTACAAAAGAAAAATACTCATTTGCATAGGATTATCATAATTATCTTTCAAAGACTTGAAACTTACCAATTCAGTTCCGGTAGTGCTCGATTTCAACTGTGACAGGAACACGTAGAGGGAAAAGAATTGAAGAAACAAAAACCGAACAAATTAAATACATATAAGAGGACCTAATAATAACATTATTAATAACAATAACAATAATAATAACATTATTAATATATATTTCAATTGTCGATTAACATCTAAAATTTACATGTTTGCCCAAAATCAATATCAGAACATTTCATTTATAAACCCAAAATCATGTATGTTCCAGTTGAGATGAAAAACAAATGAAAGAGAAGGAGAGGTTTGCCCAAAATCAATATCAGAACATACAAAAATGGCCTGCATAGAGGCAGCATAAACAGCCCAGCTGAGACACTTTACATCAAAGAGGGGAGAAGTAGAAACCAGTAACTACTTGTGAATTGCTAGAACTTAAGCTGGATTGATCCTAAGGACTACAACATGTGCTTCGTCTTCCAGGTCACCAAAGGAAGCTGAAGACAAACATCATATGCAGAGAAACAGAAAATTTTCCAAAATGTCCATGCTCTTTCACCTACTTATTTGTAAATTTATCTCCAATTGGTAGAAGACAGACTTTAAAGTATTTATAAAATTAGACCAAGTCAAATCGAGGGGATAGTGCTAGCAAGACATATAGCAGCCACATATTACATAAGGGAGCACCTAACATCTAAGAAACAAATGCATTTGTCATATGTACATGACAAAGAGCCATTTTAGATCAAACTCATTTACATTGTGTTGCTTAAGAAAATAAATCTAAAATCAGCCCACATAATGCCTACTCCTACTATAAACTCAATGAAAAACGACATCAGATTAGTTGCGCAGGGTAAATGACCACAAAGATAATGCAAAATAAGTAAAGCTTTCTTCTTGAGAAAAAAACTTGGGAAAATCATTCGTGTATAGTGGATTGATAATACTACTCCCCCCAGAAAATCTAAGCTACTAATCTTCTTTTCTCTTTCCAATTTTTATTTTTTCTTTTCAAAATCATGATTATTTTCATGACATACAAAAAGTCTATGACATTGATGCAATTTTAAGAAAATGTAAGACGTAAAAGATAACTTGAAACTCACCAATGCAACTGGTAGTGCTCGATTTCGGTGGCTCGATCTAATACAAACTCTTCACTACCAAGATTGAGTTTCGAGGTAACCTGCAACAAAAAGATGGTTAGTTTGATGAACCTTTAAATCACATTTCAAGAACATCGGGAATACAGGGCAAAGGAAATTTAAAAAAGCTAACTATACAGGGCAAAGGAAATAAATCACAGAAGTTGAACAATGCTTTACTGGGATTATTTTAGCTCTACTCTTTGAACTGCCTGTAGGCTGTAGCAGTGTTGCTACCTTAGCATGTCTTATAATGTGTCAGAGATAAAAATTTGCATCATTAGAAGGTATAAATAAGGCATTTGCTGGTTCCAAAGAAACGCTCATCACCATCTACCTTGAGCTCAATCCATGTGTAAGCTTATTTAACACTTGAACTTATTATTCTAGAATAGTAGTGCAGATAAGTGCCCCTAGGGAACTTGTTAACAATGCAAAATTGGAATCAATTTGCCTTGGAACCTTCATAAGTCACCAGTATGCAGGGTAGCTGTTCCAAGTGCAGAATTTTCATAAATAGAATCTTAACACATCACTTGGGCATTTCTGAGCATCTCTAATTTCTAAATTGGAACTTTGTTTAAAGGTTTGCCTCGTGCTGAGCTCTAACATTTTGCTTTCATTTATATACTTACTCCCTCATCTTGGAAAAAGAGTCCTTGCATTTTTTGCCCCGTGCTAAGCTCAAACATTTTTCTTTCATTTATGTACTTCTTACTCCCTCATCCTGGAAAAAGAGTTCTACTAAAGTCAAATTACTTTCGAAATTTTTTTAGCTTTCCACATTTACCCTTGATTAGACCCGAATTTTGAGTGACATTGACAAATATGTTCCAGTTTTACAGAATCAAAAATCAAGATTGATGTGGCATAAATATCAGTCATACCGGGGGTGCCGAAATTCGTCTTGATCCGTGAGTCATTCGTTGACCGAATCGATGATGAAATCGTTGATTTGGTGATGAAATCGTCGTTCGGGTTGAATATCTGGCTGTATGTAGGTATCTGCAAAATGAGCACCGTGAATGGTGGGGGATGTCCCCCAAAACCCTCCGGCGTGAGAATCAGTACAGTATCAAAAATATAGGAGGGCGCGTAGCCCCCGTATGTGGAGTGATAACTGTAGAAGAGAAATAGCGTATGAGAGTCTGCCCTACTATGAGATAGTAGGGTTTATTTATACCTGAGGGGTTAGGGTTTACCTATGGTGCATGGGCCGGGCCCATGGTATTCAGTAGTCTTGTAATGAATAGTGTGCTGGTGTAGTGGGAAGCCCCCTCGCCCAAGCGAGGCCCAAAAGCCTTTTGTGGCGGATTAAATATAGGCACTTCAGTAGCCCCCTGGTCCTTATTCCTTGTGATTTATCTCAAGGGTAAGGAGTATAATTTTCTGTCAAGCACGACATCTACTCAACCGCGAGATACTCGAGCGGGAGGATAAAATAAAGCTCAGCCGCGAGTAAACTCGAGCGGGGAGCGTAAGCACAGGTAGGCGCGGTGTACTACTCAACCGCGAGTAACACTCGAGCGGGAGGACAATGTAAAGCTCAACCGTAGGAAGCCCAAACGGGGAGTGTAAGCGCAGGTAGGCGCGGTGTACTACTCAACCGCGAGTAACACTCGAGCGGGAGGATAATGTAAAGCTCAACCGTGGGAAGCCCAAACGGGGAGCGTAAGCGCAGGTAGGCGCTAGGTACTACTCAACCGCGAGTAACACTCGAGCGGGAGGACAATGTAAAGCTCAACCGTGGGAAGCCCAAACGGGGAGCGTAAGCGCAGGTAGGCGCGGTGTACTACTCAACCGCGAGTAACACTCGAGCGGGAGGACAATGTAAAGCTCAACCGTAGGAAGCCCAAACGGGAGTGTAGCGTGTAGGCGCGGTGTACTACTCAACCGCGAGTAACACTCGAGCGGGAGGACAATGTAAAGCTCAACCGTGGGAAGCCCAAACGGGGAGCGTAAGCGCAGGTAGGCGCGGTGTACTACTCAACCGCGAGTAACACTCGAGCGGGATGACAATGTAAAGCTCAACCGGGAAGCCCAAACGGGAGCGTAAGCGCAGTAGGCGTGTACTACTCAACCGCGAGTAACACTCGAGCGGGAGGACAATGTAAAGCTCAACCGTAGGAAGCCCAAACGGGGAGCGTAAGCGCAGGTAGGCGCGGTGTACTACTCAACCGCGAGTAACACTCAAGCGGGAGGACAATGTAAAGCTCAACCGTGGGAAGCCCAAACGGGGAGCGTAAGATAAAACTCGACCGCGAGATGCTCGAGCGGGATGGTAATGTACCTCAACGTAGTGAGGATCTTCAAGAATCCGAGCAACCTCACCATGGTGAGAGCCGTCTAGAAATCCGTATGCTCAAGCAAGAAGCTCAACCGTGGGATGCCCAAACGGGGAGTGTAAGCGCATAATGGAAATCCAGAAGCCTCACCATGGTGAGGGTTTTCGAGCAATCCAGCAGCCTCAACTTGGTGAGGGTCTTCAAAAATCCGAGCAGCCTTACCGTGGTGAGAGTCCTCTAGAAATCCATATGCTTAATCGAGAAGCTCAACCGTGGGATGCCCAAACGAGGAGCGTAAGCGCGTAAAGGAGATCCAGAAGCCTTACCGCGATAAGGGTCTTCAACGATCTGAACAACCTCACCGTGGTGAGGGTCTTCGGAGTGATAATAAAAAACTCGGACTGGGCGCGAGTGCAACAAGCTCGAGCCTGGCACGAGTGTAATATGAAACTCCTGGGCCGTGGGTACAAGCATGGGTGCGCGGCACGTAATAAAGACGTGAAGCTCAGATTACGGCATGAGCAAGACGTGGACGTGCACGGGCACGGAGCAATGATGATCTGAGACTCACGCTGTGGCGTGAGCATGACGTGCATGGGCACGAGAATAACAATCTGAAGCTCAGGTTGTAGCACGAGCGTAGCGTGCACGGGCACGATAATGATAGCATAAGGCTCGGGATGTGGCTCGAAAGCCGCACGAGCACCGATAACAACATGGAGCTCTGGCCGTGGCTTGAGCGCGCACGTCACGAGATAACAACATAAAGCTCGGCCGTGGTTTCGAAGCGCATGCACGCACAAGAATAATGACATGAAAGCTCGGGCTATGGCACGAGCGTAGCGTGTACGTGCACTATAATGATAACATGAGGCTTGGGCAGTGGCTCGAGCATATCGTGCGTGGGCACGAGAATAATGATTCAAGCTCGAGCCGCGCACGAGCATGACGCACCGGCACAATAATAATAACATGTGGCTCGGGCCGTGGCGCGGCATGCGCGCGCACCCGCACGAGAATAATAACATGAAGCTCGGGCCGCGCGCGAGCGCATAATGCACGATAACAATATCATGAGGCTCGAGCACATGACATGAAAGCTCTCGTGCGGCATGATAATGATAACACGAGGCTCTGACCGCTGGCTCGAGCACGGCACGTGCACGAGAATAATGATCTGAAAGCTCGGGCTGTGGCACGAGCGTAGCGTGCACGTGCACGATGATGATAACATGAGGCTAGGGCTTTGGCTCGAGCATACGTGCGCGGGCACGAGAATAATGATCTGAAGCTCGAGCCGCGACACAGCATAACGCACGGCACGATAATAATGATCCGAGGCTCTGGCCGGGCGCGAATGCACGCACGAATAATGATCATGAGGCTCGGCCGTGGGTCGAGCATAGCGTGCACGCACGATAACAATAACATGAAGCTCGCCGCTGGCGCGAGCATGGCGCGCACGGCACGATAATGATAATATGAGGCTTGGCCGTGGCGCGAGCATAACGCACCGCACGATAATGACTGCCGGGCGCGCACGCACTAGAATAATGATCATGAGGCTCGGCCGAGGCGCCGAGCATAGCATGCACGGCACGATAATAATGACATGCGCTCGACGTAGCTCGAGCGTGCGCGCACCGCACGAGATAACAACATAAAGCTCGCCAGGCGCCGAAGCGCCCGCACGATAATGATAACATGAGGATCGGCCGAGGCGCGAACATAGCGCACGGTACGACACGATAATAACATGAGGCTCGCCGGGCGAAAGCATAGCGTGCGCTGGCACGAGAATAATGATCAAGCTCGAGCCGACACGAGCATAACGTGGCACGATAATGATGAGGCGGGCCGGGCGCAAGCGGCACGCACGAGAATAATGATCATGAGGCTCGGGTTGTGGCTCGAGCATAGCGGCACGGCACGATAACATAACATGAAGCTCGGCCGTGGCGCGAGCATGGCGGCACGGCACGATAATGATAATACGAGGCTCGCCGTGGGCGAGCATAATGCACGGCACGATAATGATAATATGGCTCGGGGCCGCGCGCGCACGGCATGAGCACGATCATGAGGCTCGGCCGAGGCGCGAGCATAGCGTGCACGCACGAGATAATGACGAGATAAAGCTCGGCCGAGGCGCGAGCGTAGCGTGCACGGCACGATAATGATAACATGAAGCTCTGGCCGCGGAGCGTGGCGCACGCACGAGAATAATGATCATGAGGCTCAGCCGTGGCGCTAGCATAGCGCACGCACGATAATAATGACATGCGGCCGAGACGCAGATCGAGCGTGCGCGCACGGCACGAATGATGATCATGAGCTCGGGCTAAGGCGCGAGCATATGCACGGCACGATAATAATGACATGCTCGCCTGACGCAGACGAGCGCGCGGCGCACGGGCATGATAATGATAACATGAGGCTCGGCCGAGGCGCGAGCATAGCGTGCACGGGCACGATAATGATAACATGAGGCTCGCCGTGGGCGCGAAAGCATACGTGCACGGGCACGATAATGATAACATGAGGCTCGGGCTGAGGCGCGAGCATATGCGCACGCGCGGAATAATGATCCGAAAGCCGTGGCACGAGCGCACGCGCATGATGATGATAACATAAGGCTCGGGCCGCTGCTCGAGCATATGCGCGCGGGCACGAATAATGATTCAAGCTCGAGCCGCGACACAGCATAACGTGCACGCACGATAATAATGATCTCGAGGCTCGGCCGTGGCGCAAGCGCGCGGCACGCGAATAATGATCATGAGGCTCGCCGCGTGGCTCGAGCATAGCGTGCACCCGCACGATAACAATAACATAAAGCTCTGCCGTGGCGCGAGCATGACGGCACGCACGATAATGATAATATGAGGCTCGGGCTGTGGCGCGAACATAACGTGCACGGGCACGATAATGATAATCGGCTCGGCCGTGACACGAGCATGACGCACGCACTAGAATATAACCGACGCCGGATCGAAGCGCGCACGGCACGATAATAATAACATATGGCTCTGCCGTGACGCGAGCATTACGCACGGCACGATAATAATAACCGACGCCGGATCAGCGTGAGCGTGGCGCACGGCACAATAATAATAACATGTGGCTCGGCCGCGACGCGATCATGCGCACGGGCACGATAATGATAAGCTCGGGCTAGGTCGCAGGCGCACCGCACGATAATGATGACATGAGGCTCGGGCTGTGGCTCGAGCGTAGCGTGCATGGGCACAATAGTAATGATTCGGAGCTCTGCCAGCCGCGAAAGCATAGCGTGAGGATAGTGTGCCGGGCATGAACTGGACTAAGTGCTTGGTTCTGGCCAAGGCTTTGAGCGGGCAAGGCCCCTATCGCCTTGGGCGAGCTTCTAGAAGATTGCCTAGAGGGCAGGGCCCAACTCTGAACGGCGACTAGCAACTGAGCATGGCCTTTCTCCGATGTGGGGACATCGGATCGGTTGTTAGTATATCAACTGGGTGTAGAGATACACGACTAACAGTGTTACTCGGTCACTATAGGAACCCGAGGTAGTTAGCCGCTATCTTGTGGGCAGGGCCCCTACCGCCTGGCGGGCATCCAAGTACGTGAACCGGGTACAGAGGAAGGTTGACCGGGCAGGGCCCTATCTGCTCGCCTGACGAGTAGATTTTGTCAAGCAATCCGAAAGCAATTTGTATAAATAAACATATTTACAATTTGGATGGACAAATATAAAAGATCTTGCCTTTTTGTTGATAAGATGATAATGGCCCCAACAGGGCTGAGGGTCTTGCCTGCTAGTGCATTAGGCCATCCGAATAGTTGTAAAGATATCTGGCCTTTTCCGTTTGCGGGCAGGCCCCCTACTTTCCGACTGTAAGTGTTTACCTTGAGGTCGGGAAGTAATTATGCTCGTTGTAGTTTTCCTTCAAAGGAAGTCTGGGTTAGCACCAAGAGTGTGCCTGAGGTGCTTAGCGCGAGCGGAATCAACTCTAACGAGAACGTTGTCATGGTTCTCACGGTTACCAAGGCTTAGTCGACTTGGTTTGAGTACCTGAAAGTTTAGTGCATTATTTGCGAAGCAAACATAGTCCCATCTTAAATAAAATTTGGGTATGTATCATGCATTTAATCTTACGATAATAAGATGTTGTACATGCTAGCGATTTATGTAAATGACAATAAATAAATATTGTTATTAGCATGATTGGGGAAAATAACATCGGTATTGATATTATGTGTCACATGCGATCAAAACATGATTTGTAAAGAGAGTTCACGCGCGAATTTAGACGTAGCAGTGAATAAAGCAGTTTCATTATCATTTGTCATGTGTGGGCAAATAAATAATAAAATATAAAGTTCAATTAATTGAATTGATATGTCAAATTTGATAAGTGAGTGAGTATGCCCTTTCTTTTTTTTCGCGCACGGCCAGGGATTAGTAAAATCATAAGGCGTGTAAAGGTGGTCATACATATGGTTGCAGATGCAAAATATATTTAATTGCATGCATTGGTGTAATATAGTGTGACAAGCATCATCATGGTGGACAGTTTAATGTAAGCATGACATAATTATGAGCATAAATGAATTATAATTACTCTGATTTATGTCGCATAATAATTGTCACAATTGAATTTCATGCATTATTCACCAATTAATAATAATTTTAATCGGTTCATCATGTCAAGTCGTCATGTCACATGTATTAATCGCATGGCAATTTATTTGATGTTATAGCTATCTTGTATAGCGACGAGTTTGTCATTTATTAATTTATCGTAATTAATAATTGCAAAGAAAATTAATTACATCCATATTCATGTAAGTTATAGTGTCTCATGTTAATTTGAAGCAATAAATTAATCATGCGAATCATTTATAAATTTTGATTCATGTTCCGTTAACTAATTACTCGTTAACAACATTAAACATGAGGTCATATAAGCAAAATATGCAAACATGGAGGGTAAAAATGGAAAGAGTCCACCTGATTATTGGCTCGAACCGACAAGTGGTGAAGGTCTTGGACCCTCCGGACCGGTTCGCTTGAACCATGAACATTCTGTTAACTTTTGCTGACGGAGTATAACTGAAGTTAACTGAAATGGAGGGGGCTGAGTGAAAGATGATGAAACAGTAGGTGACATGGTGGAAAAGCAGGGCAATGACGTCATGGATGACGTCAGCCTTCGGCATGCGCAGAGATTGTCGGGAGTACTGGCCCATCACCTGCGGCATGATGGTGTTCAGACGCCGAATTTTCGGGCAGCGCGCTGTTGTCGCTGCTAAGCGTTGGTTAGCTTTGATTTCTGCAATGTTGGACTCGACTAATCAAGACGCACTAGGGGGTGTTATCCAATCTTTGATCGGCGACCAGATGCGTGTCATATCCGGAGATCGGAGCACTGCCGGGGAGTTGCCGAAGCGCTTCTTGGTTTGAGCGGCGCGTGAAGGAGCGTTACAAACCCGGTGGGGGTAATTTTGATGGCGGCGTACTCGTCTTGTCAAGGCGAACCCATGGGTGTGATTTGTTTTCATGTTGGGGCTGGTTATCTCAGTCCAGTCCGCGCTGAAAATTCGTTGTTTTCGAAGTGATTTCGTTATTCGTTCCGGCACCTATCGAACGTGTCTCCGCCATGGCTGTTGGAGTTCGTTCCTAGAGTCGATTCCCGGCAACGGAACCAAACTGATGTGGCATAAATATCAGTCATACCGGGGGTGCCGAAATTCGTCTTGATCCGTGAGTCGTTCGTTGACCGAATCGATGATGAAATCGTTGATTTGGTGATGAAATCGCCGTCGGCCGGATATCCGGCCGTATGTAGGTATCTGCAAAATGAGCACCGTGAGTGGTGGGGGATGTCCCCCAAAACCCTCCGGCGTGAGAATCAGTACAGTATCACAAATATAGGAGGGCGCGTAGCCCCCGTATGTGGAGTGATAACTGTAGAAGAGAAATAGCGTATGAGAGTCTGCCCTACTATGAGATAGTAGGGTTTATTTATACCTGAGGGGTTAGGGTTTACCTATGGTGCATGGGCCGGGCCCATGGTATTCAGTAGTCTTGTAATGAATAGTGGGTGGGGTGTGTAGTGGGAAGCCCCCGCCCAAACGAGGCCCAAAAGCCTTTTGTGACGGATTAAATATAGGCACTTCAAAGATGATAGACTCCACCGTCACCTGCAGCTAGAATTCCATTATGTCACCACATCAATGCTCTAATTGCAACCTTCTACTTGCCTGAAATTCCAAATCAAAAGCATATTTCTTGAAAATCAACCCATACTATTGTCATCTATGATGATAATAATGTTCAAGGTTCATAGTAATAATTCAGTTCTTGAATTCCTTGACATGCAGCTCTAAGCAGACGGCGATGGAGGGGTAGAGATTGAAGATGATATCAATATAGAGCAGCCCTCTAAAGAGTGATAATATCGATATAGAGCAGCCCTCTAAAGAGTGTGTCATAGAATCAGACGGCGATGGAGGGGTAGAGATTGAAGATGAGAATGAGATCGAGCTAACATTAGCCCCCTTTAGTTTATACAGGAGAAGATCAAAAGCTGAGACGTCGTTAAATTCAGATTGACTTTAAGCATTTGTTCAGATTCAGCTTTATTGGAAATGAAGCGGGGTTCATCGAAACCAAGAAACTTTTGGACAAACTTGTTCACAAAAATGCCTAGAATGTTCCAGCCTTCCCTTATCTTTAATCTTGAGCAAAACTGGGAACTGATGATAGCAATGCTTCTTTAATTGGCAAAAGATCCAATATCAATACCTAGCTACAATATTATCAATGACATAGATTTATGAGTCCATCTATGTTTCATTTGAATAAAACTGACTTCTGTCGGCTGATGCTAATGACACGATTTGTTTTTTCATACCTAGTTTTGTTTCTTTTCATGTCTTTTTTCTTTTTGGACATTAAAATACACATTCAAGTTGTTCTTCAACAAATTCACTATTGAATTTTGAATTGGGTTTTTACCCCTTTTTCATTTTCCTTCTTGTCAGCAATTTTGATTGGGAATTTCACATGTTTTGCTTATGGGGTATACTTAATACAGCACCTATAAAATGCTTAATACAGCACTTTTTAAAAATATTTGACCAAAATACCCTTTACATAATTAATTTTTTTGTTTTTTTATTAAATTTAATTTAACAAATTTTAAATTTAAAAACATTTTAAACACAATTAATTTACTAATTAATTTTATTTAGTTACTAAATACAATTAAATTACTAACCAAAATTTTTTTAGGGTTTAGGGTTTGGCAGAGCCCTAACCAAAAAAAATTTTTTTAAGGTTTTGACCGTTTGGCGTGAGCCAGCCCTAACCAAAAAAAAATTTTTTTAAAGGTTTTGGATCGGTTTGGCAACACCCTAACCAAAAAAAAAAAAATTTCGTGGTTTAGGATCTGGTTTGGCAGCCCTAACCAAAAAAAAAAAAAATCTGGCTTAGGACTGGGCCGGGGTGGGCTGGGGGAGGACCGGGGCCGGGTAGCGGGTGGGCGGCCGGGTGGAGGGACGGGCTTCGCCAAAGCCGAGCAGGCCGGGGAGGACTGGGCCGGGCCGGGCGGGTGGGACAGGGGCTTCGTGGGCGGGTCAGGTGGGCGGTGGTCCGATGGGCGGTGGGGGTGGTCCGGTGGGCGGTGTTGGTTCGGTGTTCAATTTTTTATTTTTTTTAATTTATCAAGGGTAATATAGTATTTTTACAATAAAAAGTGTTGTATTAAGCATTTTATAGGTGATGTATTAAGTACCTATGTTGCTTGGGGTTATCAGCTTCTGAATTTTAATGGGTGCCCATTTTCTTGAACTTGTTCTTGTAATTTTTTTAGTGCTTCTTGTGGAGGATCATTTGGTGTGGCCGGAGAAAATTGAGTTGGGCTACTGTGCAATAAGCTGAAGGAGGGAGGCAAGGTTCTAAAAGTCATTAGGCGGGTGCTAGGCGTCAGGCCAGCGCCTAGCGCCTAGGGTACTAGTCGGGGCCTAGGCGGGACCCAGAAATTAAAGACATAATTACCATAGTCCTTAATTTTTTAGTATAAATTCAAAAATACATTAAACACTGACTACAATTTAGAATTTTGTAAAATTCTTATTTTTGACATTACGTCAAACACATTTACTATAATACATAAATTTGTAAAATCAACTAGAATTGAAAAATATACAAACAAAAAATATAAGAATTTTGAATTTATGAATTATTTATAAGTTTATAAAGTTAAGAGACCATACATGATAGTAAAAAAAATAGATAGCAAATACCAAAAACTAATAAACCAGTATAAATGTACATATCCTAATTTTGTACCCTATTTAATAATTATCGTAAAATACTCTAATAATTATCATAAACTTGACTAATAATTATTTTTTTACATGTTTCAAAAACAAGATACAAAAGATAAAGAAAATGAGGAAAAAAGAAATTAAGAAATGTAAAGAAATGATGGAGATCGGAAAATAAGCAAAAAAGAAAACAAAAGTCAAAAAAACCCATCAGGTCACCACCTCCTCCTATCTCTCACTCATTTTTCCATACAACCTACCCCATAGGCCATAGCTAACCTACCCTTACCCAATCAAATCCCATAAGAGCATCTCCAATGCCACACTTCCAATATCATCTTCTTAGTGCATTTCTGTTTTCTCTTCTTATTAATTTAAGAATATATCTTCCCAATGCTAATCTTCTTATACATCTTCTTAGTTGGGTCCCACTGCCACCTCATTAACTTTACACTTCAATCTTATTTTTATATTTCTCAAACAAATAAATTACATAAATTATAAATAATGACATTAATTAATTTATAAATAATACTATTACTCACAATTTAAATAATTTATAATTTAATTAATAAATTATCAATAAAATATATATTATACATGACTCGTAAAATAATATAAATAGAAAATTACATAAAATGTTAAAATTGAAGTGAAATACATAATGATAAAGTTACATAAAGATAAATACTTAAAAATTACATAAAAACAAAAAAAACTTAAAATTAAAATTACAATTCAATAATTAAAATTACATAAAAACGAGAGTTAGGTGTATTTTGAAGCTAAATTTGTAGAGAAAGTGAATTTTTAGAAAGGATTATGAAGAAATTGAAGAGAGAATAAAGAAGTTGTGGAGAAAATGAAGAGGGTTGAGGTGGTGTATTTATAAGGAAGAAAGAAAAAAAAAGAAAAAAAATTATTGAAAAAATAAAATAAAATGCAAACAGCTAGTTTTAAAAAAAATAAAAGGCAAATTAATTTTGAAAAAAAAAATAGTTGTTCACAACAGTTTCCAACCTTTATTTAAAAAAAAAAAAAGAAAACAAAATTCAAACAATTCAGACAACTTGAAGAGTTTCCAGTCGTGGACCCCAGAGATTCAGTCCAACTCTCAGGCGGCGTGAAGAACACGCGCCACACAAGCGTGATGTGGCGCCCACCTCTCTGCAGTGGTCTTCCTCTTTTTTGGCTGGCTTCCAATTTTGGAAGAAAATAAATTCTCTCTCTTCCATGTCAGCTTAGGAAGAGGAATTGGAAGAGTTGCCATTGCTTTCTGCTCACTTCCAATTTGGAAGCATGTTTAGGAAGCTTGCGTTGGTCATGCTCTAATTGTATCTCCTTCTAACTTTGGGACTTTCAAACTTTGGGAAAAAAATTCTTTGAACGGTGGACGAAGCAGCAGGCGGGAGACTTTCTTTCTATCATTTTGGGACTTTCAAAATTGATTATTTAGTATTCAGGATTTCTTTCCCTCCCAATCTCTCATGAAGATAAAGCAGCAACTCGTTTCTCTTTCACACTCTCTCTCCTCTCAGGTTAGAATTCCTCAAAACGGTCGGTCTACATCATCTTTCCTTTCATCGCCCTCACCGTCACCTTTGCCGTCGACTTCGCCGTGAGTCTTCCCAATTTCTTTTCATCTTTCCTTCCCCGTCCTTCAATCTTTCAAGAGCCCAGAGATCAATGTCTAGGCGGCGGGTAACGCCTAGGACGACTAGGCAGCGCCTAACCCGACTAGGCGGTGAGTTTTCTCAGGATGATTTTTTTGGGCGATTTGGGGGAAGTCGCGGCGTTGGACAGCCGCCTAGCGCCTAGCCGACCGCCTAGGGCGATTTTTAGAACACTAGAGGGAGGGGAAGGGTTTTTGGGTATTGGGTGCCTCATTTTTCTTTTGCATGGGTAAGTCTTTGTTCTCTTGCTCTTAAACTCGCATTCCCTCTAGCATAAAGAGTTCAGGATTAAGCTTGGTACGGTGGAAGCTAATGTGCATGTAAAATGTTTATGGATTTTATTTAGGATCTTTGTGCATTACAGGCTCAACAGTAATGATTTGTTGCATAAACATGCGGAAATTAATCATTGTTTATGTAATGTCCTTTTCCATGTAAGGTGTTTTGGAGGATTTCTGTGTTTCTCGGAATTGTCTTGCCCTCATCAGCACTTTGGCCTTTATTTATCCAAGAGCCCTTGTTAGCTTTTGCCTTGCCATTTTTGCTGCATTTGGGAATCAAGGATCCCTAGATATCTAGGGTTGAGGGCATGCCTCTGCATTTCTCTAGGGACAGAGTTTCTTTATTGGATTCTTTAGGTACTTCAGCCATGGAGCTTTTAGTTTGTTATTTTTATCTTCTTTGGGATAAGAAAAAAAGATTAGATTGAGAGAGAGAGAGAGAGAGAGAGAGAGATACAATATGCCAAGAGCAAGTTCTTTATGAAAAATGTACTCTAGCCAGAAATTAAACTAAAGATTAAGAAAGTAGAGCAATCCAATTTCACTATAGCTCTAAAATGGGTCTAGAAAGGCTCCCCAGCCATAGCTTAAAGCAAAACCATAGAAACCAACTTTGTCCAAAAGGAGCAACAAAATCAGTGAGAGGGATCACTCAGTGGCGTGGGATAAAAAGGATGGTGGCTTGACTTTTGGGAATCTGTTATGAAAGAAATTGTAAGTAGCTTTGACATAATGTGATTAAGAGCAAATTCTTGTTGCATCAAATTGGGTGTGATGCTAGGCATTGGTATTCTGCCACTGACATTTTTAGAGGTGAGTTCCTTAGTGCTATCCATTGTTTCTCCCTCTAACCCAATATATAGTCAGGGATGGTGTTTGTGTTCGTTTTTGGTGTGTTGAGTGTGTGTGTGTGTGTTTCCTGGGAGACCGCTCTCTATTTGGCATAATGTGATGCTAGGCATTGGTATTCTACCACTCAGACGTTTTGGAGGTGAATTCCTTAGTGCTACCCATTGTTTCTCCCGCTAACCCAATATATTGTCAGGGATGGTGTTTGTGTTCGTTTCTGGTGTGTTGTGCGTGTGTGTGTGTGTGTGTTTCTCCTCACAGTCCACTTTTCCTAATTTGTTTCATCTCTCCTCGATTCATATGGCTCCTATTCTGAGTTGTTTCAAGGGGTGGGGTTGCAGCTTCCAGGGACTCTTCTTTCATAATTTTGATAGCTGAAGAGACTCTTACTCTTCTTGATACCCTCAGGAGTGCATTTTTCTCCTTACCTGGTTTCAGAGGGCTATGGGTTTATTCATGTTAATCGTTTTTCAAGATTTTGTCCTTTGCTTGGTCTCTTGTTTAACACGTTTAACAGTGATTGCACATTGCAAAAATGTAATGCCTAATAAGAGGATCTGTCCAGTGTGGCGCGTGATGGGTAGAAGCATCTTTCAATGAATGTACAAATTCTGCTTGCTTGAATTAAATTCTTTTCTGGCAAATGTTTTTTAACTTTTCTTAATTCATCTTACCGTTGTATCTGGGTCTTAAGCATATTCTTAACTGGCAGATTCACAAATTAACTTTCATTTCATTCTTGTTTTTATAACTTACCGACAAATAAATTTATTTCACAATATTTTATATATTTCATATTTAAATATTTCGTATAAATAATTAATTTATAAATTTAGACAAAAATTAATTTAAAAATAATAAATTACATTATTATTTTTAAATTTTATAATTTATAATTTATTTAATAAATTATCTATAAAACACATATTATACATAACTTCGTACAATAACATAAATGAAAATTACATAAAAGCGTTAAATACATAAAATATTCAAATTACATAAAACATAGTACACTTAAAAATTACATCAAAACAATTCAATAATTAAAAGTACATGAAGCGTCAATAATTAAACTTTATCACTAGTTGTCATCGTAACGGCGCCATATATGCTCAACCAAGTTCGATCGAAGAGCATGATGGGTGCTTCTATCACGTCCTCTCCGAATTTATTGCATATATTCTTGAAATGCTTGAGTTGACCCATGGTTCACTTGTGGAGAGTCATAAACGACATCATCGGCCCAGTTAAGTAACGTGATCACCATCGGCCTCCACAATCATGTAGTGTAGAATAATGCATGTGAGCATTATTTCTTTCAAGTTATCTCTATACCAAAATCCGCTAGGACCTTTGATAATTGCCCATCTTGATTTGAGCACTCCAAATGCTGCTCGACATCTTTTCTTGCAGCCTCTTGCATCTCTTTGAATCTCTTTTTTTCTTTAAACAGCATCCGACCTGACATGAAAAACTTTTTACAAAAGTAGCCCAATCCGGATAAATTCCATCCGTTAGGTAGTATCCTTTTGTATCTTGTGTGTCATTTACTTCGAAATTGCACGGGTGCATTTCCTTCGAGTACGTTATTGAACAAAGGTGATTCATATAACACATTAAGATCATTACGAGACCCGCGACCCCAAAAATGCGTGCCATATCCATAAATCTGCAGACGCAATCGCTTGAGCACAATTGTTGGTTTCCATGACCTCTTGCATATTGACATTGCCAAGCGGCGGACAATTTTTCCATTCAGTGCATCAATCAAGACTTCCTAACATACACGAAATCAGTGTCTTTGCTCGTGCATTTGAAGCCAGACGTTGGTATCATTAGCATTTGGCCTTCTCAGTATTGACCTCCAAACAACTCGATAATACATCGGAGAAGTTAAACATGCAGTCGATAGCAGTTGTTTCTCCTAATCGGAGGTACTCGTCGAGATGATCGGCAGGAACTCCATAAGCCAATTGACGGATAGCTGCTGTGCATTTTTGAAGTGGTGATAGACCTACTTTTCCGTATGCATCAGGCCTTTGTTGAAAATAATTTGAATGATTCTCCAATGCATTAACTATCGAATGAATAAATTTCTATGCATTCGGAGCGTCGCAGAAATATATGATCGAGGATCAATGGTGAGAGGAGAAGTAGTCATTAACAAGTTGAGTATTTCCTGCTACACGATTTCGCTTTAATGTAGCTCCTCTTTTTCCTTTGGCGACGCCTCTTGATGTTGGCTCTCTCCATTTCAATCATCTGTTGTTGTAATTCAATCATCGCAAAACAATTTTTTCACCTTCAGACATGTTGGATTCTTCGTTGGATTCAGACTTGTAAGATTCTGGGGTATGACTGTCTGTATTAGAGCTATTGGTAGATGAAGAAGAAGTAGAAGACATCTTTAGTGGCAAAATGTAGGACAATGACAATGGTTTATATGCTGAACGTTTGTAGCTATTGGTAGAAGAATAGAGAAATAAAAGAGGGAATGAAGAAGGTTTGGAGAAAATGAAGAAGGTTGAGGTAGTGTATTTATAGGGAAGAAAGAAGATAATTAAAATTAAAAAAAACTTTTTAAAATATTTCTGGCCCCCACCTCACCATTGGGACCCCCAAATAACGGTAACTGCTTGAATTTTTTAAAAAGTTAATTTTTAAAGAAAAATCGGTTAAACTTGGTTTTAAAAAAAATAGAAAATCGTTTTTTTTTTAAATGTAGTGGAGCGATCGCGGGACCACGTCAGCGCCTTGACGCGCCTTTGTAGCGCGTGTTATACACGCGCCTCTCTTGAAGAAGCAGTGGATGGCACGCGACTCCAGGCGGCTGTGATTCTTCAACCAAAAACAAATTCTTAATGAAGAAACCATTTTTCTCTCTCTTTCTTGGAATTGGTGGGGAATTGCTGGAGAATCCAACATTGGAACAATTGTTGGATTCTTAATGGAAGAATCCATTAAGAATCCAACAATGGAGGTGCTCTAAGAACTCCTCATAATCTGAAGTGCCTAATAAGAGGATCTGTCCAGCGTGGCGCGTGATGGGTAAGAACTCCTCATAATTTGAAGTGTGTCTAAGGCTATTTTTTCTTATAACACTTGATTTTAAATTCAGTAATTATCATACCTAGAAATTCAGTAAAGTGCATAATCCAATGTTCAGACTTCACCTCGATGCAGAACTTTCCAAACATTTAGCATATTTGAACTTTCCAAACATTTAGGCTAAACCCAATTTGAAACTGGACAAATACAAAGGGCAACAAATGAGAATATTAAAATCAAAACTCTCAAATAAATACTAAGACACATCAAATAAAGACTCTCAAATAAATATTGAAGACAAAAACAGAGAAAGAAGGCCACAAAGCTGCAGAACTAACCCAAAGCTGATGCTTCAATGCTGAATATAACTACAATTAGATAAAGAAGATATGCCGGGGTAGGAAAGCAGATTTTGCCTGACAGTAAGATGAGAAGAAGAAAGAGAAACTTACCGATTTCAATTCCTTTCTTTGATCCGATCAGATTACGTGAAGAAGGAGGGGGCGAAGGAAAGACAACGACAAAGAATCGGTTTGTGAGGGGAGGGCAGTGGGTTTGGTAGAGGGGGCAGTGGGCTGGATGGAGGGGTTGAGGAGAAAGCAAAAGCTGGAACAAAAGGGAAGCTTACCGATTTCCTTTCTTTGGCGATTTCCTTTCGTTGATCCGAGAAGGCGATTGGAGGTTTGTGAGGGGAGGGCAGTGGGATTGGTAAAGGGGGCAGTGGGCCAGATGGAGGGGTTGAGGAGAAAGCAAAAGATGGAACAAAAGGGAAGTTTGAATAAAAGATTAGAATTGGAAGACGCAAACTGCTGGAGAAACATTCGGAAAGGAAAGAGGAGTTAGAATCGTATAGGGAGAGGGGGATGCAGAGGGATAAGGGTTGTGCGGGGAACGGCTAACTGCCGCTCACACATGTGTAATTTGGAATAAATTACAGCCGTTTGATATAAGTAAAGGAATCAATCTCAGCCGTTTTTTATCTTTTATCAATTGTAAGCGTGCGACTATGAGCTGTATTGTATTATAGATTTTACAATTGTGAATATGTTGGAGTCTGGAGATCTAGTTACAAAGAAAAAAACATTAATACAATAAATGAAATTGAAAGAGCAGATAATGATGGAAGCACGAAAACGGGAAGAATTACCCATGGACTGTTTGGTGGATGTTCTAGGAAGGGTGGGATTGGAATCACTGCTAGTGGGCGTTCCTTTTGTTTGCAAGTGATGGTACAAGGCCACTCTCAGTCCTCTTTGCTGGAAACAAGACTTTCCTCATCTATCCTGGCGTTTAAATGACCCTTTGACTAGTCGATTTGATTGCCAATATGGACTTCACCGGGGAATTAATTCAGCAAAATTTGTGAAGGGTGTCATGGATCGAAGTGCTGGTTAAGTTGCCATCTTGATATTCAAACGAAGCACTCACTTATGTTGCTGATAAGTAAGTTCAGTTTCATTTATATATATATATATATATATATATATATATATATGGCGCTATTAAATGCTATACTAATTTGATTATTTATTTGTAGATGTCCAGCGTTGAAGATATTGATGATCCGTTCATCATATTCTTATATATCTGACATGCCATTTGTTTTTGGCAAATTAAAAAATTTGGAAGTGCTTGGTATTGAGAGTGGATTGGTGTTTAGGGATTTTGTAACCCGAATTGGCGCTCACAGTATGAAATTTGTTTCCTTTAGTTTGGTTATAGGTTTAGGGCTTTCTGCCGATACTGGGCAAGATGAAGTAATGGCCATAGTTAGTTCTTTGCCTAATATTAAGGGTTTAGCTCTGAAGAAACTTGAGTTTTTGGATGTTTGTGATTTTGATGAAAACGATGAGGAACTTTTGAAGCTAGCTTCCCATTTCCCTACATTTAAGTGTTCTGGTGCAGTCCGTTGTGGTGCACTTCGTACTTATTATTATGACGATGACGATAGTGATGATTTTATTTGTAATGTTGATCTTGCTTCTGATTCTGGTTAAGGAATGTTTTATTGTCAAGGTATACTTTATTGTTTACGTATTGTTTGTATGATTTAAAAGTCGTACTTTGGTATTATGATATGGAACTAGCTATAAAAACTAGTTTTACGACCGTGCGTTAAACTAGTTTTTCAACTAATTTATACTCAAACAAACAAAGAAGAAAAATAAAATTTCAAAAAAAAAAAGTTTGAGGCAACTTTTTTTGATAAAAAAAAAAATCTGTTTTATTTTGATTTAAAAATTAGAGACTTGTATATTTAAGATCTGAAAAAATAAAGTCATTTTTTTAGAAGATAAAGACAATTTTGTCCTTCACTAAATCTTAATTGTAGCAATAATTTTAAAAATAGTTGTAAACCTAGCATTGTTATAAATTATAATACGGTGAATATATGGTCATATTGCATTATATGAAAAGTAATAAGCAATTAAAAGAATATACTACAAAAGAAGAGAAACTAATTATAAAAAATTACATTGAAAAATAATAACATTGCGAAGAAATCAAAATGTTATCATGGTATCTCAATAATCTCTCGTTAATTACATAAAAAATGAAGAAGGAAGGAGAAGAAAATAGGAAATCCCACTGGCAATCTCTCTTATTCTTCATCCCTCTTAGGAAATCTCTTATTCTCACTAGCGATCTCTCTTGCACTCACCGTCACAGTAAACTCTCGTCCCCTCACTTCATATCTCGTTCGATCAATCTCTCTTTCTCTAATATCCAACTTTATTCTAAGAAAAAAAAATTGATTATATTTTTTCGGAAATTTTTCATTTGGATCTAATGAAATCTAAAAATATTTTTTAATTATTTCGTATAAAAAAACATTATTGAAATTCAGATCTACTGTGAATTTGTTAATATTTTTATACATCGATTTTTGTAATTAACTTTTAGATAAATTTCTGAACTGATTTAATCATTTAGTATTCTCGAAAGATAATTTTTTTTTTTTTGTGATTTTTATTCCATACTACTTCGAAATTGTCAATGGTTTTTTTACGTCTCAAAGTTTGGATATTTCTTGATTTACTTGATTTTTTTAGTATAATATTTCAATGTTTTTATGGGTTCATGTTGTGGACTAATCCATTTTCATTAATCATCATTTACAATGTGTTGATTCATTTCCGTTTGACACAACCTAGAATTGAAAAACTGTACAAATTGGGATAATTGATGGTTGAAGTTCTAAGGAGTGTTTGAATTATTTAATTAAAGAATTCATTAATTGTTTCTTATTAATAGGAATTTCTATTTTGAAAAACAAAGTTTTTGCGGAATTTTTCTCTATATAGATTATCATGCTTTTATATGTATACTAGTGATGCACCCGTGTGTTGCACGGATTGTAGATGTGTATAAAATTATATATTAAATTAAAGTTGAATAGTATGTAATTAATTTTTTTAATATTAGAAAAATAAACAAAAAAATAATAAACAGTAAAATTAAATATAGAAAATCCTATAAATTTCAATATATATATATATATATATATATATATATATATATATATATATATATATATATATATATATATATATATATATATATATATATATATATAAATTTTGGAATACTTTTTAGATACAATAATTTTCATTCAACATGTACGATTATTGCAACTATAAATATCACATAGTAACTCTAGACAAAGCTACATACAACTTCTGATAAACAAAAACATGTTTTCAAATAGAGTCTTATATTAGACAATGACTTACCATGGTTTTTATTCATAAATATTGTGTAAAACATAATCAACAAAAAATACTTTATCTGAAATTTGAAAAAAAAATTATAGGATCAAATAATGTCAGTGACATTCTTGGAATCAAATGAGTACCACCAGAATTGCCCTTTGAAAGAACTCAAGCTTCTAAAACATGGCTTCTCAGTCTTATAACAATTAATCATGTATATATTATTGTATAACTCAAGTGAATAGACTATGTTACGAAACAACATTATTTGAGTTCCAACCTTCAAATTTAACTCACAGTTTGAGATTTCAGAATATGTAATTCAATTGAAATATGCACTATTATGTTTCGTTCAAATTTAACTCACTGTTTAAGATTTCAGAATATGTGTTGTTCATTGATGTGATGTAATTAACAAAAATTGCATCTTAATTTTTATATAACTATTTAATTGAAACCACACAAAAAAAAAAAAAAACATGTATCTCTTTCAACAACATAACTTATATATTACATTTCAATTTTCAATTACATAAATAATTAGCAAAAAAGAAGAAGAGAAAATGTCACTCTAATTTGAACATGACATAAAGTTCTCGATATTCTTACTTATTTGTAATGGACCATCATAAAATGTTTTTTTTGTTTAGTTTATTGAGTTTTGTCTTCTTTTCAGTTGTGTAGTGTGCATTGATCTGATATTTACAAAATCTCAAACATATATCAATTCATTTACATACTGTCCTCGTATACATTGAATAAATTTCATACTGACACCGTGTCATAAGCACAGACACAAAATCTAGTGATAATTTAAACTAAGACGGACCCAAACTAAAAAAATCAAACAAAGTCAGGCCGATGAGTTTTTTTTTTATTTGTTTTTTTTAATATTATAGAACTGTATTTCAAGATCTATTAAAAACAATCATAAGTATTTTTATTTACCTATTTTTATTTATAATAATACTAAGATATTCAATATTTTTGAATAAATACCATTTTTACGAATTATTTTTATATATTGGTTATATGCACATGGACTCTGTCTGACTTATGAATAGCTTGCCTAGAAATTTGATCTATACTTTATTTTTTTTGTAATATTTAATAGTTATATGGCTTTGGTATGTAATTAGTTATATGTCATTTATATGTCATTTTCGAATGTAATTCTCCAAATAAATAAAGTGAACTCAACTGAAATAGTTTCTGTCAACATCATTAAATGACATTTCTCAAATTAAATTTCAAAAATAAATAAATAATTGACATAAACAAAACTTAAGTGATTCCATTTTTGAAAAGTAAGTTTTGGCGGGAAATTTCTAAAATTTATGCACTTTTGTTTTTATATATACTACAACACAACCGTGTAACTCATGGTTTAATATTGATATAAATAATACAATATAAATTTTTAATGATAACCATATAACCGAATAATTATATGAAAAATCACAAGTTCAATATGCATATAAAACAAATTATAGAAAATTATGTTAATAAAAACAATAACTTTTTTAACATATCTTTAAATTGATATCGAAGTGGCATGTCCTTGACCAAAACAGTTTACTTTGTACTATAAAAATTAAAGTTAATCATATAAAATTATAATCAAAGCATTCGTGCGATGCACGAAGCCTATATTCATATCAATATAATAGTTAAAACTTTAGTGCTAATAAAATACACAAATTATTGCAACATAAAGATTATGAGTTCGATGTGTAGAATTGAATATCATAATTTTGTAACATTAAAATTAAGATTATTTTGTTTGGCTCTCATGTAGAGTTCAATTAAAAATCTAAACGTATAAGCAAATTAATATAAATAAAAAAATTAATGAAAATCAATAGTCTTTAGGTTTAAAAATGTTTTACGTTTTGAGAAAAAAAAATCAATTTATAGAATAAAAATATTAAGAATTTCAGTTCAATTCAAATTATAATATTTTTTGGATATAAACAATAAAATTTACATCGAAGCTCACAATTCCAATTTTAAACAATGGAATTGAAGTTTACTTTCTCTCATTCTCTACTATGGAGTCTCGACAAAATTTAAATTCACTTATGTGTTTTCCGTATTAAAAAATGATAATAAAATATATACAAATAAATATATATAAATAAAATTTACATTCATGTTTAAAAAAATTTGATAACACGTATAATATCAGACAAAGAGCAAATTGTTTGTGATATACTGACATGTTTTGTCATAAAACCTTAAAAACTACACTTTTCAAAATTTGTAATTTGAAAGGATGAAACCTTGAAATTCCTCATCGGCACCACTACGGGACCCACTCATGACAAAAACCGCTAACAGGTCCGGCGTTGCGAGGCAGCTGAGCCAATATAAGCTCGGCAAAAACACTGAGCCGAAGTAGGGAACGAACGAGATCCACGGCCCTCAGTCCACTCGGCCTCGGTAGCAAAAACACTTCATAAAACAATTAAGCCGAGGTAGGAAACAAATAAGATTCACTGCCCTCAGATTGTTCGGCCTCGGTAATAGAGTCAATGGTCATCGGACCTGATAGGAAGCTTCCCAAGGCCCAATGAAACTGACACACGCAGTCACCAACTCTCTGACAGCGTCTAGCCCAATCATCCCTGATAGGGCTGTAGAACATTTATTGCCCGTCGTAACATACTCCCCTATCAAAGGCAGCCACCTCACGCGACAAATCAGGTATAAATAGGAGACATCCCCCACTGTTGAAAAAAAAACTATTTTTTAGATATCCTAACTCACTTATCAAATTCTCTTATCTAAACAACCAATATTGTAACACATTTATTATACACTCTACCGAAAACCTTACTCTCACGCCAGAGGGTTCTAGTCGGGGCACCCCCGACTCCTTAACGGCGTTTTATTTGTCTTGTGCATGTTACAACGCAGGAACGAGCTGAAAGAGCCACCTTCGCTTCTTACGTGGACAAAACGATAAGGTCACTAGAGATTTTGCGTGATCATAATTTTTACAAAATAATTCAAGTATTATGGTTCAATTTAAAGATCAGACATAAAGAAAAAAATAATTAAAATAGTATATAACCAAGGAAAATAAATGTAGGAAATGAGTCAAGGAAAATGAACCAAAAATTCAAACGATCGATGGATAGACATCAGAGAATTTGGTTTAAACCGTGCTATGGATAACTTTTGGACCGCGACCTAGTAAACACTCATAAAACTACATTGTTTTAGTTGATGTATATAAACGAAAAGAAAACACTTTTACCCTAGTTTTATCACACATTGCAAAATAAAAATTTACGCATTTTTTACAGCGATGGCGAACCTCAAGGTTACCACCTAAAGAAAGTCCGACAACGGAAGCTATGACCACCGACTTACCGGAAACTTGTTGGTATGTTCATATTTCCAAAAATATTTCAAAAACTATGTTTAACTTCAAAACTCGTTTATTAATTTTAATTCGTGATTTAGTACAACTAACAAACAAATTCGATCTGAATGTTGATTAATTTCATCACCAGCACTTTTTTATATCTGATTTTTTAACATGGATAAGTAACTAAAAAATCAAAATTTATCGGGTTTCTATTTTTTTTATATGTAGCTAGCTATCTCAAAAAAATTGGTCATATCTTGATTTATAGATTTTTTTTTACAATAATAACTTTAGTTATGATGGAATAGAGAAAAAATTGTCTGATGTTATTATTAATTGATTGTATGTGAATTATTTTTTACTTCAAAGTGTATGTATATGATTTAATTTCAAAATCGTTGTTTTATTTCATATTTATTTTTTCTAACCTGGATATTGATGCAAAAAAATTGACAAAAAAAATGTGGTTTTGTTATCTCTCATGTTTCTACTATACATATTTTTCTTAATATACTAAATAAGAATGTGAAGATGTTTTGTAGTCATTTTCCAATCAACCATAATAATGACATTTTATATTTTCAATTTTCAATGTAAAAAGGGGTTTATATATAAATTAGAAGTGTTTCTAAATTTGAAAAGTCACTTTTGCCGGTAACTTTCCAAATCTTGCTCCTCTCCTTTTATATATGTATAGATTATTGAGGGTTGTGTTGTTAAGCTTAGTTCCTCTCATAAGTATTTTATTATGGGAGGATAGAACCACTACCTTATATGTTATATGGATAAATTTTGAGGGGGGAAAGTGTGAAATTTTAAACTTGAGGGGGTCGTTGCCACCCTTTAGAGGCAATGAATGATACGACACAATAGCACGAACCAGAACGACACGGTTATAAAGCACGATTATTGAGAGAAATGATACGAAGAGACACGACATGAAAGATACAAAATTGTTAATTTAATTAAAGTAATTAACATTCATTATTATATTTATAATCAAATAAAATTTATAACATGCAAAACGGGATAATGAGGACGAATACGACACGATAACACGAATTGTCACTCTACTCGGTATATCTTCTGTCAAAATTCCATAAGAAGGAAAACACATGATATCTATATATTTTTGGGATTAGTAGTTTGGACCTGTTTAATTAGAAAGTTGAGATTGCATTTCATCGGCATGAATGAACTTTGCTAAATCAACATGTGTAAATTTCATTTTTGAATGTCTTTCCCTCCGAGAGAAACACAAAGAAACATAAATTGTTCATTTCCCTTCGTGATTGAAGAACTTAATTTTTTATTTTTTATTTTATTTTCCTAATGATTGAAAAAAAAAAGTGAGAAATAGTACATCAAATAGACTAGAAGCCTATAAGTGAGAAAGTGGGAGGTGAATAGGCTATGACTAATTTAAAAAATAAACCCCCTTATTTTTGTAACGTTAAGATGTTTTAAATGAGAGAGAGAGTGAGAAGTGTATTGGAGGAATAATAATATTGGGGCAAAGGATGCTAAATGTAGTATGCCAAAATGCTAAATACAATATGCAAATAAATAACTTGACCCTTTTGCCCCCCGAACATATCGTGCCTGTATTTTATTTTGAATTATTTGAAGATAAAAAATGGTGAAATCGGGCTAGTCCTCTCCCATGAATTTGTAACCGCTAAACTCTTCGACATTTTGTATTTACCAGTAAAAGGCACTTTTTGAGTAAAAGGACAAAAATGCCCCTAATGAACCAAGATGCACTATACTGTCAGTAACTCAAGGCATTGCGATGCACAATTTATGCCTTACGAATCCAATTTGTGCATTGGGATTTTCTGCATCGTAAATCTAATTTATGCATCGTGAATCCAATATCTGGATCGCAAATCCATTTTTTTACATCGGGATTTGCTATTATATTCTAATTCCAAATTGATGTATTCCAATTTCATTTCATACATATGCATCGTGAGTGAAATTCGATGCATCACAAATCAAAATTGAATTGCAGTGTATGATTTATAATTGTGTAACAGGCATTTCAATTTTGTAGCGATGCATCGCCTTTCCAAATTAATGCATCGCAGTTTCAAATCGAAGCATCGCAAATAAATTTTGATGTGTCATGATTCAAAAATGATGCAAATTCTTACCGAGTATTTCGTCGAACAATGTATATGCATATTCAAAAGGTGTGTATCGAATATACAAAAGATAAGTATTAAGTAACATAACAAATGTGTAGAATGCATTGCAATTGGATATACAAAACAATCATGGATCCATTCAAGACAAATGCAAATCCTTCGAATATCCACTTCGGAATAGGGTTGAAAATCAAAAGACATCAATTCCTTCATTTTCTTGCCTTAGTTGTATTTTTCAATGTGGGAAGGGGAGCTAATTAATCTATAGTACGAGTAAGGTTAATTGATCTTGGATCTCAACTGGAAGACATAGGCCCACGTTCGTTGAATTGTAACGATCTCCTAAAGCAAATTAATCCCACTCACCAATAAGTTATAAAGTAAGAGTGGAACCGATGGAGAGGATTTAAACCTCATTCGTTGACCCAACAATTGTAATTTTCGAACAATTTAGATACAATAAAAGGTACGAAAATGGAGGCATCGAAAATAGAACTTCAAGATGTCGTCGACGAAGAAAAAGGTACGGAGGGAAAAGGACTGAGAAGTAGTTTGGCGTTTTTTGTTGATACAGGTTTTTAGGAACAATTTAACAAAAGTTGACTTTGGCGGTTATAAAAAGAAATTAGGAACTAAAGCGGTTAGTGTTTTGGGAAAAGGGACCGGCTTGCAATTATCCACACAACAACAAAAAAAACCAAGTCAACCTAAACCGCCCCTACCCTTTCAAGGTTGGCCTTTACACCTAGAGCTGTCAAGATGGGTTGGGTCAACACACGGGTCATAAAATCCCAAAAATTGGTAGGGACGGGTTGACCACAAGGTGGTGGGTCGGGAAAATGTGAACTCAACCTAACCTAACATGGTTTGTGGATCAGATGGGTCAGCCCACCATTTTTTTCTCACACAACTGTGGTGGAAATTCGGCGCTATTGTTTTTGCATGAGGTGTCACCATGTCGGTTGATTGATGTGCGACATAGACGTAAAGAGAGAGAAAGAGAAAAAGAGAGAGAAGGGGGCTGATAGCGAAAGGGATTGTGATGTGAGTCGTGAGAAGATAGAAAGAAGGCGAGAAGAGTTGAAGAATGAAGATTGAAGTATAATTCTTCGAAGAAGAAGAGGCAAAGATTGTGATGAGAAATTAAGAAGAAGACGAGTCGACTCAATAATTGAAATGTTTGCCGCCTATGAGTGATTTTTTTTTTACTTTTGTGTAATTTTAATTTATTAAATTACTCTAAAAGACTAAAACTTAATTATCTCTTCCAACTTATGGGTCAACCCATGATCCAGATGGGTCAAACCCATATGACCCACATTTTTATGGTCTAATGTTTTTCCCACACAATCCACTCTTTTTAAGTGGTGGGTGGGTTGACTCAACGAGTCCAACCCATTTCGATAGCTCTATATGCACCTGGCTCCCCCCACCCCCTATGCATGTCAGCCCAACCACCCACCTCTCAAAGAAAAAGGCCCAAAATCCCACCCTTACCCCATGAAAGCTGGCCCACCAACGCGGTCTCATAAAAAAAGAGTGGTCTTTTACGATTGAAAAAAAAATGGTAGACTTTTGGGGTTATAAATTTTGAAAAAGAGACCGGCCAGAATTTGACAAAAAAAAAATCAATCAATCAAGCAAATGGCTTAGGATATTTTGGTCAAGTTTTTTTTTCCGCGTGTTGTATTTAGGATGCCCATATCCGTGTGATGTTTTTTTTTTGGTTGAGTGTAAAATTAGTATAATGATATTTTAGATATTTTCATCATATTCAAAAATATTTAATAACATTTCTAACGGTAACTACTAGAGGGTGAATTGGCATAAGGGATCAAATGAATATAGTTAAAAAAAAGAAGGTAAAGTATTATTTAAATCCAACTTAAAATAAAGCATCTTGAACACAAAAAGAATTTATATCAAAATTTGAAACTATTCCACAAACTTTATTAACCAAACACTTTGAATAAAAAATATCAACAGCATTGTAACCAACGCTCAATATTCATTACTCTTTAGGCAAGGGCACTGTTGAACTATCCTTCCCTTCTAGAAAGAGGTTAGCGTTAGTTCATGTTCTGTTTGTTTCAGAAATTAGGAAGAATCTTGTATCTGCAAATCGAATTCAAAAAATGTATGAATTTTGGGAAAAAAGACAGACAGGTCAACCCGTTTTAACACGATTCATTTCGACCCGTTTGATACTCGAATTTTGATGGGTTTCGACCCGTTTGGATATGTTACTCGTTTCAATCCGACCCAACAAACTTAATTGTTATGCTTGATTGCGGGATTCATTGCCCAAATGTTACACATTGTTTAAGCAGCTGAGTCAAGTTTTTAACCACTTAGATGCACATTAATTATCAAGTTTCTCATTAAACCATTAACCAAGTTGAGTATTTACTTGATAAACAATGCACATTAAATAAGAAAATTAAAGATATAATTGGAATTCAAAATTAGATACTACGAAGCGCAAATGGTATTAGTCAAAAATAATTTTAACTTCTTTATTTATATGGAAAATATTTTATATTTAGATTTTTTTAAAATGTATGTGTGGAAGACATGTTATTGCGTTGGCAACTAAAAATATTATTCAATAACCTATTACTTATATATAGACTTCGCAATTGAGTGGGTTGGGTCGGGATTGTACGAGTAACATGTCAGAACACATTAGAACAAAAATATCAAACGGGTCAAGATGTCGCAGGTTGAAATGGCCGTGACGGGATAAAACGGGTCGCCTAGTTTTAACCTTGATTCCCCCCCTCCCCCAAAATCATACAGTTATCTAGTGTAAAAATTATCGGGTCAAAATAGGCAACAAGTTCAATCCGTTTTAACCCGATCCAAAATGTTCATATTTTTTGGTCGAAACGAGTTACCCATTTTGACCCAATAAAGTTAACGGATTCGGGTTTTAATTGTCATGCCTATTTATATCCACTCGTGCTTATAGTTTTGCTCATCTAATTTAAATTCGAAAAAATTGCAGCCCGGTCCATTTTTTTAAACTTTTAATCGTTAAAGTATATATTTTTATTTTTAATCGGAAAAAGTCACTTTTGGTGTCAAAATGACTATGATACCCTTAATAAACCGTAGGCGCGCGACGGAGGTCATTATTTTTGCACCGCGATTCATCAATTTTATCGAATTATTTTTTGAACCGCGATTCAATAGTGTAATTGCTAGTCTATTTTTCGACCGTGAATCATCAATTTTAGTGCATTAATTTTTGAACCGCAATACAAAATCATAAAGAACCAGATCACGTCCACCACATGTTTCTTCCATCTCCTCCGTTGTAAGCCTTCTTCTTCCTATTCTTTCTTCGCCTTTGTCCCAACTGAAAAATTCTTCAACCCAGCACATATCAATTATAGTTTCGTATTTCATGAATAAAAAAAACTCGTTTACCTTTCGGGGGCGTTGCCCCCAAACCCAACGACCTGACCAGGCAGGTTGATCCCCGTTTTGTTGCGAACAATCATGATTTTCGAATTCATCAAAGTATGTTGCCGGAGTTGTTGAAGAAAACGATGACATTTTTGGGACAATATTTCGAAAAGTAATCTTTTGCGATTGAAAAAAAAACTATAGATTTTTGGGGTTAGAAACTTAAAAAAAAAAAAGACCGGCCAGAATTTTCGCTTTTTTTATTTAATTTGTTACTAGTCCTTTTGGTTTCATAGGCTTTGGAATTCACATTAGCCCTTTGAACTTCCAATTAAGTGTCATAACTCATAACTATGCCCAAAGACGACTTTATCAAGAAGGCCCTTTCCACTACTCATTTTACATCTATATATGTGCTGGAGATCTATTTAAAAAGAAGAAACGGTAATCCAAAAAGTGAGATAAGGATGGAAGGACGAAAATGGGAAGAATTACCAATGGACTGTTTGGTGGAAGTTTTAGGAAGAGTGGGAACCGGATCGCTGCTTCTCGACGTTCCCTTCGTCTGCAAGTCTTGGTTCAAGGCCACTCTCTCTCCTTATTGCTGGCAAGAACTTGACTTTTCTGATATATCAAGTGGCCCTTTTTTGCATCCATTTAGACGCCAATATCGACTTAAGGGGGAAATCTGTGTGACAAAGTTCATAAAGTATGTTGTCGATCGTAGTGCTGGTTGTGCCACAATGGTTAAGCTGTCATTTTGTTATTTAAAAGAAGAAGCACTCACTTATGTTGCTGACAAGTAAGTTCAGTTTTTTTAACATATATATGGCGTTACTAATTGCTATTATTGACTAATTTGATTATTCATTTGTAGATGTCCTGCTTTGAAGAAGTTGGTGCTCTATCCATCATCTCCATCTACTATGTTGGCCCTGTCATTGGTTATTAGCAAATTAAAAAATTTGGAATTGCTTGATATTGGGGGTTCTGGTTATCTATTTAAAGATATTGTAACCAAAATTGGCGCTCACTGTTAAAATTTTATGGCCCTAAGTTTTGTTGATTGGCACGGGCTTGATATAGAGGAAGAAGAAATATTGGCCATAGTTAGTTGTTTGCCTAAAATTAAGTGTTTTATCTCTGAGGGTGGTATACTTGTCAAGGCAGAACCTGATCAAAATTTTGAAAGGTTGTGTGGAACTTGTGCTTTTGGATGTTGGTGGTTGCAGGGATATTGATGACTATGATGATGAACTATTGAAGCTTGCTGCCAACATCCCTTCATTTGATTGTTCTGCTCGGCCTTTTTTGGACTGCCTTTGTAAATATAATGATGACGGTTGTCATGATTATGATTCTGATATTAATTATTATTCTGATTGAGGATTGGTTTGTTGTTGAAGTTAGACACTATAGACTTCCTTTCTTTGATTTTGATGAACTTAACAGTCGTAACTTCTAATCTTTTGCCTTATTCTGCTAATAGCATTTCTCATATATAAATCGGTTTGTGTTGTCCTTTCCTTTTGCTTTTTATGACTTGCTCCTCGAAATTGTGTCTTATTATGACTCTTTATGACAGTAAATATTTGTTGAATATAACTTATGAAAGATGATCTTATGTGTATTTTGTGTTAGTCGGTTTTTCTTGATCTAATTAACTCAAAGAGTTGAGTTATGTGATCGAGACTATTTCTTCTTTACTAAATCTGTAAAATGGTTTTTCAGAAAACTTACTCATATTTATTTAGCTTTTCTTGAACCCTAACTCTGTGCTGGCGTTGAACCTTTTTTGTAAGCTATATTCAAGGACACTATTTATACAAATTTTGCCTCATTAAATTACATGAATCAATATTTTTTACATCTTGTTTAAAATCATTAGAGGACACTAATTTTTGAATGGAAAGAGTTATCTACATTAAATGTTCTCTCTATTTTTAAATTATTGACATTTTTTATTTGACACACCCTTTAAAGAAAATTGATTGTATAAATATTGATAAAATATGTAGTTTTCTTTAACGCCCTTAAGGATGTAACCATAATTAAAATGGGTATAATAAATAAGGATAAATTGGTAAAAGTATTTTCTTTAAAAAGAAAGTTTTGAAATAAGAGAATTATTTTAGAACGATGTAAAAAAGAAAGGATGAAGATATTAATTTGGAAAAGGAGGAGTATTTGTTAGCAGAATTTGAAATATATTTTGTAATTAATGAAAGACATGTAATTGTATAGATTCTTTGTTACATCTATTATGTAGAAGTGTGATGTTTGTACTCTCATCTTAAGCGACGTTGATAAGTAATGTGTAATGAACCTCTTGTGTTGCATGGAAATGGCAGATTCAAGCCTTTATTGTTTACGGGCATTATCTAAATTATCCAAAGAAAATTCAAAATAATTATACAATGACTAATGCAACTGTGGATTTAATCTTAAGTGGTTATGCGTAATTCACATTGTTTATCTACAATTTGAACAAATTTAATTGTCACATCTTATTTACATTTTTCATTTCTTTTAAAAATCCTTGATAACATCTAAATTTTTTCACATTCACATTAATATTAGAGTTGCTCTTAACGTAGTTAAATTTTAAGGGGAACAAGTGTGAAGTTTAAAAACTTGAGAGGGTCGCTGCCACCCTTGGCCACCCGTATATCTGCTGATCAAAAATCCAATAAAAGGAACATATATGATATTAGAGCAAGACTTTCCTATATCTGCAACCTTGTCAGATTTTAGGATTTGTAAGGTATAAACTTTGCTAAATCAATGAGTATTGTAAGGTATAAACTTTGCTAAATCAATGAGTAAAGTTCTTTTTTATCTCTAGGTATTCTTGCAGAAACTAATAAAGTTTAGGAATAACGGCATAGCCTTTTTATTTATTGAACCACTTATTTATACGAAGAGTTACAATTAGGGTTACACTTAGAGTAGGATACAAGAAGCATATACAAGGAAGGTAACATAATAAGGAAATAATTATACAAATAATTACCACAAACTAATAATTACAAATAAATAAGAATAAATAATAAATATATTATTTTCTAATATACTCCTGCAAGATGGATGTCCGAGAGGAGAGACCAATTTTGTGAAGTAATTGATGAAACCGCTGGTGAGCAAGAAGCTTGGTCAAGGCATCGGCCAACTGATCGGCCGAGGAGACATGACAAACTCGCATAAGCACATCCTGAACTTGTTGCTTGATGAAATGAAAGTTCAGGGCCACATGCTTCATGTGAGTATGAAAAACTAGGTTCGAGCAGAGACCCGTGGCGCCCACATTGTCACAGTAAATGACTAGTTGAGTCGAGGAGGTTACTCCAAGTTCACCAAGAAGAAAATACAATCCACATGACTTCAGCTGCAGTGGCAGCCACTGCTCGGTATTCATCTTCAGTCAAGGAGCGAGCAACAGTGCGGTGTTTCTTAGAGCTCTAAGATATCGGGTTGCTTCCAAGATAGACAATGTAGGCATCAGTGGATGTGTAGTCATCCTTGTTTCTAGCCCAGTCAGCATCAATGAAGGCATGGAGAGCAGGAGGAGCTAGACTGGCGATGAAGGAGGATGCCCGCATTGATAGAGCCACATAGATACCGAAGAACTTGTTTGACTGCATTCCAATGCTCGGTGGTCAGCCTATGCATGAACTAAGAGAGTTTGTTAACAGCGAAGGCAACATCAGGCCAAGTAAGAGACATGTATTGGAGACTCCCGACCATTGCTCGAAATTTTGTCGAATTTGTGTAGACAGTGCCCATATGAAGAGTTAAGGTAGGCGAGGTAGCAAGGGGCGTAGCCACTGGGCAAGCATCGGCCATGCATGTGCGAGCAAGGAGATTAGCAACATACCCATACTGGGAGAGCAGAAGACAACTTGGGCGCTTAACAACTTCAACCCCAAGGAAATAGTGAAGATAACCAAGGTATTTGAGCGAGAAGCGATTAGTGAGAAGGGATATGAAAGTTTGAACTGCATCGGGCTGGTTCCCAGTGACGATGATGTCATCCACATAGACATGGAGATAGATGATGTTGCCCGCAGTACGAAGGATGAACAGTGTGTCGACCACCGAGTTTTTGAAGCCAGAGTCAAGGAGAAACTGACGCATCTTATTGTACCATGCTCGGGGAGCCTGCTTGAGACTAAAAATAGCCTTGTGAAGCCGACACACATGTTGAGGTTTGTCCTTGTCTGTGAAACCAAGTGGTTGGGCCATGAATACCTCCTCTGATAGATTGTCTTAAAAAAAGGCATTGTTCACATCCAATTGTTAAAGATCCCATCCTTGACAAACGGCCAGCGAGAGAACAAGACGAACAGTGGTCGGTTTAACCACTGGGCTAAAAGTCTCATGATAGTAAACCCCTGGTCGCTAGTGAAATCACTTAGCCACTAGGCAAGCTTTGTAGTGATCAATAGTGCCATTAGCATGTCTTTTGATGTGGTAGATCCACTTACAGCCAACAATATTGTGAGCATATGCCGAATGGACCAGATCCCAAGTTCCATTGCGAGCTAGTGCATCAAATTCCTTAGACATGGCCTGACGCCACTTCACATCCTTTAGATCTTGAGTGACACATGATGGTTCACTGTCCGCTGCCAGTTGAACAAAAAGTCTCAATTTGGTGATGGGTTTGTTGATGTTGTTTTTAGAGCGAGTAACTACGGATGAAGTTCCAGAAGCAACAAACACATGAACAGGGTCAGCGGGCACGGGCACAGGGACATGACCACGGTCAGCGAGCATAGAAACTGGGACAGCCAACACAGGACTAGTAGTGGGCATGGGGCAAGTGGGCATAATGCTATCCTCGGGCATAGAGTTGGGTGCCGAAGAGGGTTGAGCAGCAAACACAGGACTAGTAGCGGGTAGTGGTGAGGGTGGTTGAGGCTGGTGTATGGACGAGCTGAGATCAACCACATTTTGATTAGTGTTAGGAGAAACTGACAGGGAGGCATTGGAGCGAGCAGCCGACGGTGTGTATGAGTGGCCGAGCAGTTCATGAGGAGGTAGCCAAGAGACACTGGCGTAGGTATCGGTGCGAGCAAAGTAGGTGGGCAATGTGGACATTGGAAAGGTAGACTCGACAAATCGAACATGACGCGAGATGTACATCTTGGTGGTGCTCGGATCATAACAGAGATAGGACAAGGAAGACACAGTGGAGCGGCCGAGTTTATGAGCGGAGTAAGGGCGGAGCCAAGGGTAGTAAAGACAACCAAAGGCGCGAAGTTTGGAGTAGTTTGGCGGAGATCCAAAAAGTTTATGGTATGGAGACTAGCGAGCAAGAGTGGGTGTTGGTAGTTGATTTATGACGTAGGCCGCTGTTTTGAAGGCAAACAACCAGAAAGGTAGCGGAAGAGATGCATGAGAGAGGAGGGAGAGACCAATTTCGACAATGTGGCGATGGAGATGTTCCGAGAATCCATTGTGTTCCAGGGTATGAGGGGACGAGGTGAGGTGAGAGATGCCATGGGCTGACAGGTAGGCGAGCAAGCCAAAATCCCGGGTAAGTCTCATGTACTCACCTCCATTGTCCGAGTGAAGTGTGACAATGGTTGTTTTAAAAAAGTTTTTGACCAAGGCTTTAAACTTGGGAAGGGGGAGGTCCAAACATCAGTATAAATAGCTTGAAGAGGGAGAGTAGACACAATAGTATTTTGATGAAAAGGAAGTTTATGACTTTTATTAGAAAGACAATCATTACAAAGAGTGCAAGAAGTGTCTAATGCTAAACCTAGGTTAGAGAGAATCTGACTTTGGACGGGGCCATACGGATGACCAAGGCGATGATGCCAATCCTGGTGGGAGACTTTGGAGTTGACACAAGCAGAGGGGCGAAGAGAGGGAGCTATGGTCGGCCATTCATACACACCATCCTTAGACTGTCCGATCAGCGGTATTCTCCCTGTCAGTAGATCCTTCACATGAAAAGAAGATGATAAGAACTCAATAGACATGTTGTTAGATATGCAGAATTGAGATATGGATATGAGATTGTGTTTCATGTTGGGAACAAACATGACATTTTGTAAAGTAAAGGTGTGTGCAGATGTGGGGAAGATAGAAGAACCATTTTTGGAGATATGAAGTCATGTACCATCACCAATGACCATGCCATCCATGCCCGTATAGTTTGAGTGAAGATGAATATTGCCAAGGTCGTTGGTAACATGGTGAAAAGCACCATTGTCGAGAAGCCAACCCGGGGTCCCTGTGTCCGTTGTGGTCACAAGGTATGCATGTGGATGCCTTGAGTAGTTACTAGCCGAGGTGGAGGCAGCGGGCAGGGTTATGGTGGTGACCAATTGAAAGTTGGGGCAGCGAGCAACTGTGTGTCCCTATTGGCGACAGCCCTAATACTTACCAAGATAAGGTCATTATTGGCGAGGAGCAGAAGCCGAAGACTACTGAGAGGGTTGCCAAGGTTGAGTGGGAGCTACCCGAGCTTACGAGGAGGAGCGAGCATTTGAGTTGTTGTTCCTCAAGGTAGCAATACTCGCAGAGACAGGATGCGAGAAGGACGTGGGCTGGGAATGCTTCAGGAGTAGTTCGCGATTGATGAGTTTTTCATGGAGCTCATCAAACGATATGGGAGTGTCCCGGACTTCCACCACATCCACAATGTGGCGGTAGTCATCATCCAAACCACCAAGGATGGTCTCAATAAGATCCTTGTGGTCAAGCGGTTTGCCCAGAGTCACAAGTCCATCTACCCGACTTTTGACATACTGCATATAGTCGGAGACCAACTAAGAGCCCTTGGATGCCCGCTTGAGGTAGTCTTTGATCTGCTTGATGTGGTCGCGAGTCGGGCAAGCATAGGTGTGAGCCAGAGTTTCCCATGTTTCACGGGTAGTAGTTGTCTATTGGATCAACGGAACCAGGGGAGCAGATAGGAAACCAACAAGAGCTCCAAACAAGAGTTTATCTTCCCGAATCTAGGGTTGGTAGTGTGGGTTTGGTGTGGGAACGTCCTTGGATGATTGAGCATCCTTGGTTAGGACTGTGGAAGGCGGGTAGGGTGTGATCCGTCAATAAACTTGTAGAGATCATAGCTAATGAGGGTGACCTCAACTTGGAGTTTCCAAGCTATGTAGTTAATGGAGGTAAGTTTGGTAATGTTGTGGTGGGAGATGTTGATGAGGTCGAAGGTTTGTGTGGGATCAATAGGGTTTTTAATGGTGAGGGAGTGATTTCCGTTAGCCATGGTGAAGGGTGGTTAGGGCGGCAACTAGAGGAAGGAGAAGAAGGTTTAGGAGCAAAGCTTTGATATCATGTAGAAACTAATAAAGTTCAGGAATAACGACATAGTCTTTCTATTGATTGAATCACCTATTTATAGGGAGAGTTACAATTAGTGTTACACTTGGAGTAGGGTACAAGAAACTTATACAAGGAAGATAACATAATAAGGAAAGAACTATACTTGATAATTACCACTAACTAATAATTACAAATAAATAAGAATAAATAATAAATAATAAATAATAAATATATTATTCTCTAATAATTCTCTTTGACCCGCGCGATTCCATCAACGATAAGTTCTCCAACCCTCAATGGTTTCATTAATTTTTTCTTGATTATGTGATTGTTTCTTTAATTGACTTACTTCATTAATTATGATTTGGTCTAACTGGGAAGGGTGCGAAATTGGTCCTATTTTACAAAATCTTAAGTTTTGTTTGTTTTTTTCGTACTTAGTTTCAATTAATTTTTTCCTTCATTAGTCCTATTTTTCATTTTTATGCCACCGATTGGCTGGGATGGGTACGAAATTGCTCCTTCAAGAAGAAGCAAGGTGTATAGTGATGTGGGTCTCCTTAGTTTGGCCATACTAACTTGGTTAAACCCACTACTTAGTTTGTTCTAAATCTTTCCTTTAAAGCTACCTTCTTTGTCCTACGTTATTCATAGCAATACTTCTAAGGTTGAATACTCTTGGAGTTGGGTATAGAAAACTAAGCATAGAAACATACAAAAACCCAAGAATTTTACAGCATAGTCAATAATTTTTATGACTATTTTGTTAATTACTTTCAATCTATTTGAATCGTCTCCGCCGTAAGCCGCCCTCTCCCCCGTAGGACATCTTTGCCAGAATCTGTAACTTTATAAGAAATTATATACATGTCTGTTGACTCCGTGACTCTGGACAAGTCATGAATTCTATTGGCACCTCTGTCTCTTTGGAAGCTCATATGTTAGCCAAGGCATTTCAAACCTTGAGAGATCATATTAAAAATCTTTAAGTAAGCAATTACATGTAGCATTGGCTGAACAAGGAGGGAAACTTACAGATTGAAATTACAACACAAGCTCGGAAAGAGAAAAGTAAGAGTGCAAACCATAGCAGTAGACGGCTACAGTATAAGCTCTACTTCACATAAATCTTGGAGAACTTAAGCTAAGAGTTACAACTTACTTTTCCAATGCTCCCTCTATTCCTAAATTATTATTATTTTGATAAGTACGTAAGCCGCCCTCTCCCACGTAAGCCATCTTTGCCAGAATAACTTTATAAATTCTTCTTTTAGTGTGTTTCAATTTGTAGTTGAATTCTTCTTTGTAATTGAATTGAATCAGCTTGTTTGAGTTGATCTTCTTCATTTTCTGTTCTAACTTGCCTTTCTTTAAGCTTTCTTTAGGTTGATTAATTATTTAAGTTTTTTTTTGGCACAACAGGTTGCTTGATTTGATCTTCTTCCATTTTTCTTCTTCCTTCTCGAGCCCACCGTCTTCGCCATAAATCGCCCTCTCCGCCAGAATCTGTATTACTCTCCTATTCTCTCATGGCTTGAGTTGGTCTTCTTCCATTTTTCTTCTTCCTTCTCGAGCCCACCGTCTTTAGGTTGATTAATTTAAGTTCCTTTTTTTTTTTTTTTTTTGGCACAATAGCTTCCTTGAGTTGATCTTCTTCCATTTTTCTTCTTCCTTCCCAAGCCCACCGTCTCCGCCGTAAACCGCCCTCTCTGCCGGAATCTGTAAGTTTTATTTTCACCCCTCAATTCTCTCCTCTCTTTTATCTGTGTCGAATTTTTTTCTCCTCTCTTTTCTCTCTGTTGAATTCTTTTTTTTGTATGTGTCGGTAGGGTCAATGTACAAATCTTCAAGCACTGGAAAAGGATGATCATGTTGCATTAATCTGTGATTAACTTTCGATCAGCACAACAGATTCATATCTGTAATTGACTTTTAAAAATAAATTGTCCATCTCTCTCTCTCTCTCTCTCTCTCTCTTCAAATGTATCAAAAAGGATGGAGGATTTTTTCAAGCACTAGACTATTAAAGGATGATCATGTTGCATTAATATGTATTTGATTTTTTTTGCACAACAGGTTGCTAGGGGTGATCTTCTTCCATTTTTCTGTCCTAATCTTGAATCGTCTTCTTCTTCTTCCATTTTTTTGTTGATAAGCTTATAATTTTCCTTGTATTTTCATTATTTTTTCAGACTTTTATTGATTATTTTGAGCTTTGGTTAATAATTAATTGCATTTGAGATACTATTTTTATGTATTTTGTGTTTCATGTAGGTATCTCAAAGATATTCGAGGTTTTATAGCTCAATACGTGTAAATCGAGGCAATTCCGGACTTCAATGTTGAGTTTTGATGCTTGCCGTTAAATTTCGTCAAGTATTTCAATGCACAGCAGGCTAACGGAAGCTATCAGAGGCTAACAGAGGACTAAATCGCGAAGCCTGGGAGCAGAGGGTCTTCGGCAGCCTCAATGAAAAAGACAGGGGCACCGGAGCAATTTCAAAAAGCTGGAGGGCAGCGCTGACAACCGGCAGAAGCTGCATTAATGTGTTGTCGGCCTCACAGCCAGCCACGTCGCCCTGCCTCCTTCGTGTCTGACCCGCGTCTTCTCTTCCGGATCCGGATCCAACCCGCGACCCATCCAGCCCACCTGCCTCCATTCCAGCCCGTTTCCACCTCACTGCCCAACCCATATGACCCCTGGAGCAACCCGCGTGTTCTTCCCTAGTCCAACCCAAGCCCATCCGTGACCCAACTCCCTTGTTTCTTCCCAAATTGCCCCCAAACCTCCACCAAACTTGCCCTCTCCTTGGTTGGGCCTCTTCCTAGCGAATTTTGAAAGGGTTTGGGGGCACCTCGGACAATGATTGGAACAAAAAAAGCAGGAACTGACAACAACCAAAAAATTCAGCCGTCATTTCCATTTTTCCCATTTTTTTCATCCACTCTCAAATCCTTCCCCATTGTTTGATCAAGCCAAAGAGGGCGGGGAACAATCTGAAAGGAAAGAGGAACAGGAGAAGCAGTAACACAAATTCAGCCGCCATTTCCATTTTTCCTCCACTCTCCATTTTATTTCTTCATTGTTGTTCAAGGCAAAAGGCTAAGGAATTTCAATCATCTCCTCTATTGAAAGTATTGTACACTTTACTCTCTATTTTTATTTAATGACAATATCTATATATATATATATATAAAGCAAGGTAGTCTAAAAATAGCAAAATCCCTCCAAAATTTGTCTTCCTAAAGTAGAAAGTCATTTATGTGTAATAAAAGTTGTGGGCCATGTATTGAAAACATAAATTAATTGATTACATGTGTCATAATTAATCAAATACAACCTTAATATAAAGAGTTACGATATTACGAGCTAGAGCTTGTGATATTATTACAAGCTTGAGTGTTAGTGCTGTTAGATCAAATCTACTCAAAATTTTACACCATTAGATCAAATATGGTATTTTCTAAATAATGATGTAAACATTCCAAATCACCACCAACTTAATCATCCAACGACTCAAACACTAAAGCTCGTATTAATATCACAAGCTCTAGCTCGTAATATCATTTGTCTAATATAAATACTCTCTTGGTATATGAAAACCAAATATTGCCTTGAAATATGAACAAACTTCTAATGAATTGAAAACAAAGTTAGCAAAATATTTCAACATCATTAAGATCTTAATTTTATTGTTCATTTTACATGTTATAAATCGATATCATAATTTTTTATAGTATTCTGCACGTTAAGAAATTTGTTGTCTTATAGAAGATAAAATATGATGAACTTAAACATCGGCTTTTGCCAACATATATTATAAAAAATATATACTTTTATTTTTATATTAAATCAAGAGTCCCGACAAAAGTGTGTTTATTCAAATATTGAAACAGAAAAAAAATAAGATAACAAATCATGATTTAATTTCAATCCAAGCATGTAGGTCAAACAAAAAAACCTTGAATATTAACCAACGAACCAAATTTCATCAAATCCGAACTAGATTTTTTTGTAAAAATATTGTTGTTTGTTTGGTTTTAAATACTCAATCCCCCAAATCTAATTATTATTGTATTTAAAAAATCAAATAATATTTTATTGTAATTTTTTTACCAACTAATCATTAAAAGACTTGGATATCACATTGTATAAGCTAAAATTTGAATGCAGGTAATTTTGGAGACAAAATAACACAAGAATGTCATTGTCTCCATCAGTAAAAACAAGAATATCACATTTAGATGACAGTAAAATCACAAAACGAAAAAAAAAACTTGATTATTGAATCGCTCAATCAATAGGCCCAAGCCTAAGTCACGTGCTCGGCACATTTCCTGCAATCACGAGCAGAGCACGAGTATTCCAAAACCCGATTGCGGAGCGGACAGCAGTCAGACATTGTCCATTATAATGTGTGTTCAAAATCTGGGGGTTAAACGCCAAGGTTACATCGAGCTGGGGGCTCACCTAGCGGGCAAGTGATCAACGAGCTGGGTGAACCACCCAACGGACAAATGTTTATCGAGCAAGGCTTACCATGCTCAGTTATGAAAGTAACAGTCATCCTGAACGTGGGCAGTTATTTCTGAGGAACTCGCTCCCACATTCATGATCAAACCATTGCGGTAAACATGACAGTTAATACACCCGCCATGCATGCCACAACATTTAATGAGGAGTTATTCAGTTTCCCACACCGGCTATAAAAACCCCTCAAAACAAAGGAGGGAGGTACGTGATTCATATACTAAGGCTAAATTCTATTAGTTTGCTTACTCAATTGAGTGTTAGCTAATTCTCACGCTGGAGGGCTTTTGCAGGGAAAGTCCCTGCCCAGTTTACGGTTGTTGTTTGCATTTCAGGATTGGACCTTGAAGATTTGGGATAGATTGAAAGTCAGATATCCGAGTTATTAAGCCCAGTGTATCCTTAGATTATTTTGGACGCGTCAATTACAAAAATATAATTAATATCGAAATAGTACTACTTAACGAATCTAAATCTTCATCACAATTATTGAGACAACTTATTGACATATTTGAAACTAAAGTGCACATCTAATGAAATGGACCAAAAGTAAAAGTAATTCATTGATATATCTATAAAAATATAAAGAAGCATAAATAGAAAATTATTTTTCCATCTCCATCGGACCCGTTGAAAAAATATTTTAAAACCATAAATATCTTAATTTTATTGTCCATTTTACATTTTAATAAATCGAAATCAAAAATTTTAATAATATTTTATACATTAAAAATTTGTAGTCTTATAAAAGATAAAATATAATGAACTTAAAACAATCGGCTTCAGTCAACGTGTATTCTAAAAAAATTATATTTTTATTTTTATGTAAAACCAAGATAGTCCTTACAAAAGTGTATTTATTAAAATATTAGAAACATGAAAAAAATAATAATAATAACAAACCAATACTTATAATTTCAACCAGAGCAAACATGTAGGTTAAACAAAAGTTAAGGTCAATCATTGGTACTATCATATGCAATAACGATTAACAATAGTTAAGGACAATCATTGCCACATATATGACACTTCTTGAAGTATAGTTCAAAGCAAATCATGATTTTTTGGTTCACAAATCGTTCTGATTTAAAAATATTGATTGATATGAGATAAATAAGGAAAACCAACAAAATAACACAACAAATGTTGTGTATAATGAATTCAGAATCTATCATATTACCGATACAATGATGTATTTCTATTTAGATAGTTGCAATTCATTTTTTTAATTTTATTTATTGTCTTTGTTTTATTTAAATAAAATTTAATTAAAAAAATATATATGTCTGTGCGTTAAACGTACAGGTGTAAGACTAGTTTGTTATTAAAGATTTGATTTATTTCCTTAGCATTATGAATTCAATTAATTGCCTAAGGTTTTGATATAAATTGGGTTGTATGTTGTGATTTTAATTTGGGGTGTTGCAATTAATTGATATTCACTAATTTTTGGGTATTATGTTGTGCTCTTAATGCTTGTATTGATTTGATCACTCATTACATGATTTTAAAAATTATTTAGTGCGTGAAAGTGACTTGATAATTTTGGAAAATACAACATAGTTGTCTTTGGGTTGGGTTAGTCTATATTATTAATCATCTTTAAGATAGTCAATTGGGGTTTTGCGTTATGAAGTGATTAATTGGATAATTTCATACGTAGCGAAAGCCCGTGATTTTATACTTTTAATTAGCACCGTTATACGAAGCGAAAGTCCTTAACAGTGATTTTTGAATCTCCGACTTCCAAAAAAATAGAATAATTTTAATAGCAATCCCTTATTAAATTACAACGAAAGAGCCAATTAAAAGTCAAAACCCTAGATCCTCTCTCATTGAAGTCAATCTTATTTTTATATTGCTTTATTTAATTTTTTGCTTTAGCTTAATTAATTAGTCAATTCACGCAAAAATCGATCGTCTAAATATAATTAAAATTGCAACGTGCTTGGTATTCATCAAAAACAACCAAATTGCTTCCTCGTGGGTTCGACACTCTACTTATTCACTTTATTACTTGTTTGACCGGATAATCTTGTCTGCGTTGCGTTTTCGCATCAACATCTGTCTTTTTTTTTTTTTTCAATTCCCTCCAAATTTGGCTAGAATGCTATGAAACAAATACCAAGAGGCCAACCTTCCAGATTGGTTCATGAAAGGTTGAATTGTCATTAATTGTCGAACTCTTAGTTTCCCTGCATGTTGAGATTACATGTTATACATGCAAACTATAAATAAGGGAAGTTCTCCATGGGCCACTCTTTAATATATATATTTTTGAAGTCTTAGTTTTCCTGTATTTCCAAATGCGAACAGAAATACTATACTGGATATTGCTAAGTTGGTTTGCATTGTTCTTCTTAGACTTGACATTTATTTTATTCTGAGTGTTGTGATTACATGTTAAACATTAACTTTAGTTTTTTTTTTCTATTACAAATTATAATGGAAAATGAATAAACTCACTACAACATGAATCCTAAGGCCCACTTTGTTGTTGTTCATCAAGGATCAACCTACTCAAAATGCACAATTGGTAGTGTGAGTCTAACATATGTGAATCCTATGCACCAACAAATTCCAATAAATGGATCAACCTTCAGCTTTAAGCAAAAAGGAAAAGAACCGATGGCACCATCTGCACAAGAGGTTTGATTATTTAAAGCAAGATGTTTTTTTTATATTTTAATTAATCACTTCTATGCATAAGTTATAGTTAAATGAATATATTTGAATCTTATTTGTCTCACGTGTATATGGAAATACTGGACAAAGTTATTGCATCTCGCGTATCAAAACCAGCCATTGTTGTGAAACAAAAGCTTCCAGAAGAATGTTAAGTTGTTGTTATTGAGAAAACAATAATATATTGTTTCTACATGTCAAAATTCTTTTTTTTTTCTTAAATAACAATATTTGATTATTGGTTTTGCTTACAAAAGTAACTTTTAAGTTTTTATTCCACTATTGGATGATCATATTGTTTTAATTGATTATCGAGTGGTATTAATTTTAAATTGGTTATTTTCTAAGTTTCTGTATTTGAGTTTCCTTTGTTTAACATATTCAAAAAGACTTTAGGCTGGAGTATCCTGTAATAGTAACTAAAAACATTTGAGACTTTTTAAGATACATGATGAATAGGGCTGTCAAATTGGACTAAAACCCGCGGGCATGCCCGTCCCACCACCTAAGAGGGCTGGGTTGGGCCGATGAAATAGAGGACTGTTTGGATGTGGGCTTAACGAGTAAAGGATCGCATGGGCAGTGGGGTGGGGCAGACGGGCAGCGGGCAACCCGCTATTTGATTAATCATCTTTGGTTTTTGACAAGTGGAAATGATTAGGACCATGTATATTATTTAATAAAGGGACTTGAAGATGGGAGAACCATATCTTCTTCTCACATCCGCACACATCCATAGCCCAATCCATCTCTCACTTCGCCTGGTTCATCTCTCTCTTACGCACAACACCACATTGTTTTTTCCTCTTTCTCTCTTCACCCTCGTTCCTTCATCAACTATCTCGATCTGTCATTGCCCGTTGGCCTTCTCCCATTGTCCATCAACCACAACTCCGCTACTTGCCTACCCCCTACTCGGTACTTATAATCACTACCTATCTTTCTCTCTCTCTCATCTCACCGGCTTCGATCTGACATCGTTTCTCTCAAATACTAACCGTCGTTCTCTCACTAGCACTAGGAGTATTTGACGTTTACATGGTCCTCATCATCGATTAAAGTGGTTCTTGATTTAAAACATGTCAATAATGGCTCCTAACTTGATTCCAAGCCCAAGGTCTCAATTTATTTCTCTTCCTGTTATTGGTTCATTTCATCATTTCATTCGTAAGTGTACTGCATTCGGCAGAAAGATTCATTTTGCCAATTTAATTTTGTATGTTTCTCTTAATTTTATTATGTCATTATCGAAGTGAATTTGCCCCCTTTTTAAATTGATGGTTCAAGTATACTTGGTTTGCCATGGGAAATAATAAGTTTTGTAAAAGGTTACTATAAATGGTGCAGTGATTAAAAAAATCATTTTTGCCGGGCATGCCCATTTTGCCCGCGGCCCAACGCGGGACGGGGTGGGCCAAGGTTTTCATGGGCCGTCATGTTTGCGGGTAAACCAGCCTCGGCCCGTTTCACAATGGGTTTTTTTATGCCCGCGGGCAAACCCGTCCCGCAAGCCCGTTTTGACAGTTCTAAGGATGAGTCACAAATTTTACAGCTAGTAAAATGTGTTTTTTTTTTCCAGTGTACATTGATCCGACCCTTACAAAATTCAAACATATATTGATTTATTTGAATACTTCTCACTCAATACTTTGATGAATCTCATATTGATATCGTGTATAGGCACGGGCACAAAATCTAGCATATGATATTTGTTTAAATCTCAATTTGGTCACTCTATTTTCGGCCAAAATTCATTAAGCTCACTTCACTTTTTTCCTCAATTTAATCATTCTACTTGGCTTGGACATTCGATAAGGTCACTTGAGTCATTTCTGCCCGTTATGTCGGATGAAAATCTTTGAAAAGACCAAAATACCCTTAGTAAGTTGAAGGGTTTTACTCTCAATGTTAAGAGTTGAGGGTTCAAACTAATAAGTGAAGTGACTTAAAGGATTCCTTTTACGACTTTGAAGACATAAAGTAAAAGGATTCCTTCAAAATCAACAACCCCCAGAAAGAAAACCAATTCCAATGGGCTCTTCGTTCCTTCATTGAATACTAATAGTGAAAGAGGAATAAACAATGTGACCTCGAAGATACTTCTTTACTTGCCCAGTTTCTGCATTCATTCCTCCCTTAATTGACATTCATAATCTAATTTTCTGTAAACCATATGTTCCGTTTTTGTCTAACCCTCGCTCTTTGATCACTTCTCTCTCGAAGTTTGGGATCCATTTGAAGGCTACCCTTTCAGCAGCAATGTCCGCTCACTCTTCGATCAGGTCCGATCGGATTTCCCCACTGAGATGGCATTGTTCGCGCATGCCAACATCGACTGGAAGGAGACTCCAGAGGCGCGTGTGTTCAAGGCAGATGTTCCTGGGCTGAAAAGGAATGAGGTAAAGGTGGAGTTGGAGGACAAGATTCTACAGATCAGCGGAGAAAGGAGCCAGGAGAAAGAAGATAAGGGAGATACCTGGGACCGTGTGGAGCGTAGCAGCGGCAAGTAACCAAGATTATGTGAACTAAGAAGAGAGAAGCGATGGATTTGAAAATTGAAATTTGAAAATTACATTAAAAATATTAGTAAGGATATTTTTGGATTTTCATAAAAATTTTAAAGTTTTCAACAAAAAAATTGGACAGAGTGATGAACTTGATATTTATGTCCAAGTAGAGTAATTAAATTGAGAAGAAAAAAAAGTAGAGTGAGCTTAATAAATTTTGGCTGAACGTAGAGTGAGCTTAATAAGACTTTCTTACAAATCTGCAACCTTGTCAGTTTTTAGAATTTGTAGTTTGGACCAGCTTAATTAGAAAGTTGAGATTGCATTTTAGAACGTATAAACTTTGCAAAATCAAAGAGTAAAGTTCTTTTTTATGTTGAGAATAATTGGTTCAAATCACTGGTTCCTAAAATTGGTCAAGTGTCTTTCCTCTAGAGCAAAACACAAAGAAACATAAATTGTGCATTTGTCTTCATGATTTAAGTGTTTGATTTTAAATTTAAGGTTTTATTTTTGTTATGATTGAGGAAAATAAAATGAGAGATGGTCCCTCAAATAGGCTAGAAGTGAGGAGGGGGGGAGGTGAATAGCCTATGACCAATTTAAAAATAAACCCCCTTATTTTTGTAATGTTCAAATGGTTTTACATGTGGAGGGAGAGGGAGAAGAGAGAAAGAGAGAGAGGTAGAGAGTTTAGATGAATAACAATATCGAATAAAATGATAAATAAAGCACGAGCAAAATGATAAATACAAGACGCGAATAAAATTATTCACCCTTTTGCCCTTGAACATTCCGCCACTAATTTATTTTGAATTGTTTGAAGATCTAAAAAAGAAAAACCAAGCCAACTTAAAAATCCGCCTCCACCCCATGAAAGTTACACTCCGACTCCCAGAATGTCCCACCCACCTAACCTCACACACACACACACACACAAAAAAAAGGCCCAACATCCCTCGCCCCCCCCATGAAGGCTAGCCCATACACCTAACTATTCCCCCAAACCAATGAAGGTCGACTAGCCCATACTGAACCTTTCGGGACTAACAATAAATGTTTTACAAATTATAATAACAATTTTCTATGATTAAGTGTTATCTAAGTCATTAATATTGTTTAAAGGAATATTTGATCCCCTATAATATCCACATCACGTGCCCTTTCAATTGGTATGAAAGCTATACCAAAGAAACATATTACATAGACTAATTCTCGTAATTGTTATAGGTTTGAGATTGAACTCTCACATACTATCTTATTTGTTTATATGTGTATATTTTGATTGTTTATTTCACTAACAGCTAACCATCTCATCTTAATCTCGTGACTTGTATTTGCACAAAATAAGATCATAACTTGTTTTGAACATGATGTGACCAAAAATCGAGGATATCTAGGCTTTAAGAATTAACCAAACTTGTAATATGTCAACAAAGAGAGAACTCTTGGATTAAGGTAGAGGCTTTCCCTGCAATTCCCTCCGACGTAAGAATCATTGTTAGGGTAAACAATTTGATAGAGTTTAAGCTTATTATTTGTATGTGTACCTTGTTTCCCAAAGAAGTGAGGATTTTTATAGCCGAAGATTGTACCTACCGGGTAAGTGGGATTAACCGCCAAGTAAATGGCCTTAACTACCAAGCACGTTAAGTCATTCACGAGGTGACAGCTAGTCCATATTTGGGACGTGGAGGTAGTTTCCACGCTACTGGTTCCTGACATTCCCCACATCCCTGAACCATTACACTTACGCCGAGCAGAAGGTTAGCATGCTCGCTATGAATAATTGTCTGCTCGGGTTAGCATGCTCGCATGCCGCTCGGGTTGAAATGCTCATGCTGCCGCGTGGTTGGCCCCCGTAGAGTTGGCCCAGTAGATGGATGAAGAGTGAACTCTCATGTCATGCACGTGTCCTACTCGCATGCCTCGTATGTAGCAGGGTCATGTGCCCGGCACGTGATGACAAATTTCGGTCTAGCAGCTCAGTGCCCCCTCCTTTTTGTCTAGCGAGCAAACTTGCTTGAAGCGAGGAGTCTATTGTTTTGAGGTCGTGCAGGAGCCTTGGTTTAATATGTGGCACACTAGCTTAGCTTTGTCGCTATGAGTTGATATTTGCTTGCGTGAAAATAGTGTGGTCACATTAGACTTGGTTCCCTGTTGGTAGGTGTAGACACTCCAATTTCGTACCCCTGGTATATAACATGACATAAAATATCAAGACCTGTTAAAAAGCTAACAAATGTCAAGTTACAGGGTTTAGATTGCAAAAAATGCAAAAGAAATGAAATGATGCATGAATAGTAAACTATAGGGGGCCTAAGTGTCAGAAATCGAAACAAAAAAACAGATGGCACCACCCACACCCTCTTTGGGTGCCGCACCCACTTCCATTGTGGGTGGCACCCAACAGGCAACAGTTCCCCCTATACTGTAGCATTCTGCCTCCAGTACAATTCTCTCAGCGCGCGGTATAAGCCGATGAAGCACAGAAAGAGAAAACTTAATCACGAAGGAATCCTCTCTCCAGCCTATAAATACGAGGCCTCGGCTTTAGAATTCACAAGCAGTTCACACACACAGTTCACACACCGCGCAGTTTGTGAGTTCTCCCAAGAGCGTTGTGAGATTTCCTCCTCTAGCCTCGAAGCTCCGTCAAATCTCCCCCTAACACAAAACCAGCCGGTCAAAGTGAAACCTAACTAACCTACTAGGATTCCACCCTATTCCTCCAATCCAAAAATCCCAAAGCAAGCAGTTGCTCTGCCCGAAATCAAACGCCAAATCAGCAAAAAACAAGCAGTTGCTTTGTCCGATTTTTACCGTCAGCAAGCAAACAACAGCAAAAAAGCAAGCAGTTGCTCCGCCCAGGTCCCGAGGCCGAAAAGCAACTTTCGGAAGCAGTTACTCTGCCCGAATCTCCACAACAACACATCAGCAAAAAGACTCCCTCTCCCTGAAGGACAGAGTGAGCACACCCACGCTTCAAGAGGTAAGCCATTAAAGTTTTATTATATATAAAAGTGTTATTTAAAGCAGAAAAATGTAAGCAATATAAGCAGTTGTGATGCCCGAATTTCTATAAGAAAATAGTACTAAAAAATGTCATTATTATGGTCAAATATTTATAAATGTATTTGTAACTCCTGAAAGGAGGCTGTAGCAAGTATTGTAATAATATGTGTACAAATATATTTTATTTAAATGTTTTATTTCATCTGCTAAATAAATATAATAAAAACATATTTTAGCCAAAAAACAGTTTTGAGACCGAAAGGACGAGTTGGGTGCCTAACACCTTCCCATCTCGTAACTTAGCCTCCGAACCATTTACAAATATGGTTACATTTGATTTTTCTTTATTTCTCCTTAAAATAAAGATGTCGACTATGTTTTATCATTTTGAGTCCACAATGAGGCTGGGCGTATTCCACGCGCCTAAAGGTTTATTTTGAATCCACCTGCTTTCACCAGCGGGGAGGATTGAGAAAAAATCTGGGGCACTCATAGTGGCGACTCCACTGGGAACGTTATTTTTATTTTAAAGAAAAATAAAATAGGAGGGCTAGACTAACTTTTCAAAAAAAAAAAAGAGAAAACAAGTTTTCTTTTATTTTTGGCTAAATATGCTTATTATATTTCTTTAACATGTTAAATATTGCATTTTTATATATCTGCGTGTGTGTGTGTGTATATATATATATATATATGTGTGTGTGTGTGTGTGTGTGTATGTGTGTGTGTGTATGTGTGTGTGTGTGCAAATAATCATAAACTTGCAACAGCTTCGTTTCGGGTACCGTTGCAAATATAAAAAAAATAAAAAAAGAGAGAATAAAATAAAATTTCGGGCTGTATAAAAAAAGGCAAGGGGATTATTATTGCTTTATTTCTGCTTTGCTTTATTATATCTTGTTATTATTATTCTGCTTTATCTATTTATTTTGCGCAAAAACATGTGAATATTCTTTCATTTTGTCATTTTATTTTGAGGATTAGGACCAATTTGTAATTAATATGAATAAATAGATTCCTCACTTTTCTTTCTATTTCTTGATCTGAATGGTCGTTATGCTTGCTCGCACCGTCCTTTCGAGGACTCAAACTAAATAAGCCGAGAAAATCCACAAAGAACAGAAAGACGGACCATGTCTGCTTTATTTACTTCTTTATATCTGGAAAAAAACATTTTACTGCTTTTTAGATACCTCACACACGTGCACGTACGTAGAAATTTTTTCCGAATCGCTCGAGCCACACCTACACCGCCATGGCCACCTCCACCGCATCATCCAGCGTTAAATGCATATAGATTCCCAAAGACAGCAAGAGGGACTTCGTGGACTCATTGTTTTATATCTCGAATATTGACAAACCATTTGCAAAAAAAAAAGTAACAAAATATAAAATATATATGCACAGGGGCTGACCAATAATTTTTATGATATTTGGCCTAGACCATTTGAATGGTGAATCCCGGAAAAAGTATAGGCCCTTCTGTAGACACCCCAATTTCGTACCCCTGGTATGTGACATGACATAAAATATCAAGACCTGTTAAAACATTAACAAATATCAAGTTACAGGTCAAAAGTGCAAAAGGATAAAGCAGATGCGCAAAGGACGAATCAGCTACAGGGACCAAAGTGCACAAAAAGTAGAAACTTTGAAATTAGGCGCCACCACCATGAAAATTGGGTGTGGCGCCCAATTCCCTTTCATTGCGCCCAATTTTGTATTGCAGACTGCGCCCTCTTCAACGCCGATCGCTTCATTTGCCGTAAAGCCCAAATCCTTCTCAGGCAGGTACAAGCGATACATGAAGAAGGAATTTTAATTCCAGCGTGTCCTCAAATCACCTATAAATACACAGAGTGCTCACCTCTTCATTCGACACACCTTTTCTTCGATAAATATTCTCCGCTGCCTCTACGTTCTGTTGAGAAATAGAGCGGGCGAGTGAGATAGTGAGCGATCACCTCAAAAGCCTCGAAACTCGCAAACCTCTTCCAAACACAAAACCAACCTGTAGGAGGAGCCTTAGCCCCCCCCTAGGTATCCACCCTATTTCCCTGTCCAAAATCGTGGAAAGCTTGCTCCCCGATTTAAAAGCCAAACGAGAAATAAGCGTCAACGCCCGTTTGTTGCCAACATTCTCGCCCGAACCTCAAGCCAACAAACAAGCATTCCGCCCAAACAGGCAAAGCAAAAGTAACTTTCGCAGGCCACTCCGCCCGAATCTTCACAACACTTTCACAACACTTCACAACACACAACAACACAAAAAAGACTCTCTCCTAAGGAGAGCGAGTACACCACCCCTAAGTGTCAAGAAGTTTTATTTTAAAGCTTTCATTTTGTAAAAGTATTATTTCCAATCCGCCCAATGTAGATATATAAACAGCTTGTGCCGCCTGATTTAGTTAGAAATAGTACTAAATGTAGCCGTTATTATGGCCACATATTTTTAAGTATATTTGTAATTATTTGTAAAAGAGACAGCTTGCAAAGTCTCAGAATAATGTAGACACAATGAATGTATTTGTAGCTAATGTTTTATTTATCTGTTAAATAAATATAACAATAAGCATACTTTAGCCAAAAACTGCTTTGAGATCGAAAAGGCGAGTTGGGTGCCTAGAGCACCTTCCCAACTCGTAACTTAGCCTCCGAACCCGTTTTCATTATCTCTTGTTTTCTTTTTGGTTTTGCTTTATTTATTCCTTAAAATAAAGATGACAACTCTAAAACATTTTGGATCCAGTGGGGCCTCGCAACATCTCTCCTTGCACTTTTTCGTTTTCCCCTAAAAAAAGGAAAATGGGAATGGAGAGGTGATGTATTCCTTTGTCCTGGTATCCCCTAAACAAGGGATAACTTGACGTAGAAAACCCAAAGCACCCATAGTGATCCGAGATAGGCCATAAGGCTATTTTCATAAAATCCATAGTGGGGCGCCAACATTCCTTCCTTGCACTTTCATGCTTTTCCCCTAAAAAAAGGAGAATGGGAATGGAAGGGTGATGCATTCTCATATCCCTCGTATCCCTAAAAAAGGGATAACTTGATGCGAAACCCAAAGCTCCCATATTGGATCAAAATTCACTAAAGGCAACCGAGGCGCATTCTAACGCGCTATTCCGACAGCACTCCTCTCGCACTTTTGATTTCGTCCTCCCTTAGACAAGGGAGGGTGGAACGAGAGCAGTGGATGTCACCGCATCCGCACGTACGCGCACCCCTATCCAAGGGCGCGCGGGGCGCGGGAGCACTCGTTCCCGGGAACCCATAGTGGCAACTCTGCTGGGGAGATTATTTTTATTTTAATGAATAAAAATGGAGGGCTAGACTCAGTAACCAAAACTTTTTTTTCTTTTGTTTCTGGCTAAAGTATGCTTGTTATATTAATTTAAACACTTGAATATTGCGTTCCTTTAACATCCGTGTCTATATTTGTGGATATGATCCTCCATCTTGCAGCAGTTTCATTTCAAACATTGTTACAGATATACTTGAAAATATTCGTATTTAAAAAAAATGCAAAAAAAATATATGATATATATATGCAGTATTTTATGTGCTATAATTTTCGGGCGGCACAACAAAAGGGCCGGGGCTTTATTTTTAAAATCTCTTCATTTTCGGCCTTATATTTTTTTTCTGCTTTATTTTCATTCCGCAAAATATATATATACATATATGCATTCATTTTATCATTTTATTTTGGGGATTAGGACTCATTTGTAATTAATAGAAATAGATAGATTCCCCGCTTCTCTTTCTATTTCTTGATGGTATGCCTGCTTGCTCACGCTCGAACTAAAAAGCCGAGGAAATCCATAAATAACAGCAAGACATGCAATATATGTTCTATTTTCTATTTATATATCTGAAGAAAAAAAAATTGTTTTTTAGATGCCGCACACACGCGCACATGCATATAAATATGTTCCGAACTGCTACCCTACACCATGGCCAGCCTACCCCCTGCATGAGCCAACGTTAGACTGCATATAGATTCTCAGGACACTTCAAAGACCGATCGGTTTTTGCATTTTAAATTGTGGGTCAACCCCAGTCAAAAAAAATGTGCGCAAGTAAAAAAAAATCACAAGAAGTCAAAAAAAATATACACAGGCCGATTTATTATTTTAATACTCGACCTAGACCATTTCGAATGGTGGATCCCTGAAAGAGTATAGGCCCTTCGCCTGATCATCCGATCTCTGAAGTCGAAGGCGTGTGAAATACGTTGGTCCTATACTCGAGAAAGAATCCACTCGCTCCGTGAAAAGTCCCGAGATCACAAAATTAAGGTGTGCTTATCCCTCAATTTGTAGGAATAATAATAAATAATGAAATATACTAATAAAGGCATGTTGCATCTAAGCCCGTAAAGCCTTCACCAAATTTCTCTCGATACCTCCAAACCCATTTTCCTCGTAAACCCGCCCGAATTTGGAAAGGCAGAGACAAGATCGGGCCGATTGGTACGGAAACAAGCGCATCTGCATCGAGGTATCGTAAACTAGAGTCACAATAGGGCAAAGCTCAGCATGCCCGCCCGCCACCCATTAGGGCGGGTTGGATCGATATTGATGCCCGCTTGGAAAAGCGGGTTGGTTTTGCCTGCGGCGGCTTCATGGGCGGGCGGCGCGGCAACCCGCATTTTCCGACTCGGCCTATTGCACAACCCGCCCAAGGGCCAAGCTCATTTTGTCTAATAAGTATTAAGTAGTATGCATCGTAGTGTCATCACAGACAATAAGTAGTACACTAGTACTATAAGAGTTAGATTTAGGTTAGGTACTTAGGGATGAAAATTGAAATCTCGATCAAAATACCCTCCCAATCCCATAAAAATCTCTCCTTCTCTCGCCTCACTCCGACATTCTCTCACTAGCTCTCTCTCTCACCGTCTTCACGCACGCCGACAACCAAATACCGCCAATCTTGTTCACTGCTAGCGTGGAAAAAGGTTGAGGGTGTTGCTCCTAGTCCCGATGGAAGAAAGAAGGAAAGTGGTGGTAGGGATTTGCAAACGAGGAGTTTGATTGAAGAAGAATGGCTCAAAACGGTTCAATTGGGCCAAGATGAACTGGAAGGCCTCTGACCAAGATGAGTGCGCCACTGCCCGGCTTGGACCATTTCAAGGTGGGTGAGACCCTTACTCACTTGCTCTTCGCCCACCTCTTCCGCATCCCTGCTGCTTGGGTTTGATAACTTGGTTCTCAATTTGTTTCTTCGAAACCGTAAGAAAGAATCCGTGGATCAAGAGAAAGTGGGTTTTGAATCTTGAATCTTTGATGGGAACAAATTTCGTGATTTGAAGTTTTGCTTTCCTTCCAATATGTTTAAGTCATCGTGTTTGTAATTTTTATATTTCTTTTTCAAAATTTAATTTTCTCAAAGCTATATATATGTCAATTTATTGCATATTTTCAATGTTGCTACTTGTCGTTGTTTAGTCTTTATGTTGTCGTTTGGGATTCTTCAAGTTTGTTTGAAATTAAACGAAGCAAATGCCGCAGAATGCTTAGAGGGCAAGATTGGTTCACGCTTTAGGAACACGCCATAACCCGCGGCTTGCCTGCTTTTGCCCGCTGCTCTACGCGGGCGGTTTGGCTGTGGGTTTTCATGCCCGTATGTTCATGGCTTTCCCGCCTACAGCCCGCTTTTGATGCTCTATCGAAACAGACGATAAGGGCGTAAACAGCTTCCGTAGGGTACAGATCCGCATGCTTTGTTGCAGCAAAGTGAATTCCGCCATGGGTACGATATAGGCCTGTGGTATACCTAAGTCCAAAGAATGCAGTTGGCTAGACCAAAATTTGGGTGCAACTACGATCGTGATATCGAGCCAAATGGCTAATCCGTACAAAGCTTGAATCTAGTGGTGAGGTAATCTCTTCCCTTGCAATCCCCCAAGAAGCATCAACCTCACATATGCCTCCAAACCCAAACCCTCAGCCAAACACTAACCCACCAAACACTGCCGTCACTTCAAATCCTAACCCTTAACCAACTACCTACTACCCAAATGTCAACCCTTACCCTCCACATCCTATCCCAAACACCAACATTCCCCAGAGTCCAAGCGACCTCCCTTTTCCCATAATCAACCCACTCCAAAACAGCCCACATATGGATCCCAAAGCTATAACCCGTCAAAGCCAAGTTACTACATACTTACCTTCCGATGATCCCGCCACCCAACCGAAACTATCCAAAATCCACCAAATTTATACAAACTTCAAAATCCATATCCTGCAAATAACCCACCAGCCCAAAATCCTTATCCGGCTCAAAACCCACCAGCTTATATTTCCCAAAATCCACCAGCTTATGCTACCCCGAATCCATATCCAGCTCAAAATCCACCAATTTACACTGCCCAAAATCCTTATCCAGTCCAAAATCCCCCAACTTATGCTACGCAGAACCCATATCCAGCTCAAAATCCCTATCCAACCCAAAATCCACCAGCATACACTGCCCACAACCTTTATCCTGCCCAAAATCCCTACTAAACACCACAATTTAAATTAACCCAGCCTTTCCCTAATCCCGCCAAAGATATATTTAAAACCAACTCCCCAAGCCACCAAAATGGAGGCCGACATGGAAAACATGAAAACCATGATGCTCAAACTTCACAACAAAGGGGAATTTTCTACGCGGGCCCTGGCATTACAACCTTCAGCAGTACTGCCTTCAAAATTCAAAATGTCAGACATAGAAAAGTTCGTTGGGACCTGATGCCCTATATCCCATCTAAAATCCTATTCCATCGGTACGCAAATGCGGAGCTAGCTTGAAGCTATGGCTTCCAATTTTCACCTCACTCGGGCCGCCAAGCAATGGTCGATGTTGTCGACAAGAGCACTCAATACCTGGACCGGATAGCCGAAGAATTCCTTGAAAGGTATAAAGACAACACTAGCCCAAAAAATAAAAGAGACCTCGAGTTATGCACCCAAAGGGAGAAAGAATCATGTGCCGAAGCCAAAAAGAAAGTTGGCCCTGCACTTTGACAAACCCGATCCGGCCGAAGTCATGCCGATGTTCATAAAAACCTCCAAATTCATATACTGAACACATGCGATCTCCCTTACGTAGCAGCCTTTTAAAGAAGTAGTGGAGATAGGGTTCGTGATTGATGAAGATAAACTGACCTGCAATTAAAAGTCAATACACCTTCTAGTTCTTTTCGATACTTGAAAGGAAAGACGACCGCATCAAAGACTGGCCAACATGGTAGAGATGACGCCCACTTTTCCTACCCAAAGCTATAGTGCTACTCCATGGTCCTATGGACTGCATGTGTCCGCTAACTCGCTTGAAGGAATAATGGCCCAAATAGGAATTTCAGAGGCCAAAACAGGTCAATCCAGATTTCTTGACAGATTGCAAGCTCCTCGCCTGGGATATTACTGTGGGCTAATGGCTTAGTGGAGTGCTGAAGCCTTTGAAAACCATGTGCCACCAAACCCCCTACTCCGACAATTGAACCATATCGCAGATTGCGGAGTATCATCGCTACAAAGGGTCACCTCACCGACAGATACTACACACTCAAGAATGCTATCCAGATTTGATAGATGACAAGGTGATTGAAAACATTTGTGCTTCAAAACCCACCGAGACACACTCAAGCTAAACTAAGTCGCAGCTTGTTCCCATTGAAACCTCCCCGAATCGAGCCTACTCAAATGATCGAAAACATTCATTTTGGAAATGTCATAATGTTTATCGATCTAGATCCGCCCAAGGAAGGAGTCGACCATTGATGCTTCTTCATATCACTGAATAATGGAAAACGGTTCCCCCGAGTTCGATAGACAATGGTCCTCTTCAATGTATGTCCCGCCAAAGACCTTAGCCAAATTGGGAACAAAATATCGAACTCACTCCTTCCTCACAGACAAGAAAGGCCTATGACAACACCGCCGACGTGTCTTGTGGATAGTCACTCGATGCCGACTATTGGGCGACAACCATGTCTGGCCGACTCCAAGTTTGACATACCACCACTTTCAATTGCCATCGACGCCTCGATCCACGGGTAAAGCGGGTAGCTTCTTCATTACACCAACGTGTCAAATTCATCCACGATGACCACATAGTAAATCATTCTAGCCGACAAGATCGTGGAAAACAAGGAAAGCGAGGATATCCCAATCCTCGAGATGAGCATGAAGACACCGGTATCTTCCTCGCTGGTTTTGAGGTTATCCCCAAGCCGTGGTCAACGCCTCGACTACTGGTCAAGAAACCGACATCACCGGAAAGAAAACCACATCCCTAGGAAACATGGTCCCTTTAAACATGTTCCAAAAATGAATTATATGTTCGGCCTGGTCTTGGCGTATACCACAGGGCTTGTCAATCTAGTCCAGATGAACTTAAGGAATGTATCCCTCCCTTTGGCCTAGATACACGCCTACCCACCGAGGAGAGGTAGCCGCCGTCATGAAACAAAAACGTGAGAAAAGAAAGGCGTAAAAGGAAAAGCTGCCCTTACACACATCCCCTCTCCAACCATACAAAAAACCCTAAATGGTTACTTACTCATAAGGAGTGGGGAAACAAAAGCCTATCTCATGTTCCCGAGCCCCGGATAGACCAAAATGGGAAAAGATGCCTTGGTTGGGAAATCTGAAAATGTCGATTCTCTCAAACGGAATGGAACAGTCATCCTGAGCCCCAGAAGCACCGCATATAAACCGCCACTTTTGAAAACACTTGGTCTATAGATCGTGATGACTATTCTTATGTCCTATTTGATGATGATGGCCTCTGAGACAGCCTTTGTATGATAGACGAAGGCACCGAGTATG
>CM028383.1:69161132-69190771 GCA_013146195.2 Codonopsis lanceolata
TTGATCCAAGATGTATTTCAATCTATTTCTTCCTTATTAAAAGGTTATAAGCATTGACACACTCACCTATTCCCCTAATCAATACCTAAACCTAAGCGACACGTCTAGATTTACAATAACGATTGATGAAGCTTTAAGAAATTAAAATCAAAGGAATTCTCTATTCTTTTGCAAATAGAACAAAATCTAGTTTTACCCCCTTTTCAATTTACCATGACACATGCATAAATCTCAAGAGATGCTACTTGTGAAAAATCCTAATCGACCAGACACGGACTTAAGATTAAACTAGCATTAAATCAATTACAAGGGAAAAGAGGGTGATCAAATCTCAAAACCCTAAAATCGATCTAGCAATTAAAACAAGTAAAACTATGAATAGGGATTAAGGAGTAAAGAAATAAATACCTCAATTGAATTAAATAAACGGTTCAAGATTCAAATCCGAAGCAATGAAATTAAGCTTCCATGAAAATTGATGAAATCTCTAAGGAAGAAAATTAGTAGAAAACGGCCCTAATTTCGAAGTTAAAACAAGTATAAATACTTGCTCCCCAAAACCTAACTACTAAAAGGGAAATCTCCAAAGAGAAAAGGAAAGAGAATATTTAATAATAAACATCAAAATACTCCTTCCACTCCACACGTGCCACAAAATACCACCAATTTCCAAATTCCTTTTCTTTCACTTTGGTCCCTGAAATTCCAACCTTTCTCCTTCGATCCTCGAACTCTTTGCCGCTTTGTAATTTGATCCTTGAACTTGAGCTTCTTCGCATTTGGTCCCGCCGATACTAGCAACTTTATCTTCCACATTAATAAACTTTTGCAGGAACAACACAAAATCACTCAAAATATGTCTCAAAATTACAAAGATTTCCCACAAACTCACCAATTCATAGTCTACTCAAAATTACATCAAACTAATCTAAATTACATTAAAATAATGATAAAATATCTAGAAAATTAGGGAATTACATATAATGAAATCCATATCAAATTCCACTTTCTAAGCAGTAATATCCTCTCAGTCTAATCAGCAGTATGGGAGGAAAATGACCCCTAAACTCCTCTAAACCTCCAGAATCAAAAGTCAACAAACTCAACCCACTCAATCAACGTACTCGGAGAATGGAACTCCGCTCCTTATCACTCCAACAATAACAATGGTACCAATGGCCTTAGCTCGACCTCAACTCCAAATATGCAAAAACGGGACATCCAAGCTAAGGTCCACCAATCAAAAAGCTAGGGGAACTAAATATGTCCTATGTTTCCCCACGCTATTCTCACACTACTACTACTCCTCAAAATAAAGTCTATGCCCAAGCAAAGACTTACCTCGTGAATTACACCAACACCCCTTATATCACCAAAGAAAAACGAGGATTTTCTATCCTCACGCCTCTAAACCAGACCTCCTACGCCAAAAATAAACAATCCTACCCTACGCTCCAATCCTCCCTTATGTCTCCAACTCCAGTGATATAAAAGATAGAAAGTAATTCACTCACTCACCTTTTTCCTAGGTGCCGTTTCCGGTTTTCACCTAGACTCTCATTTTCTTTCATATTTTTTTATTTTTTTATTATTTTTTTTTCACACCCTCTCCTTTTGCCTAAGTGCCCTCGGGTTTTCACTTAGCCTCTCTTTCTTTTCTTTTTTTTCATTTTATTTTATTTTATTTTATTTATTTTTATTTATTTTTTTTCTTTTGAAATAAACATATACAACAACAAACATGCACATGCACCCCACCCCCTCACTAAATCATGCATAGTCCCATATGCATCACAGAAGTATAATATAAGTAAGACAGGGGTAGGGATACCTCTCGAACTCTTGACGGCCTCGAAATGATAGTCCCATGGACCCTGCTGATGGAGCTGCTCGAAATGGCCACCTCGCCATCTCCCGTCATCATGCTGTGGTGCCATGCGCACCAAATAATCGTGGATCTGCTCCTGACGATCCATAGAAATAGCAAACTGCCTATCCATACGAGCAATCAAACGATCCACGCCACTATCACCCAGACTCGCAGCCCCAGAACCAACATCCTCAGCCTCCTCCATATAATCATCATCATCTTCATCGTCATCCTCTTCTTCTTCAAATTCAGCCTCGTCCTCAACCTTCTCCTCGACAATTCTAACATTCATCCCTCTTACCTCCCTCTTATTGCTTTCAAGGGAATCTCGAGAGATGGGCCTAATAATCTTTACTTTGTCGCCCCAAAACTCCACTGAACCCCCGCAGCCTTGACTAATCCCGTAATCAGTGATGGGTACGGAAATCCATTCCGTTTACTTTCTCCCATATCTTGCATATGATCTGAAATGATATGCCCCAATGAAATATGTCCTCCGTTGATAATCAAATGAATCAATACTGCATGATTCCACGGAACTCTCAAATGCTGCGATGTCGGAAGTATCCTCAAACACACAAATTTGTTAACCCCCTTCGCCACTAAATTAAACTAAGTCTCGATCACATACTTGGGCGAACCATCCGGTTTGTTGGTCCATTAGAGTTGGTTACCCTCCAATGTCCTCACCACATCAAAAAATACACCCGCCAATCCCCATTCATGGCTTGCACATACTCACATTCCTCTCGTGTCACTCTAGGAAGCCCGTAAAATTTATTAATGTCCTCACTCCTGAATTTTATCGCCTTTCCCCTCACATAGGAATGCCCTCGATCCGTGGGGATTTTATTCATATTCGAGTAAAATTCTTTCACAACCAAAGCTGCTTCCTCCTCCGTAGGCTCGTCACAAAGCGTTGCCATTTTCGAAACCCAAATTTAGCAGTAAGTCCAAATGATCCAATGTTAAACTGTCTCTCCGCAATTATGGCCCTATTCGTATGAAAATAAAAATAGTTTTGGGACTTATAATAATTGAACCTTGAGGAGTCATGGGGATCCTCACAACGGAGAAGGGTTCCGAGGGGAGGGGGACTAGATGTACTCTCATCAAGCCTTTGCTTTTTTCGGGATTCCTTGGATTTACCTCCTCCCTTTTTCGATTGTTCATTTGTTTTTCCCATATTCGCATCAAGCAACAATATAACTTCAAGCACAATAACCAACTTCTTCAACACAAATTGAAACCACAAAGAATAGGAGAGAGGCTCAGAACCTTGATGAAAAATCTAGAAAAATATGGCCGAAAGTTCGAACCTTGCGAATCATTAAAATCTCGAAATCGCAAAATCTCGCCGAAACTTCAAACACTTGCCAAAAGACTCAAGGGTTAAAGATGAAATCGCCCTGATTTGAATAATGATCGGTGAATCTTAAAGCTAGGGAGAGGGGATAACTTTTGTAGAAGGGGTTTTGTGAGAAATAGGGAGGAAAGGGGAAGAACTTCCGGCTTCAATGGGAGCTTGCCGGGTTTTTTTTAGAGAGAGAAATAGAGAGAGTGCGTTTTGGGTATGAGGTATCCGCCCCAATTTCTTAAATACTTGACCCAAATCGACCCAAACTTGGATTTAACCCGTAGTTTCTTTCATGGGTCGACATCCGAACCACGAGTTCGACTTCGAGGCGATGCCGCATGGAGTGAAGTGAGGCGACCGCATCAAGCCTGGCTATGCGCTGATTTTTGAACAACTTGAGGCGGCGCATGGATGGATTGAGCGTGCGCCTCAAATGCGTAACTTGGTGCCGTTTTTAAACAACTTGAGGCGGGCGCAAGGTATGGATTGAGCGTGCGCCTCAAATCTGTTTGGCTTGGATTTACCTCCGTTGGCATCAAGCTAGGGGGGCGCCTCAACTCGGCACATTTTGGCCTCCCATCTTGAGGCGCCTGGCTACTTTCGGCCTGGTTTCATTTGCTCCTTCCTCCTTGCTTTTCCCTGACAACACACACAAAAATACCTTACCTTAGTAGCACCAATTCCACAAAAATAAAATTAGTAAAAAGAAATAAAACAAAGATAAAAAAAACGAAATTCCGGGTTGCCTCCCTAAGCCTTCTTCTTTAGCTAGACCAAATGCCGGTAAGCCCCCAAGATATGGATCAATCATAATTAGGATCGTGAGATCCATCATCTCCACATCCTCCACATTAACATCTCCACCATCAAAATAGGGCTTTAATCTTTGCCCATTTACCTTAAACTCTTGGTCTCCTGAGAGACTAGAGATCACAACCGCAATGGATTGAGGCGTGCGCCAAATGCTGTAACTTGGCTGGATTTACCTCCGCTGGGCGGGCACATCCTAGGGCGCCTCTCCGCACGCCAATCCATCATCTCAGTCTCTCCTGAGACCAAGACCGGGCAAAGATTAAAGCCCTATTTTGATGAATACTCACGATCCTAGGATTGATCCAATGCTTTTTGGTCTAGCTAATTTTTATCTTTGTTTTATTTCTTTTACTAATTTATTTTTGTGGAATTGGTGCTACTAAGGTATTTTTGTGTGTGGTGTCATCATCGAGGCATGTTTGCCCGAGTCAAAATAGGGACCGGTCCAACCTCAATTAAACAAGCGCAAGTCAAATAGGAGGACTTTTGACCAACTTTAAATTCCTCCTTAAAATCATTTTATCGTGCCACGCTTTTGCTCGTTCCTTATAAGACAAATTATTTTCATAAGCCTCTCTCCGGATTTCATCTAGTTCATTCAATTGTAATTTTCTTTCCTCACCGAACCCGTCTAAGTTCATATTGAACTTTTTGATTGCCCAAAAGGCTTTGTGCTCTAATTCTACTGCAAGTGACATGGCTTCCCAAACACTAATCGATATGGGGACATACCAATAGGTGTCTTGTAAGCCATACGATAAGCCCACAAAGCATCCTCTAGCCTAAGACTCCAATCTTTCCTATTCGGGTTTACGGTCTTTTCGAGGATGGACTTGATTTCCCTATTGGATACCTCTGCTTGGCCATTTGTTTGGGGATGATAGGCGGTAGAGACCTTATGAGTGATGTTATACTTTTTGACCAAGGCCTCCACCATCCTATTGCAAAAATGAGTCCCCCTATCACTGATCAAGGCCCTAGGCATCCCAAATCTAGACACAACATTGCTCTTGAGGAAACTCACCACTACCTTAGAATCATCGGTGCGTGTAGGGATCGCTTCGACCCATTTGGAAACGTAGTCCACTGCAAGTAAGATGTACACAAAACCAAAAGAAATAGGAAACGGACCCATAAAGTCAATTCCCCAAACATCAAAAACCTCGCAGTTAATTACGATGTTTTGTGGCATCTCATTGCGGCGTCCTATATTTCCAACACGTTGACACCGGTCACAAGACTTACAAAAGGCAGTGGCATCCATAAACAATTTTGGCCAAAAGAAGCCACTGTCTAACACTTTCCTAGCGGTGTTTTTGGCACCAAAGTGACCACCACATGCATACTCATGACAGAACTTTAGGATAGAGGCCATCTCATTTTCCGGGACACATCTACGAATGACTTGGTCAGCGCAATGCTTCCACAAGTTTGGTTCGTCCCACACATAGTACTTAGCCTCACTGCGGATTTTGTCTCTCTTTGATTTAGAAAATACTTGGGGAATTTTATTAGAGACCAAAAAGTTTACCAAATCCGCATACCAAGGAAACACTTCCTTAACTGCCCACAAAGCCTCATCAGGAAACTCGCCCCTAATAGGGGCCTGCTTATAAGGCTTGTCATCCTCTCTCACCAAACGACTCAAGTGGTCGGCCACCACATTTTCGGCCCCTTTCTTATCCTTGACTTCTATGTTAAACTCATTCAACAGAAGTATCCACCGAATGAGTCTCGGTTTTGCCTCTTTCTTAGACATCAAATACCTAAGAGCAAAGATGATCGGTGTACACAATGATTTTGGTCCCAAGCAAATAGGACCTAAACTTTTTCAATGCAAATACCACCGCTAACATCTCTTTTTTTGTAGTGGAATAGTTTCTTTGTGCCTCATTCAAAGTCATAGACGCATAATAAATCACATGAGAGGCACGATCCACTTTTTGACCCAAAACGCCCAAAGCATAATCACTGCATCACACATGATCTCAAAAGGAGAGACCAATTGGGGCTTGAATAATAGGAGTAGATGTCAACCTACCCTTCAACTCATCAAACGCTTTCTTGCAAATATCATCAAATTTAAAATCTACCTCTTTTTGCAACAAGGTGCATAGAGGCGATGCAATTTTCGAAAAATCTTTTATGAAGCGACGGTAGAACCCCGCATGACCAAGGAACGACCGCACTTCACGCACATTTGTAGGGTAAGGAAGTGTGGAAATAACATCAATTTTTGCTTTGTCCACTTCAATACCCTTTTTCGAAACCACATGTCCCAACACAATGCCTTGCTCAACCATGAAGTGACATTTTTCAAAATTCAACACCAAATTTGTTTCAACACATCGGTCAAGAACTAAAGCAAGGTGAGCAAGACATTGGTCGAACGAGTCTCCATGGACGGTGAAATCATCCATGAAAACCTCCATAAAATTCTCCACAAAATCGGAGAAGATGCTCATCATACACCTTTGAAAAGTCGCAGGTGCATTGCATAAACCAAAGGGCATCCTCCGATAGGCAAAGGTGCCAAAGGGGCAAGTAAAAGTGGTTTTCTCCTGGTCTTCCGGTGCAATTGGTATTTGAAAATACCCGGAATACCCATCAAGAAAACAATAATACGCCCTTCCGGCAAGCCTTTCCAACATCTGATCAATAAATGGGAGGGGGAAGTGATCTTTTCTAGTTACCTCATTCAGCCGACGAAGATCAATGCAGACACGCCATCCCGTTTGCTCCCGGGTTGGCACCAACTCGCCCTTGTGATTGATGACGACGGTGATCCCACCCCGCTTGGCTACACATTGAGTAGGGCTCACCCACTCACTGTCTGATATGGCATATATGATCCCCATCTGCAACAACTTCAAAACTTCCTTCTTCACCACCTCCATCATAGGTGGGTTCAACCTCCTCTGCGGTTGCCTTACCGGCTTAGCACCCTCCTCTAGCAAAATCCGGTGAGTACATACAGAAGGACTTATGCCCTTGATGTCGGCAATAGTCCACCCAATCGCTTCTTTCCGCTCCCGGATCACATCAACTAATTTCTTCTCTTGCTCCTCCGTCAGAACACTAGAGATCACCACAGGAAGTGTCTTCCCTTCACCCAAGAAAGCATATTTCAAATTCTCGGGAAGGGGCTTCAATTCAAGCACAGGTGCCTTCTCAACAGATGGCAATGGTTTCTCCGGTGGCACCTCCAACTGTAAATGACCATATCCCGATGGTGAGACATACATAGCATCCTCAGAAAGGCTCATCACCGCCTTCTTCATCTCATCGGAAATGTCAAACTCTAACCCGGTATACCCCAACGCATTCTCCAATACAGACTTCATGTCATCATCTCCTCCGCACACATCAAACACCTCTTGGGCTATAGGCTCCACTACATCAATGAAGTTCACCGAGTGCACATCCTTAGGGTACTTCATGGCATCAAAGATATTGAACTCCATTTGTTGCCCATCAAACTCCATAGTCAATGACCCATTAGTAACATCCAACTTGGTACGAGCAGTCGACATGAAAGGTCTCCCTAACAGAATGGGAGCCTTAGGATCCGTATCCATCTCCAAGACATAAAAATCTGCAGGAAAAATGAGCTTCCCAACCCGGACTAGAACATCCTCAACCAACCCCTTAGGATACGCATTAGATCTGTCGGCAAGCTGAATAATCACCCGAGTATCCTGTAGAGGTCCCAACTTTAGGGTCTCAAACAACGCATAGGGCATGACGTTGATTGAAGCCCCCAAGTCAAGCATAGCCATATGCTCCGAATTATCCCCTAGCGACACCGGAATCACGAACATACCCGGATCACTACACTTTTTTGGCATCCGCTTCTGATAGACTGCAGACACATGCTCACTAATCTTTACCTTTTTTCGACTCCACTCCTTCTGATTCCTCTTCATAGTGCACAACTCTTTCAAGAACTTCGCATACCTTGGAACCGACTGCAGAAGATCAAGAAACGGAATGTTTACCTCAAGCCTCTTGAATGTGTCAAAAATAGCTTTATCAGGCTCCGGCCTTCTGTCCTCCCTTAAAGCATACGGAAACGGGGGAGCTGGCTCATACACAGGAAATACTGGAGCAATACTCTTCTCATTTTCAGAAGTCTTCGCCTCAAGTGTAACTCTCTCAACCACTAACTCGGGCTCCTCTTCGACAACCACTTCCTCTAGCTTTTTCCCACTGTGCAAAGTCATCGCACTGACATTAGACTTCGGATTCGGTTCCGTTCTAGATGGTAACTTCCCCGAATCTTTAGCCTCCATTCTCCCAACTGCATCTGCCAGCTGACTCACATGTTTCTCCAAATTGCTGATGCTCGATTTAGTCTCCTGTTGGAACTGCTGGAAGTTTCCATTCATGGTAGACATGCTCTGCGCTAGTGACCGGACCATGTCCTCTGTAGACTGTCCCTCGCTGTTGCTGCTTCCAACAGTGCTCTGATCGATTATATTGATTTCCAAACCGCCGACCTGCTTTGAAACCCTGGCGATTATTGAACGCAATCAAACCTTGTTGTCCCTGTGGTGGACCATACCTAAGGTTCGGATGAACATTATTTGCAGCGTTGTAATTGAACTGCGGTGGCCTCTGACCCTGCTGATTCAAACCTATTGCATTGACATCCACCACCTTATCCGTCTGAAGAGTAGGACAAGAATCAGTCGGGTGGGTCACATCAGTACATATACCGCAGGGATGAGGTTGTTGACCCAAAACCAATGTTCTCACCGTTATTATTATTCATCCCGCTCCGCTCCAAATTTCTCCTGTACCTGAAATATCTGTCAATTTCTGAAACAAAAGGACTAACAACTTGATTAGCAGAACGAGTATGGACCATAAAAGGTTCCACACCACAAGACAACAATAATAATAAAGCACAAATAACAGGAAAAAAAAAAGAAAAAGAAGTAGATTAAGAAATAGAATAAGAGTGCAAACAAATAAAACCGTCCCCAAGCCAAAATTTGATGCTAAAGTCGCACGCCTACAAATTAATTACCAAGACAAGACTAAGCAGCTAGGACAAGTCCAGGGTCGATCCACTGAAGAACGGTTATTCCGTTGCACAATTGTCACTTGACAAGATTAGGGGTTTAAATTTGATTTTATTAACTTCCTAAAACGGGAATTAAAAACTAAGTTGTAAAACAATTAAAGGCAAGCACTTCAGATTTGTTTCCGTCCCCGTTTATCATTCCAATATCATCGGTATAATTTATTTCCCTTCCTCCCTATTCACTTGATCCGAGATGTATTTCAATCCCTATTTCTTCCTTATTAAAGGTTATAAGAAGTGACACACTCACCTATTCCCCTAATCAATACCTAAACCTAACTGACACAGTCTAGATTTACAATAACGATTGATGAAGCTTTAAGAAATTAAAATCAAGGAATTCTCTATTCTTTTGCAAATAGAACAAAATCTAGTTTTACCCCCTTTTCAATTTACCATGACACATGCATAAATCTCAAAGATCCTACTTGTGAAAAATCCTAATCTGACACAGATTTAAGATTAAACTAGCATTAAATCAATTACAAGGGAAAAGAGGGTGATCAAATCTCAAAACCCTAAAATCGATCTAGCAATTAAAACAAGTAAAACTATGAATATGGATTAAGGAGTAAAGAAATAAATACCTCAATTGAATTAAATAAACGGTTCAAGATTCAAATCCGAAGCAATGAAATTAAGCTTCCATGAAAATTGATGAAATCTCTAAGGAAGAAAATTAGTAGAAAAACGGCCCTAATTCTGAAGTTAAAACAAGTATAAATACTTGCTCCCCAAAACCTAACTAAAAAGGAAATCTCCAAAGAAAAGGAAAGAGAATATTTAATAATAAACATCAAAATACTCCTTCCTTCCACTTCTCACACGTGCACAATCCAATTTCCAAATTCTTTTCTTTCACTTTGGTCCCTGAAATTCCAACCTTTCTCCTTCTGATCCTCGAACTCTGCTGCTTTGTAATTTGATCCTTGAACTTCAGCTTCTCGCAGTTTGGTCCCTGCACTTCTGATACTAGAAACTTTATCTTCCACATTAATAAACTTTTGCAGGAACAACACAAAATCACTCAAAATATGTCTCAAAATTACAAAGATTTCCCACAAACTCACCAATTCAAAGTCTACTCAAAATTACATCAAACTAATCTAAATTACATTAAAATAATGATAAAATGTCTAGAAAATTAGGGAATTACATATAATGAAATCCGCCACATCAATGAACGAGATGTGTCCCATATTCGAGGAGTTCTGTGTTATGCTTGGAGTGGCACCTACTCGTCAGATCGCGGTACCCGCCTACAGAAGGCGTCCGTACATGGCTATTCGTTAGCTCTTCAATTCTACCCGCCGGGCTACTCCATGATTTATCAATGGAGACTTTTTTAACTTGATGGTTCTTCCTGGAGCCTTCACAAAATATATTGAAGATGACGTGGACTATCAGCGGCGTAGATTAACAGCACTCTTTCTCTACTTAGTAGGGAGATATTTGATAGTTGGTCTACCCGGATTAGTAGATGAGCGGGTCGTAGACTTAGCATTATAGGCTCGGGATCGCCGGCTGAACATTGTTCCGGTGATTTTGGCGAGACTTCGCGGCCTCGATCGCTTTTTCTGGGAATGAATTGTTCCCTCTTGTAGCCCTATTCTGATTCATATGTGGCTGGAAGAGCATTTCCTTTGGGTCCAGGCTCCTGTGCCGCTCGGAGCTCCTTATGATCCTTCCTTTTATGGAATGCGCGGGCATTTTCCCCAAATTAATTATTCTGATATTGACTGGACCGATCACTTCTATCGTTGGGGTTCAATGGATATAGTCTGGGTCGTTCGCCACTGGGAGATCCGGCTTTTTCTTCGTCATTCCGATGAGTACAGCCAGGTGGTGATGTTGGGCCTTTATCGGACTTTCTTTTTACCAGCCCGACCGGATCTTGCGACAGTTTGGAAAGGAGCAAGTGATCCCTGACACCTCCCGTCCTATTTACATGGGAAGGGAGTTCACTAATGATCGTCTGGGTCCCACTATCTAGGGCATGTGGCTCAGAGATGCTGAAAGACTGGAGGCAGCATACCCATATTCGGATTATATGCTTCTATCTCTTGGGTATCTAGCATGGGTTATGGTTCTTCTTGAGGGTCGTCTCGTGCCATCGGCATGATTTGAGACATCTGCTGGGCCGTCATATAACCAATGGAGTGGATGTTCACCTGCTGGAAGTAGGCGAGGACATTGATAGTTCAGGGTTGGTTGTTCCTCGGGCTTTAGAGGCAGAATTTCGACGGGTTCATGGCCTTGATGCTCGGGCCCCTCGGGCCGGATCGGTCCCAAAGAATACATCCCGCAGAGTGAGTGATGTTGGTCAACACACAACCCGTGGGAACAAGAAATGCCTGCTCCTCCTCCTCGGGTGGTTGGGAATGCGGCTTTGAGAAGGCGGTCATGAGTTTCATGGTGAGTTTGGCAAGCAGACATGACAACCCCTGGGAACAAGAGGTAGCTGTTCCTCCTCCCCCTCCTGTATGGGGTGCTGGTCTCAGAAATGATGAAGCGGGTCCGAGTGGTACGGCAGCCCAAGAGAACGGAGATGCCGATGATGAAGAGGGAGACACATCTGGTGGCTCTCATGCTGATGAGTCCAGAGCTTCTTCTGCGCCTCGCAGAAGGAGTATATGGGTCCGGTTCGGTGGACGCCGCAGGCATTGATGGACCGCTGGCTAGGTCGCAAGAAAAGGATTGTTTCGGGAAAAACAAAGGGGGTATAGGCAGTATATAGATATGTACAAATGCAAATAATGTATAATATAGACGTCTTAATAAGTATTCCTAAGTTGCACCTTAGGACCTGTAAAATTTATATATTAGTGTTTTAATATGAGCTGCTCTGTCGTGGTTTTTCTCTTTAGTCAGTTGAGCTTTATGTCAAGATCGGAGGCGATGCGAGAGCTTCAAATAATGCCTTCCCTCTCCTTTTTTTTGTTTTTATTATTATATATATTTTTTTATATATTATTTTTTTTATATATTTTTTATGTTTTTTTGTGCTCTAATTTTTGCCTAGGCCGCCCTTTCGGGTTTTCAACCTAGCGAGCTTTTATTATATTTTTTATTCTTTTTTTTATATATATATTTTTTATGCCCTAACTTTTGCCTAGGCCGCCCTTTCGGGTTTTCAGCCTAGCGGGCTGGAGAGGGAAGCATTTGCTGGATAGGATGGCTCAGGCGTAGTACCTTTTGAACTTGTCGAGGTTGAAGGGCTGGACATGATCTTCCCCGTCCTGGTTTGTGAGAAACACGACACCTCCTGATCGGATCTCCTTAACAATGTACGGTCCCATCCAGGGAGACTTCCATTTTCCCCTAGTATCAACATAACTAGGGGGTTTTTCCCGAAGCACGAGGTCTCCAATTTGGATATCACGGCCTTTGACTTTTTTGTTGAAGGCTCGGGCGATACGCCTTTGATATGCCCGGGTATGCTCCAAGGCTAATAGGCGTCGTTCATCAATTAGGGCCAGTTCTTCGTACCGCCCTTTGACCCGTCAATTTGACGCTATATTAGCTTCCATCATCACTCTCAATGATGGAATTTCCACCTCTATTGGTAGTACCGCCCATGCCATATGCCGAGAGTAGGGGTAGCCCAGTGTGCGCGGATCGACGGCATAGCCCCAGGGGCTAGTGGCAATTTTTCTCGCCGGCTCCTCCTTGTATCAGCCATTTTTCTGATGATGTTCTCGAGAGTTTTGTTGGCTGCTTCAACGGCACCATTGGCTTGTGGCCGGTAGGGGGAGGATTTGTGTCTTTGGATCTTGAACTCGTCTAGCAGACGGTTCACGTCCCCTTCAAAGTGAGAGTCGTTGTCGGAGATGATTTCGAAAGGTACCCCATAGCGGTATATTGGCCTGAATAAATTCGGACACCTTTCGGGCATTTAGGACTTTGTAGGAAGAAGCTTCTACCCACTTTGTGAAGTAATCGACGGCTACCAGGACATATTCATGACCATTAGATCCCTTCGGGTGGATTTGGCCTATGACGTCGATACCCCATGTTGAGAAGGGCCGTGGGGTCGTGGAGTTGTATAGGACGTGGGGGCACATGTTGAGATTAGCAAAGCGCCGACATTTGTCGCAATGTCACACCCACCGAATACAGTCAGTTTCGAGCATACTCCAATAGTACCCTTGTCGGATGACTTTCTTTGATAGCATATGGCCATTCATGTGGGGGCCCACAGGTACCACCATGTAGTTGATCCATAATTTGCTCAGCTTTGGCCTGATTGACACATAGTAAGCAGAGGCCTTGATAATGCCTCTTATACAGGGCTGCCACCGCTGAGTACGAATTGGGAGGTCCATCTTCGCAGGGAGACTCTTCCCCTTTTGTCTAAGCCAGGAGGATAAAGATTTTTCTGGAGCAGATTTAAGATGTCAGCATACCAGGGCTCGTGATCTGCTTCGAGGTCGTTGATTTTGAAACAATATGCCTGGAGTGACCTTCTTCCCGACTATAAATGGTTGGACTTTAGTTTCGAATCGACCGTGACGCCAGAGTGGCCGGGCATCGGCGAATTGATTCCTATCTCGCAAGTGTAATGGAACGAGATAGAACCAAATCCGGCGGCGACTGTTATTAACTTGGCATGATAGAGCTACAGCCGAGGATCCTGGGTCTTCCACCTTCCTTCAACTTGGTTTATGATCAGGGCCGAGTCTCCGTAGACTTCGAGATCTTTAGCTCCCCTTTGGAGAGCTTCTTCTAGGCCAGCAACACAGGCTTCATATTCCGCCGTATTATTTGAACATTCGAACTCCAACCTTATAGCCAATGGAGTATGAGAGTCAACCTGATCGAATTAATAGGATTCCTATGCCAAAGCCTCTTTGTTTGCGGCTCGTCAAAGAACATCTGCCAACAGTGTCTTGGTCATCATTGATTTCCGTGATACCTTCATCTGGGCTCGCTTGCATCTTCGGCCTTTAGAGGTAGATCGGCTAAGTGGTCGCAATGACGCCCTTTGATAGACTTGAGTGTGACATAAGTTATGTCAAACTCATTAAGAAGAAAAGACCACTGGCCGCCTACTGACAAATGATGGCTTGTCAAGATGTATTTGATAGGGTCCATCCTATGATATGAGCTTGATGGACCTTCCCCCGAGATAGGTTTTGAGCCTCCGAGTGGCCTCAGACTAGGCCTTTTTTTTCCAATAATAATTTAGCTCGCTTCCTTGTAGCTTCCTACTTATGAAGTATATGGCATTTTCAATGTAGGAATCTTTCTTTCTCTGGGCGAGCATAGCCCCTACCGATGTGTGTCGTGACGGTTAGGTATATGAGGAGAGGTTTATGTGTATGGGGTGGAGCTAGCACAGGGATTGGTAAGGTAGGCTTTTATTTTCTCGAAGGCTACGGCACTTCGGCCCGACTTGATCGGTATTCTTTTTAGGAATTTGAAAGAGGGGCTCAAGTGGTAGTCACCGTGTCTGATGAAACTGATGTATCAACCGCCTAGAAGCCTTTGACTTCGGTGGGAGTGTTTGGCTGTGGCATTTCTAGGATGGCTTTGATCTTTGCTGGCTCGATCTCGATGCCTTGCTCAGTTACTAAGAATCCCAGGACTTTGCCTCTGGTAACCCCGAATGTACATTTGGTGGGGTTGAGCTTCATCTGGTGCTTTCTGAGTCTTTCAAAGAACTTCCGAAGATCTTTAATGTGAGCACCGTAGGCGTCGCTGGAATGCACGATCATATCATCAACATAGACCTCCATTTCTTTGTGGATCATGTTGTGGAAGAGGGTGGTGGCAGCCCTCTGGTAAGTGGCTCCGGCATACTTTAATCCGAATGGCATGACAGTGTAACAGTAAGTCCCCCAAGGAGTAGTGAATGAGGTCTTCTCCTGGTCTTCTGCTGCCATTTTGATTTGGTTGTAGCCCAGCATGCCGTCAACGAAGGATCGGACTTTGTGAGCTGCAACGGCATCTACCACAATATCAATGTACGGCAGGGGGAAGTCATCTTTGGGCGACGCTTTGTTGAGGTCGTGGAAATCTACACAGATTCTGACTTTCCCGTTGGGCTTAGGAATGGTCACTAAGTTGGACAGCCAGGTCGGCTACTCAACTACCCGAATGAAGTTGACGCGCAGCTATTTCATGATCTCTTCTTTGACTTGTAGTGACCATTCTTGCTTGATGCGGCGGAGCTTCTGCTTGACTGAGCGAGCATCCGGGTATGTGGGAATCCGGTGCTCGACTATAGCTGGATCCAGGCCGGGCATATCTTCTTAGGACCACGCAAAGATGTCTACGAATTCTTTGAGGAGATCAATGAGTTCCTTTCTTTCTGGACCTTGGAGGTAACTGCCGATTCGATTTCTTTTGACTTCATTGTCCAAATTTCTAGGTTGATAGTAGACAGTGTCTTCAAGAGGCTGCGATGAATGGCTCTGTTCCTGGTACTCGACTAACTTTCCAAGCTCAAGTAGATAATTTTTATCTTTTGGGTCCATTTTATTAAATGACTCATTATCATAATTATTATTATTTAATGCGTCTTTTAAAGTAGGTGCAACTAAGGAATAAACAAAGACATACATATTATTATTAAAAGCACATTGTACAGGGGTTATTACATTGTTGAGGACCTGGGGTTTAAGATCCTCAATTATAGGTAGCGGATTGGTAGATGACCAATCCGTAAAGCTAGGGAAAGGATCGAGGATAGTATATCCGAAGCGGTCTACCAGTCCGGGTGTCGAGCGGACCGGTCGTGGTGTACCAGTGCAGAGGCTTATTAGAAATAGACTTGAACTCGGCAGGAGCTTTTCATAATCGCCTGTCTATCATACCCAAAGTCTCCTAGACCATCATCATCTAGCAGGCCAAAGCATAATCATCTTGATCTATAGACCAAGTATTTTCAATGGTGACAGCCTTATAAGCGGTGCTACTGGGGCTCTGTGGTAACCTGCTCCATATCATCCGAGAGAATTCGACATCATCAAAGACTTCCCAACCGTGGCACCTTTTCCCATTCTGGTCTATACAGGTTTAGGAAACATGAGATAGGCTTCGCTTTCCCCTTACGTACAAAGTAACCATTTAAGGTTTTTCTATAGGGTTGGAGAGGGGATATTCATAAGGACTCTTTTACGCCTTTCTTTTCTCACGTTTGTTTCATGATCAAGCGCTACTTCACTGAGTAGGCGTGTATCCTAGACCGAAAGGAGGGATACATTCCTTAAGTTCATCTTGGACTAAGTTAACTAGCCCTTGCTGATTTCTGCCGAGACCTAGACCAGGCATATAATTCATTTTTCGAAACATGTTTAAAGGGACCATGTTTCCTAGGGAAGTAACTTTCTTTCTAATGATGTCAGCTTACCATATTTAATGGTGTTGACCACGTTGGGGATAACCTCAAAGCCACTGAGAAACATACCAGTGTCTTCATGTTCTATTTCGAGGATTGGGATATCCTCGCTTTCCTTATTCTCCACGATCTTGTCGGCCAGAATAATTACTATGTGGTCATCGTGGATGAATTTGACACGCTGGTGTAACGAAGAGGCTACCCCTTTACCCCATGAATCCAAGGGCATCCTAACAACAGGCTAAAGGTAGCTGGTATATCCAGGACTTGGAACTGAACTGGCATGTTTAAAGGCCCAACAGTTAACATTAAAGTGACTACCCCCAAGACACATCGACTGGTGTTGTCGTATGCCTTAACTGTTTGCGAGGAAGGAGTGAGTTCTGATATCTTTATCCCCAGCTTGGCTAATGTACTGGCAGGACATACATTCAGTGAAGACCCATTATCTATCAAAACTCGGGGAACTCGTTTCTCCAAAATTCCCACAGTGATGTGAAGAGCATCAATGTGGTTAGTTCCTTCCCTTGGCAGGTCTAGATCGGTAAACATTATTACATTCCCAAAATGAATGTTCCCGATCATCTGAGTAAGCTCATTGGGGGAGGTTTCAATAGGAACGACTGCCTGGCTTAGTGACTTAGCCAGTGTATCACGGTGGGTCTTAGAAGCACACAGTAAGCCCCAGATGGAGATGTTGGCCTGAGTTTTCTTCATCTGAGCTAATAAAGAATCTTCCACCGTTTTAGCCCCAGTATCTGTTACTTGATCTTTTCCAGAGTGGTCACCTCTTTCAGGGTTTGGCTGGTAGGCTCGGCCAGATCGGGTAAGGTGGCTAACATCTCCACCAACCCAAGTGGCTTTTTCAATGTTACAGGTATTTTGGCTACCAAGGATGGTGTCCCAAGAGAGCATATTACAGCTAGGCTCTTTTATGGATAAGGGTGGAGGAATAGGAATGAGGATATATGGAAGTGGATGTTTATTCATTTCGAACTTGGGCACAAAAGGGTTTTCATCAACCTCAATCATATTGATTTGAGGTAGAGGGTTATTGACTATATTCAGTCTGGGTGGAGGTTTTTCAATAACCTTATCATCTATTAGGTCCTGGATAGCATTTTTGAGGGTGTAACATTTGTCGGTGAGGTGACCATCGAGCGATGATATTCACAAGATCGGGCATGGTTCCAAGTCCCGGAAGGGAGTCGTGGCTTATAATTTTCCAATGGCTTCAACACTCCTTGTGCCATTAGCCCTCGCAGCATCACTGCAGGGAGCTTGCAGTTCATCAAAATGCCGGCTTACCATGTTTTGATTTCTGAAGTTTCTGGCCAGGCCATTATTTGCTCCCACTGTATTGACAGACCTGTCCGACCCATAATGCCATGGAACAGACACTACAAGAAAATGGGGTATTTGGGAAGGCAAAAAACCGTGCCAAATACTGCCAAAACCGTCCCAAATAGTATTTGGCACGGTTTTGGGACGGTTTTGGCTCCTTCCTAAATACGAGGGTGCCAAATACATTTGTCTCGGCTCAAAACCGTCCCAAACACTATTTGGCACGGCAAAGGGGACGGTTTGATAGGGTGGTGCCAGTTAGCATGCATTTGGGACGGTTTTTGTTAAACCGTGCCAAATACTTGCATTTGGGACGGTTTTGTTGAACCGTGCCAAATAGTGTTTGGCACTCTTTATCTGCCCTCCCAAATAGTAGAATTAGGCACGGTTTTGGTTCCGTCCCAAATAGTTTTTTGGCACAGTTGGGTTGCCCTCCCAAATAGTAATTGGCACGGTTTTGGTTGCCCTCCCAAATAGTATTAGGGACGGTTCAGTTGCCCTCCCAAAAAGTTTTTGGCACGGTTTTTTTACCCTCCCAAATAGTATTTGGGACTGTTGTGTTTGGCCTCCCCACGTAGTATTTGGCACGGTTGATGCCCTCCCAAATACCATTTGTGACCAATTATTTTTGTATTTAATATCGTTTTAATATGAGATGACCACCATTTGTTGGAGTCAAATATATGTTAATTATCAAATGAAAAACAATTACATTTTATAAAAATGAATTGAAGTCATAACACAAACTAATTATATAGATATGTTTCTAATTGGTATCCAATTAGTGAAAAGTATAACCTAAAAAACATTCAAAATTACATAAAAGTACAATAAAAAAAAAGATTGTATATAGATCAACTACCCTTCAAAAACTAAAGTTAATTTCAATAAGTATCTTTCCATACAAAAGTGTCTATTGAAATAGACAGATCAAGTCGTTCATCATTGAAATAGCTAGCTCAAGTCGTCCATCGGTGAGTTGGTCCGAGCCTACAACAAAAATTATATAATTAAAACGAGATGTATCCACATTATTTGCTTTCATCTAATTATAATACAGACCAATTGTATTCAATTACACAAAACACCAAGTAAAGACAACTATTTGGGAGAAATATCTTTTAGAAAATGACATGTTCAATTCAAATCCCTTTAATAGGTCCCCTATTAATTACACTTTTTAACACCCACACACGCTATCACCCTGCCATCTACGTACACAACTCTATATATTTTGTTGTATGCATGGCAAATATATAGGTGTAGTATATGTGTGTCTATCTAATACTGACATAAAGAGAGAGAGTACATATACATTAATAAGGGTCTTGGTTTAGCAATGGGGCTATTAAGAAGGTGGTTACTGAATGGGCCGGGGTATTAATAAGGGTCTTGGTTCGGCGATAGAGACCATGAGGATACAAGGCAGTGTGGGCTTCACAAATAGTTGGGTTCGTGGCAGGCTTGGAAAAGAAAGCAGGCTGTGGGCTTGGAAGAAAAGGTTTTACATGGTTCGGTATGTATGGGAGCACTATGAAGGTTATCCGTGTGCATGAAGCTAGCTAGGAAGAAGGTCAACATCAATACAACAGGATGAAGACTTCCTATTAAAGTTCTAGTTTAAGCAGGTCCCATCCTGATACATATGGGGATGCCAATATTCCTAATTGGAAAGAAGTCATAATGAAGTTGTTGGAGAAGGAGGATACGGGTTGGATTGATAAGACAACAGGGCTGGACCATCAGTTGGCAAGATTATAAGTTGGATAGAATTTTCACTTGCCTTTTACTTATTCATGAGACAAAAGGAAAGTATCATACGGAGCTGTTACAAACAAAGACATAAAGTTCAGGACTGTTGTGGTTCGAAAAGGACATCATGGGATTGTTTTAACAAGCAACGAAGATGCAAAGTCGAAAAAGGAAGCGGCAACGGGTATCACAAGAGTTAAGAGTCATGCTAGTCCTTTCCAATGCCCTCATGGATGCATTTTTCACTTCTCTTTCAAAGACACTAGAAAAGCTACAAGTCTCATTTCTTGCTCACTTTTTATTAAAAGGAGGTTTAACAAATTATTTAAGCCAAAGTATTTACGTACAACAAAAAAACAATGGTGCACACCCATCAAACGAGGGCATCCCAACAGAGCATTTACGTACAACAAAAAAACAATGGTGCACACCCATCAAGCGAGGGCACCCCAACAAAGCATTTACGTACAACAACAAAACAATGATGCACACCCATCAAGTGAGGGCACCCCAACAAAGCATTTACGTACAACAACAAAACAATGGTGCACACCCATCAAACGAGGGCACCCCAACAAGCATTTTAGTTAGGTAGCTTACCTTTGCTCGAATATTAGCGTGTGAAGTCCTTCCGGTCCTGTGTGGGAACTCGAGTTGCTTACGATTTGCAGAATTATGTTCAGCTTCAGCCTAAAATACAAATCATATTCACATCACATAAGCTTATACATTATATAAGCTTGAGTACATCAGCCATGCAAAGACCTGAATTGGACGTACCTATAGTACTTGAGGAAGCATTTAGCCTTTACTAGTACTGTAATATTATGGGCAAAGAACTTTCCATAACCTTCATGTTCTGACATACTGAACAAGTGAAAATGTTTTGGTACTTGAGTTTTTCGTTTTATTGTTTTAGACTACTTGTTTCCCATGATGACATTTAAGGACAAAAAGAGTGTAACTCCAAGGAAATAGAAATCAAATAAAGGAGGAAAATAGCAGGAAAAACTTTATTATAATCTTGAAAATATTGAAAACAACAAGTGTTGGCATATAATGAAGAATCCTATAAAGGAACAAAGGATAAGGAGATCGCAAGGCATACTCAATAGAACACATACACACACATATAAATGATAGCAAGCCAGATTGTATCTCTTGTATGTCCTTTTTTTGCCTCTTAGTTTGCTTACTCTTTTAAGAATCGGCACAAGTGGTTCTTTTCCAAGAAATTCAAGTAGGGCTATCTGTGGTGATTGGTTTTACACTTGCACATTTTTCAGGAAGCAAACTTGCATTTGACACAGTGTGACACTTTTCAGTGTCATGTATATGTTGGTCTGCATAATTTTGTCTACAATATTAGAGACCTAGCATGTATTTGGGGTCAATTTTGCATTGGATTCTCAATTGATAAAAAATTTCATTAATCAGGTAGCAATTAGTGAGAGATGCCATAGTATGTTAGACAATTTAGCTACGTAATCTTTGTCTTGAGATCTGAATGGATTCTTTTTTTTTTTTTGATAACTTAAACCATTTTATAGCTACAATCTAATACCTGAAAGGTTGCTGAAAACAAACTATTATGATGCTGAGGAATAGGATGCAAAAGAAAGCCAACCACCACTCTACGGAGTCCTCCGAAGAGCTACAGGACCAAGGAACTCACCACTCAACTGGACAGACTCGACAAGATACATAATTTGGCAAGACTTCACCATTCACTAGGAATCGGCTAGGAGATACAAAAGTATAATGCAAAAACTGATCTGTTATTTAGAAGCAAAACTCATCTCCCCTTAAGTCCTAATACATCTTTGTATTTATAATTCTTCTTGGAACAACCCTCCAAGCATAAGTGACCAATTTCCCAAAAAAACAACAACTATTTTTGACTGGAACGTTGAATCTTAAACATGATTCATGTACTGGGTTACCTTAAGAACCCCAAAAGACTCATAGAAAACAGATAACTAGCACAGAACAACTAATTGTGACATGTCTTGGTAAAATGGCCAGAACTTTCTCTAGAGAGCCCCAAATCAAGAACCGTTTTTTGGACTAGAAAGTAGACTTCTAGATCTTTCCAACCATACCAGTCTTCTAATTATTTTGCTTCATTTCAGTATGTCTAGCCCATGTTATAGTCAAAATAGTAACAGGTCTCCAGAAACTACTTCCGAACAGTCACAGTTTTTGGGTTCCAAAACCAGCTCCAAAATCTCTCTAAATCAACCTATTTTCATAAGGGTTCAATCCCAACATAAATTAGGTATACCAAGTTTGAATTAGGGAAAGAAATGAACCAAAATGAAGAACATTTGATAGGTCAAAACCTATCGCAAACATTGCTAAAACTCAATGTTGTCCAAGAACTAAGCAGAATTATGCCAAACTCCAATTAAATCTGGTACTGATCCATGAGGCCAAAAATTACAAATAAGGTACCATTGGAAAGATCTAAGAGTTATCTTTCTAACAAAACAAACGGAATCCGATTCCGCTAACTCTACAAAAAGTTATGACACTTCTAGTAACAAGTGTCCAAACAGTACATTAAGAGTTAAAATGATTTCAACAGAATTGCACTTTTTGAACACACTTCTTATTGGTCAGATCTGGAACTAAAGCATCAGTTAGTAAAGGCATGTATGACCATATTGACTGACCCAATAATCACTTATCATGAATCTTGGGCTCCCTTGTTTAGCATTTGTTTTTATTATACTCGCAATCCTTGTCCACATAATGTCTCTAGTGAACCACGTAGTCCAATCTAAGGTAACAAAAATTAATGAGTAAATCAATGTCAGTCTATATAATCTGCCAAAGCAGAAACAAAACTTAGCAAAACACTTTGTCACAACTCACAAAGATAAACATGCCTTCAAGTCTATACAGACTAGGAATTGCAATAATTCAGTTAACTCCATTTCTTGGAGTACTTGCTTTTCTTTAATTTGATTCTGTAAGTTAAAAAAAATCTAGTTGAAGGTAGAGCTCAGCCTAAAAAATGTTGGGTCCCAAAAATGCTCTACAACTTGGGGACTTTGGCTGTACATATCCTTTCCATGTGCTGTACATATTGTTTTAGTTTACGAAAAAATGAAATGAAAGTCAGAAAAAAAAGATAGGCTTTTAAGGACTTTCGACTGCTTGAATAAGCTAATAATAGATCTTTTGCATCAAGATGCGAAGAGAAGTAAGAAGATCGGCCTATAAACCGTGCAAGCCAAGATAAGGGAAAGATCCTTCCCAACTAATGAATGTGCATCAGATGAATCCAGTAAAAAGGAAGCTTAACGAAAAAACCTTTTAAGGAATTCGATATGCTCTCATCATTTTAACAATTAAGGAATTAGGAAGTTTGCCAAAGGAAGTGATACTCGACAAAGTAGCAGCAGACAACGCGAAAGAAATAGCGTAAGAGATTAAAAAATAGGAATAACAGACCAGATGGATTCTTATGTGGAGTTGGGTCAAGGGGATTCCTATGGTGGCATTCAACAACGAAACAATGGTGCACACCCATCAAACGAGGGCACCCCAACAAGCATTTTAATTATGTAGCTTACCTCCGCTCAAAACCAATTAGTACTTTTGCTTCAAACTATCTACGTGAAAAGAAAATCTACTTATCAAAAAAAAAGATCAGAATTATGCAAAAAGTCAACTTGCTGGGTTACAAGTAAAATGGAGGTCTATGGAAGAGTATTAGGTTTGGAATTTGACCAAGTGATCCATGAGCTATAGTGCTATAAATATACACAACAGATGCTTTCTATGGGCTATACAGAAGTAGGCCACTAGGAGGACTTACCTCGCAGCTTCCCTCCATTGTGGATGAGCTGCCCCTGAACTTACAAAATGAGGTAAGTGCGTCGCAGCCATAACTATTCATTCATATATAAACTTCCAGGACGAGGGTGTGGTTACTGATAAAAGCATATGATCAATCACCTTCTTATAGTCATACCAAGGAATACCTTAATGCTACGTGGGATTGAACGGACAGGTTAATGGAATATAACCCCCCGTTAGCTAAAGTATACTGTTAAGCAAACAGACGATGTAGTAGAACCTTGTGTGGGACCTGCTACCTAGGCCAGGGAACATCAAGAGGACAACAAATGGATATTTTTGGGTGGCTTTAAACATACTCTATGCAAGGGGCGACGCTCGAGAAATCCTTTCCAAGACTTTTGGAGAGCCTTTTAAGAAATTTCTTGATAACTCCAGTTGAGGAGCATCTTGGTTGGTTATACTTATACATAGGAAGTGCGACCGAGAACTTTGGTGGTTTATAACACTTTTATGTGTAGCCCACTTTTATGACTGATAATAAGAACCTTTCCACCTACAGACATATTTTCAAATACTACTAGGACATTACAATGTTCACTAGCCTGATTGATTTCAGATTATCCAACAAAATCCCTAAGTGAAACCAACTTGCTGATATGATAATCATAAGTCGTTAGAAATATGGACCATTGATCTGCTGCAACGATGATCAATTCTAAGTCAGGAAGTAACAATGATTCACGTTATCACAATGTATCATATAGTAACAATAAATTTCAGCCATAATAGCTTTCAATTACAACTAAAACTTCAATATATTATGACAAAAATGCTCAACTATGTAGAGCGAATAGCCTGTAGTATTAGCTTGGTGGTTGAAACAATTCATGGATATAGTAACTCCTCAAACATTAAAGATTTTAAAGGAGTCAATCACAGTGTGCAACTTAAAAATTGGAGGCATGAAAACATGTTGAATAAAGCCAACAAACTAAGGGTATTAAAGAAAACACATATTACGTCATTATTATAATAAAGCCAATTACTTTTTCTTAATTGGTGTGTCAAGTAAAAAAATACAATTATTTAGAAACTGATGGAGTAATAGTGTAGTAGGGTTACAATTTTAATTGATTAATTTGTTGAGAGTGGTAATTAAAAGTGCTAGTTGACTACCTGGATAGTGATAAGAACATTTAGCAGCAAGTATCTATCAAGGCATCATTAATTAGTTGCCTCATTCTGTTTGTTTTAACTCATGGACAAGCATAATTTGGGCTACTAGCTACTACAACCAATTATTTTATCACATTCCATCCTAAAATCTTAAGACATTGAAACCATTAATATCATCTTTCACCATTCCATCAAAAGAAATTGTTCCATCTGAAAAGATGAAAAATACCAATTTCAATACCCCACTCTGCTCCTCGTATGCAGTACTCATCCAAAATGGCTTGTTTATTCCTGCAATTTCCCCCAATCACAAATTTGCAACTTACTAAAGAAAATTTAACACACAAAACAAGGATTACTGCTAATTTGAGAAACTATTTAAATTTGCTTATTAAATGGGGAAGCATATAAAAATGGGAATTCCCAGACATACGATGCGAGAGAATAGATTACCAACAAACCCAATATAAGAGCAGTTAAGTCATGATTCATGAACCAATGTGCATCACAGAATCACCAGCAGGAAGTCAGTCAACGTTAAGAAGGAGAGATTCTTTATATAGGAATGGCCCAACAATAGATACAAGGCTTTAGCTACTACGAGAATTTCATATTTGATCTTCACGAATCTTATGTTCGAAATCATTCAGAATGAAACAACATACCTCATGAAGAAGCTCACTCCGCCCCTGCCCAGCTTCAACTGCTGCCAAGGCTTTCTCATGCCATCCATGTTGAAGAAGCCAAGAAATGTGATCTTTTGCATCCCTATATCAACAACAGATCACATATTTGAAAATTGATGAAATTTATAATAAAGTACTTTTATATGGTACAAGAGAGACTAATGATAATCACTACAGCCCTAAGCATCTAAGAAATCAAATTAATAGGAAATATCCATATTAAGCTGAAACATCAGCTCATAAAGGCACAAGAAAGATTTGACAGAGACAACATAATTTTTTCCATGAAGACACTACTCACTAATAATAAAATTTAATAAGATATGTGAAAAATACACTTGATTGCTCATGTTCTTTACGATATATAGTGGCAATTGGAAAATCTAAAAGCTGAAATAGTCAATTGAATGGCGCATAAACTATCTAAAAAATTGTATTTGTCAAACTAAAAACTAGATTGGATAAAATGAAAACAAAAGCAAGCAGAGCATTCAAAGAAAGGATAATCAAAATGCAAATATGTTCAGTTCTTCGGTGTACCAAGCATGCCATATCTTATTCATTTTTCACAAATAAGCCAGATTTAAATCTACAACAAAGGAGGAACAAATTTCTTCAGAGGCGATGCCACACATAGTAATATGGCATGACACACAAGCATGCCATATCTTATTCATTTTTCACAAATAAACCAAATTTAAATCTACGACAAAGGAGGAACAAATTTCTTCAGAGGCGATGCCACACATAGTAATAGGGTTCACCCAAGTAGTTGAGAAAAAGCCTAGCTGAGTAATCATCCATTAAGATACATGTCAAGTATAAAGTACTTAGACTACATACGATTTAACAGTAATGGGTATCAGAGAAATTCTGAAATCTGGAAGATCTAAAAACACGCCAACTCCATGTAAAGGGAAAAAAATTGTCGCCTTCCAGAAATAATTTAGCACAACAGAGGCCATTCAATCCGATCCACAGTCCTGACCATGCCCTTGTCTTTTCCCCTTTGCCCACAAACTCATTCTTCCAAAACTTTGTCCTCACATCCCGGATACATCCATCCTTACATGATCAAATCTTCTCTCTCCTCACTTTCTCTCTGCTACCCATCTCTATTTCACAACTCTGCTTTAACATACCAGGCCTTCAATCCCGATCTCACTGTATCGGCTTTGGGTAAGCCAAATCCGAATTCAACCCATGTTGTATACTTGTATCCCAAAATATAATAATGGTCTCCTTAATCTAATCAAAGAAAGTATTTCAGAAACTTGAATGAGAACATTACTGGGTATCTATATTAAAACACATCAAATTGACAAGTTTATGGCTCCTAAAGGAAAAATATGAGAAAACAGACAGACAATTGAAATGGTGAAATGAACCCTTTTTCTAGAGCACCCAAGGCATTTAAGCTCAAAATATCAGACTAAGCACAGTCGAACAATCTTTGAGTCTTAAGAGTAAAAAACAATTATCCAGGATCCATACTGGTAATCTTCATAATGACAAAAATTCGAGACTGTGGGTGACTAATTGGCATTCTCAATAATCTTAGAGATCAAAAACCAGAAGATGCCAAAATTAAAGAGTTTAAATTAAGGAGTGAGGTATTGTTGGAAAAACTGAGTTGGACCCAAGAAAAAAAAAGGACACATAATACCAAAGACACCACCAAACCTTAAGCAAGCAATATAAGAAAATCTATTTGATGTGGCAAAATGCACAGCTTGGGCCGTCCTTGAGATGGGTAGGATATACGGGCTTGTAATCGTCCTCCTTGAGCTTTGTTAAGATCACAAGAACACCTGAGAAGAAGTGCAAGGCAAGGCCTCGCGAAACCCCTCCGGCGTGAGAGTAAGTATCGAGTGATTGTCAAGAAGTAAATTGACAGAGTAACGAGGCTCAAGAAAGTGTGTGTACCTTGTTTGAGGATTATGGAGGGGTATTTATAGGCCCTTAAGGTGATTGAATCCGTCTAGGATTCGGTTTCCATGCTTCAGAGATAATCAAGGGGAAATCCCTTGATTCTAGGCGAAACAGTGATTGACAGCGTATTTATAGGAGTTGATAAGGCAAGAATTCGCCCAAACATGGAAACCTTTGACTTGCCTTAGAAAGCAAGCTATCGGTGTCCCGGCTTGGTGTGTGCTCGGCGAGCAAGGCTCGCCCGATTATTCGTTTGTATTGATCTACGAACTTGTCGGTCAGAAGATCGGCCCAGTCGAGCGAGGCAAGGCCGGTGCCCGCCCAGGCGAAGTAAGTATGATTCCCTTGCAAAGCATGCCTGAGTCCCGATCACGGTCTCTGGTCGGACAGGCAAGGCCTTTGTCCGCCTAGGTTTGAGTGAGGGTTATGCTGCTCGGTGCTCGCTGAACTATTTCATCTTGCTCACTGGGCTGTGGGCCCCAGCGGTATTATGCTCGTGTCTGGCACGTGATGCTAACTCGTGCCTCGCTCGTGACCCGGTTTGGGCCGGGTATATCAGTGGCCCCTAGCTTCCCTGTCGCGAGTATTCATGCTCTGGGCGGGGCGTTCAAGTTTGATATTCGCACGGGCTTCAACACTTTGTGAATTTTTAAGCAATACAAGGAGTCGGCGAGGTGAACTTGAGGCGTGTCCAGAAGCTTTTTGTCAAGGGCGTGGCAGGGCGTGGGCGGAGAAAGCGTGGCCGTCGAGTTGGAAGCGGTGGGCGGGGCACGGCACGAAGGGCTGCATTTAATGCCCTGTCATGATGGGCCGCCAGTTCCAGGCGCCTCTTCGGGCTCTGTGCTTTCCCCCGCGTTTACCCATAAACCTGTCTATAAAAGGCGCCCTCGATTCCTTTTCTTCCTTTTACCGTCTTCAAACTTGTGAGCCCTTAGAGAGAGAAAATTCCGAAAGATTTCGGTCACCATTGCGCATTTTTCTCCGAGTCTCGGTAGAGTTTCTCCCTTACTTCCAAGGTGTCTATTCATCTCTCGACGTTCGCGGTGCTCACGTCGGCCCAAATCGCCTTCCTTTGATTGTTTCATTGAAGACTCACTGCTCCAAAATAGCGGTAAGCTCTCAATCCCTTTTATTTGTGTTTTGGTTTTTCGGTTTCCTTTCCTTCACCTCTCGATTTTATTAGGGTTTTAGTAAATGAGGCACGCCTTTAGGTAGAGATCGGGAATAGAACACGTAGTCTCTTGCTAGGGGCGTGGCCCCTTTGGGTTGACCTAGACTTAAGGTTTCTTTCCTTTTCCCTTCATTTGTTGCCCGGGTAAAATTCTAATGGCAATCTTCCTCGATCTCTTTGTAGATGTCTGACATGTCCGATAATGACCGCGAGGCCTTCAGCTATGGCGGGAGGAACGATTCGCTTAGCAGCGAAAAGTCTCCCTCGATCAGTGTTGAGTGTGATGAGGGAATTAGATCTGTGGCTGGGCCAACACTTCGAAGGCGTGTCGTGGACCACGTGGTTGACATAGTCGATTCTTCCAAGCGAGGAAGATTCAGAGGCGAAGCGTGGCCGGTGGCCCATTTGTCGGGCAAGGCCACGATCAACGAGTTGCTGTGAGGGGGATCTGAACAGGCGAGTAATGGTGGAGGCAATAGATTTGGCTCGAGAAGCGTCTGAGGCCGATGAGGCAGATGACCTGCCGCTTGCTCGGCGATTTAAGAAAACTGGCCGCTCCCAGGTGGAAGTGATCTCTCAAGAAGAAAGCAAGGCCAAGCAGAGTCCCGTTGCTCGCTTCTTGGGAGGGAGTTGCCCTCAAGTAGCGGTTCCGTGGAGGAAGTGATCGAAGAAGAGGAGGAAGCGGAGGAGGAGCCCGATTGGTATGTGAATGCCAGATGAAGGCCGTTATCTTGCTTCAGGGCCACTCTAGACACGGACAAAGTGATGACATATTACTTCCCTCGGTGTTGACCACGCTTATTATCGAGCGAGAAAAATGGGGCTCTGCCCAGAGTCGCTCTCCGCTGAGGCGGGGAAATGAACTCCTCTTTTTGCTGATTTCTTTCGTGTCGAGACTCGTCTCCCACTAGAGCCCTTCTAGTAGATTTCTGATTCGAGACAAGGCCGTGCGATGCGACGATGTGGCTCTGATCGGCGCTATCACCCGACTTTCACGGTGGCGAGAGGCTGTTAGGGTTTGAGCTGAATATGTTTTTCTTTGCGTAAAGCGTTTATCTTCGCCTTAGAAACACGGGAGGGAGGATAGGAGGTGAGGCGAACTCCAATTTTTGAAGGCGTTGTCGAGATGCCCAGGAAGGTGGATTCTTGGGGCCGAAGGGTCTGTTCATTGAATCCGGGTTGGTAGTTTATGCCCACGGCCGTGGCGACATGAATCCCCAAAGGCCTCTAAGCAAGATTTTAGCTCGGGGCTGCTCGATTGGTTGCGTTGAAGGCGCAGTGGGCGTAATAGAAGAGC
>CM028383.1:69190871-69234663 GCA_013146195.2 Codonopsis lanceolata
TACATTTAGGCTTGGGTGAAGGTGAGGGTTGGTCGAAGAAGGTTTTCATTTGGGTGCTGGATGGTGGGTAGTGGAGGATGGTGGTTCGGGTTAGATTATGGGTGGATGTTTGTCCACAAATGCTAGGAGGCCGCCGCCAGACTTGTCACCGTCTTCCGTCTTCAATTCTGCCGAATCCACTTGGCCTCGGTTTTTCACCTCTTCTTCCGTCATTGCCTTCGCCGAGCTGCCTCTTCGCCTCAACAGATGTTTAGATTCTGCATCCAGATCCTTGGCTACGCGGAGAATATCACGAGCAATGGTATGGTCTCCTTGTCCCCATTTGGTCACTGCAGAGCAAAATCCTTGTCAAAGATCATCATGCCGGCCCGTTGAAACGTGTAACAACTATTGGCGAGGGCTTGGCTATTTTTTCAAGAGAGATATGAGGTAGCCCTCATTTCTGCCTTCTCTTGTGTTCATAATCCATATATTTCTTGAAGAAGGTGGCCGTCATTTGCTTATCTTTGGCCACTACAATGAGCTCATCCTCTTTAACGGAAGAGTTAATCTCAGGCGTATCCCGTAGAAGGGTGTTGATGAGTCGGACAAAGGGCTTTTTGAAATTGGGGCTCTCCTTCACGTGTTCAACGTAGTTCCGAAGCTCGTTGAAGATGATAGCGCCGTAGTGGAGGTGAGTCTTCAGATAGACATCACTTGTGAGATTGAGTTGTTGAGCGGTGAACATATCATGGGCCCCGTTTTTGAACAGCAGACCTTTTGTCCAAAGCAGAGTGGCTGTAACAAGAACGCCCGGAAAGACGCCTCAAAGATTTTGCCTTAAGGTTCCATTTGTGTGTTAGTTCCCCTCATTGCTTCCCAGGCTTGGTCAGCCTCAGCAATGGAAAGCCATGTATCTCCACCGTAGCGAACCCCAATGATTCTAGAAATCACTTTGGCAGAGATGGAGATGGGTCGTCCTCGAATCCATTCACGCATAACAGACAGATTCGCTCGTAGAATTCTTCAGCGAGGAGAATGCTATAGTCTTCGTCATGTAGACAAAAGAGCGGTAGAATCCCCGACTTGTTCATATCGTCGCATGCTTTGGCTCCGGCGGCAAAAGTGCAGACGGTTTTGAGGTCAATGCGCATGCCGGGCAGATATGTCTTTGGGTCCAGAGCCAGAATGATGTCATGAGCGACAAGAAATGGAGGGTACCCTGGAAGGTTGATGGATGGACCAGGTGGAATGACTTTTTCAGGGTCAAACGCCTTCCTATTGTCGGTCTTTGACTTGGTAGAGGATTTCACCTACAAAAAAAAAACATATTCAGATGAAAAATTTGAAACCCTTGAATGTTTGGATAGATAAAACCGAGAAACATTTAAGAGAATATTTCTCAGAAGAATGAGTATCCAATGTATAGAGAAAACTTTTAGTTTCAAGGTTTTGAAATGAACAATAATGGCGGAAACCGTCAAGATACGCAGAGCGTCTTTTCGGATTCCTCAATAAAGTGACTCAAAAGAAGAAATACTAAGCATCAATCAATGGATAGTAAACTAGAGAGTAATGAAAAGCTTACCATTGTTGCTGTAAGGAAGAAGAAGCAAATAATAGTTGTAGAGAGAGGGAGCAGTTGCAGAGAAGAGAGAAGGGTTTGAGAAGAGAGAAGGGTTTGAGTAGAGAGAGAGAAAATCTGTGAGAGAGAGAGAGAGAGAGAGAGAGAGAGGGTTCGTAAAGTGTTGGAAAGGGCGGTTCAAAGTCTATTTAAAGGAGAGAAAAAAATCATTTTAGTGAAAAGTTGTAACTTAAGAATTTTTCAAAGTAATTAAAAATGACTTTTAACCCCTTTGCCCTTTTTAGAAAACCTTTTCCGCTTGAATAGACTAAACAGTTGAAGTACTAACCTGGTAGAAGTAAAGAGCTTAAGTCTGCTGGTTAGTAGTAGTTTAAGTCTGCCGGTATGAAAGAAAACTTGAAAAATGAAAATTAAGTTGTAGGATCAAGCATACGAAGATTTCTCCTTAAATACGCAAACCCAGTAGCATCCAGTGGCTTGGTGAGAATATCAGCCAATTGATGTTCAGTTGGAACGTATTCCAGACTGATGTTACCTTTTTTCACATGATCTTTGAGGAAGTGATAATGGATATCAATGTTCTTTTTCTTTGAATGCATCGCTGGATTCTTTGAGACTGAAATTGCAGAAGTGTTGTCACACATAATGGGACAGTTTGCAGTCTTGATGTTGTAGTCCACTAGTTGTTGCTTCATCCATAGTAGTTGAGAGCAACAACTGCTGGCAGCAATGTATTCTGCCTCAGTGGTAGAGTTTGCAACTGAACCTTGCTTCTTGCATAACCATGAGACAAGTCTATTTCCAAGAAATTGACAGGTCCCACTGGTGCTTCTTCTGCTTACTTTGCAAGCTGCATAGTTTGCATCTGAGTACCTAACTAGATCGAAGTTGTTGCGTTTTGAATACCAGATACCCAGATTTGTAGTTGTTGAAACATATCTGATGATACGTTTGGCAGCAAGCAAATGTGATTCCTTTGGATCTACCTGAAATCTAGAACAAACACAAACAACAAACATTATATCAGGTCTACTGGAAGTAAGGTAAAGAAGTGAACCTATGATTCCTCGATATTTGGTCATGTTTTCTTGCTTTCCGTTTTCATCTTTGTCAGGATGGTAGTTGGTAGACATTGGAGTCTCGAATCCTTTAGTTGAATCAAATCCAAATTTCTTGATAAGTTCCTTTGCATATTTGGTTTGGCTAATGAAGATCTCGTCTGAAGTTTGTTGAATCTGAAGTCCTAGAAAGTAGGTGAGCTCTCCCATCATGCTCATCTCGAACTTGCTTTGCATCAGCTTCTCGAATCTTTTGCACAGGCTTTGATTTGTTGATCCAAAGATAATTTCGTCCACGTAGATTTGTACCAGAAGAGAAGGACCTTTGTTATTTAGGACGAATAGAGTTGTGTCTATTTTTCCTCTCACGAATCCTTGTTCAATTAAGAACTTGGATAGAGTTTCATACCAAGCTCTGGGAGCTTGTTTCAGGCCGTAGAGTGCTTTCTTGAGTTGGTATACATGATCATGCTTGTCTTGGATGACAAAACCTGGAGGTTGTTCAACAAATACCGTTTCTTGAAGATCACCATTAAGAAAGGCACTCTTTACATCCATCTGATATACTTTGAAGTCCATGAACGAAGCATAGGCTAGAAAGAGTCTGATTGCCTCTAATTTGGCAACATGAGCAAATGTTTCATCGAAGTCAATTCCTTCTTCTTGTCGGTAGCCTTGAGCAACCAGTCTAGCTTTATTTCTGGTGACATTTCCATCTTCATCTCTCTTGTTCCTGAATACCCACTTGGTGCCTATAACTGGATGGCCAGTAGGTCTTTGAACTAAGCTCCACACTTTGCATCTTTCAAACTGGTTCAGCTCTTCTTGCATAGCTTCAATCCAGTAATGGTCTTCGATAGCTTCATCAATCTTCTTTGGCTCGATTTCAGACACGAATGCGAATGCAAACATGGTCTCATTTTGAACTCTATTTCTCGTAAGAACTCTTGAGTTGAGATCACCAATGATTTGAGAGATGGGGTGATCTCTTCTTTCAATAACAGTTGGAGGAAGATCACTTCTGCTGAGTTCTTCCCTTAACGAATCTGGAGAAGGTAGAGAAGGTGATTTACTAAAATTGGATTCTGAAGAGATAGGATCTTCCAGACCTTCATTTTCTGGTGAACAAGAAGGGTGAGTGATCTGCAAAGGTGTTTGGGGTAGAACAGAAGTGATGGGTTTAGGGTCAACAGAAGGGTTGGAACTGGTACCAGCAGAGTTGTAGTCTGCTGGTGCAGGGTTAACAAAACTGGAAAGGTCTGCAGTTGGAGGATTCTGAGGTGGAGTAGAAGTAGAAGCTTTATTTGTACCTGTCTCAACATCATCAGAATCATCAGCAACATTCGAAGCCTTTCGAGACTCTAATAAATCATATCCATCAAAAGTAACATGCACAGATTCTAAGATTTTCAAAAAAGTTTTGTTAAATATGCGAAATGCTTTTGAATATTTGGAATAGCTCAGAAAAATTACTTCGTCTGATTTTGAATCAAATTTACCTCTATATTCCTTTCCATTATATAGAACAAAACATTTACAGCCGAAGATTTTGAAAAATCCTATGTTTGGGGCTCTTCCTCTCCATATTTCATATGGAGTTTTGTTATGAAATTTGTTAACCAGGGATCTATTATGGGTAAAACATGTAGAGTTGACAGTTTTTGCCCAGAAGTACTTCGGAAGTCTTGCTTCTGCCAGCATAGTTCTTGCTGCTTCAATGAGTGTTATGTTCTTCCGTTCAGCTAGACCATTTTGTTGAGGAGTTCCGGCAGCAGAGAAGTTATGGCCGGTCCTGTGGTCATCACAATATCTTTCAACACCGTTGTTCTTCAATTCGATGCCGTTGCCTGATCTGATGTCACTAATGTCTTTAAGCTTTTGGGTTTGAAATCTTCTGAAAAGAGTGGTGACTAGATCATATGTCTCATCCTTTGAGGTCATTGTTTCGATCCAGGTGAACCTAGAGTAGTCATCAACTACTACAAGTGTGTACTTGTCTCCAGAGATACTGACTGTAGTGATTGGTCCAAAGAGATCCATATGCAGAAGTTGAAGAGGTCTGGTCATAGACATGACAGATTTTCTTTTGAAGGAAGACTTGGAAAGTTTTCCTAATTCGCAAGCTATGCAACTTCTGTCATGGTCGGCTGACACCGTAGGTAGACCTTTGCAAAGGATAGAGGATCTCCCTAGAAGGTTTAAGTCCACCACATAGACGTTTCCTTGTCTATTGCCGGTCAGTAACGTTGAGCAGGATTCACGATCTTTGATGAGACATTGGTTGGAGGAGAATTGGCAGATAAGTCCTTTGTCGCAGAATTGGGAGATGCTCAGTAGATTATGCTTTAAGCCGTTCATAAGAGAAAATTTGTTGATGGAGAGACTTCCTCTAGTGATTGAGCAATACCCAATTGTTTTCCCTCTTGCATTGTCGCCGAAAATCACCATAGGACCTTTAGCTTCAGCTATATCTGAGAGTAGACTTCTGTTCCCTGTCATGTGTCTTGAACAGCCACTATCAAGGTACCAGATGTCCTTATCTTCTGAATCTATAGCCATGAGGCAGACCTGAAAAAGTCAAAGGAACAAGGTCCCCTTTATTTTCTTTTGGGTCCTGAGGATTAGCAATCTTTTGGAACCCATACCTGCCTAACCTTGAGAGAACTAGGTCTCTCAGATTTTGGTTTGAACCTTAGCAGGCATTCTGGGGCCAGATGGCCTAAACAGTTGCAAGAATGACAAAGATGAATGTTCCATGGAGGATTGTGATTAGCTTTAGCTGTAGAGTGCTTGTGACTTTCCTTGTTCTCAACAGCCGTCTTGGGTTTAGCAAGCTTGTTGACGGTAGACTTAATTGGTTTTTGTTGAACCTTCCTTGATTTGATACCAGTAGACTTAGCCTTGGCTGGTCTGTTGTTAACCTTTTTAGGAGGATTTGGTATAATACCTTTAAGTTTATTGTCAACTAATTTAGGTGCCTTAGCCATTTCATAGACAAATTTGACAGGTACCAGTAGAGATTTCGTAGGTCTATCGCCAGTAGACTTTGCCTTGGCATAGCTGTTGTCGGTAGAGTTGGATTTCTCTACCGTTCCTTTCTCAAGCTTCTCATTAGAAGCAGTTTCTTTGGCTTTCCCTTACTGAACCTTGGGGTAAACGTATGGTACAGTTGTATAACCAAGTCCATGTTTTCCCTTGTTTCCGAAAGTTTGTTTGGAGAAGGAGATATCATCAGCAGTCTCGGAGGTTTCACCTTTCTCCGTGACAGAAGAGTATGCCGAACTGGGCTCATCATTATAGCCTAAGCCAGATTTATTTACATTAGGCTTTTGACTTGAAAGGATTCCTTCTTGGAGCTGTTCCAGGAGTCAATTGTCTTTTGCAAGGCAATCTTCTCCAGGTCTTGCCCTTTGATGTGCTCAGTAAGACAGTCAACTTTGTCACAAAGGAATTTGTTTTCTCCTTTTAGCTTGATACTTTCCTGTTGACAGCTATTGAGAGTTTGAATCTCAGCTGCCAGCAGAGATTTCTCAGCAGCAAGCTTCTCATAGTTCTTAACGAGTTTTACATAGACTACTTTAAAGGAATTGAACTCTTTAAACATTTCTTGATTATCTTTGAGTAGTTTTTTTCTTACTAAAGTTTTCACAGTTGATCTCACCTTTGACGAAGGGATTAGGTGAGATTTCGACTTCATGTTCAGAGTCGTAGGTGAGACTAGAATCATGAGCTATTAAGCATATGTTGGCTTGCTCACAATCGTCCTCTTCCTCTTCTGAATCCGTCTCAAACCATGTAGCAACCTGTTTTTCTTCAATGTCGTCAGCCAGCATACCTTTATGTTTTTGAAATTTCTTATACGGAGGCTTTCGGTATGCTTCGAATTTTGGCTTTGGACATTTAGAGACGAAGTGACCAGGTTTTCTACAGTTATAACAAACAAGCTCTTCGTTAGTGTGAGGTTCCCGGGGTGTGCCCCCGCGCCCCGCGCGCCTTTGGATAGGGGTGCGCGTACGTGCGGATGCGGGACACCACTGCTCTCGTTCCACCCTCCCTTGTTTAGGGGAAGACGAAATCAAAAGTGCGAGAGGAGTGATGTCTATGTTAGCACGTTTGAATGTGCCTCGGTTGCCTTGAGTAGATTTTGTATCCAATATGGGAACTTATGGTTTCCCGCATCAAGTTATCCCTTTTTTAGGGGATACCAGGATATGAGAATGCATTACCCTTTCATTCCCATTTTCCCTTTTTTAGGGGAAAACGAAAAAGTGCAAAAAAGGATATTGCGACGCCCCCACTATGGATTTTATTAAAATAGCCTTATGGCCCATTCAGATCACTATGGGAGCTTTGGGTTTCCCGCATCAAGTTATCCATTGTTTAGGGGATACCAGGATATGGGAATACATCACCCTTCCATTCCCATTTCTCCCTTTTTTTAGGGGAGAACGGGAAAGTGCAAAGGAGTGTTGCGAGGCCCCACTGGATCTGAAAGTTTTACGAGTTGGGAAGGTGTTAGGCACCCAACTCGCCCTTTCGGTCTCAAAAATGGTTTTTGGCTGAAGTATGCTTATTGTCATATTTATTTCGCAAATAAATAAGGTATTAAAAGACAGGAAATTAAAACAAATACATCCGTGACTACATTATTTACGGACTCACAGCCATTTCCTTACAATAATTACAGACATATTTAAGAATATTTGGCCATTATAACGGCTCTTTTACATAATATTTCCTATTCTAATCCGGGCAGCACAACGGCTTATATTGGCTACATTGCGCCGGATTTTAAATAACAACTTTTAAAAATAAAAGACAAAAAAAAAGTAAATAAATAAAATGAACGACGCCTTTAAAGGTTTTACCTTTTAGAGCGGCGGTGTGCTCGCTCTGTCCTTCAGGGAGAGGGAGTCTTTTGTTGTTGTTGTGTGGTTGTTGTTTTGATTTGGGCAGAGTGACTGCTTATTTCTGAGAGTTTGGGCTTGTCAACTCGGGCAGAGTGACAGCTTATTTGGGTAGGTTTTGGCCTTTTTGGTTGGGCGGAACCTAGGCTTAGTTTTTTGACTTTTCAGCTCGTTACTCGGGCAGAGTAACGGCTTACTTTGGGATTTTTGGGCAGGGGAAATGAGGTGGATACCTAACAACTAGGCTAGGGATCACTTATAACCTATGGGTTTTTATTTTGGCGGAGTTTGGACGGGGTTTGGAGATTCTAAGGGCTTCCACTCACCTATCTCGCACCTCTCGTACTAATAGTATCGGTAGATCGCAGAAGCAGAGCTTCGTTGCGATTTTTAATCGCGGAAATGAGCACTGAAAATGGGAGCCGAAGGCTTCTATTTATAGTAGAGAGCAGGGACGCGTCCGGAATTTTCTGATTTCTTCAGCCTGCATCAGTGACTTGTACCTTGCGCTTCAAGTCTTGTACATTTTCCATCTGAGAGGCAGCTACAGTAGATAGCTTGGTGCCACCAAGGAGACCCTTGGTGCAGCACCAAGGGGCCTTGGTGCGGCACCAAACAACAACTATTCACTTTCGTTTTTTGCACATTCCCCCCTGTAGTTCACTGTTTCGCGCATCCTGCTTTTTCTTTCACATTTTTGACTCCTGTAACTTGACATTTGTTAAGTTTTAACAGTTCTTGATATTTTATGTCAGTCACATACCAGGGGTACGAAATTGGGGTGTCTACAGAGCCCCTCAACGATGGAGTCTACGGGTAACCCAAGGCTTACTGAGTAGACAAACATCGTTGATAAATAATAGACTCTCCAATTTCGTTCATTTAAGAATGAGAGAATGCAATTGATAGCAGTTATAATGAACAGTTAACATGCTATCCAAACTCCATAACCTAGACATTTTTAGTCGGTTATAAAAAATTATCGCAGTTTTAAGCAGATATGAATTTAATGTGCTCTGATGGTCGGACCTACTAATGTAGGCTGACTACGTATTCCTCATTAAAAGAAATAAGACCAAACGTAGTTCAGGCCAAAAAACCTAAACTACAACCAAGTGAGGATGTCATGTTCTTCGGGTCAAGCCCGATCGAGAACACAACGGAAAAAGATTTTTGTGTTTTTCGAAAAAGCCGTATTCTTCTGGTCCGAAATCGTTGTCAAATACGATATGAAGATTTGAATGTTTTTCTGCCACCACATTTCAACCGGTCAATGCCTTGTTGTTGAAACGTTTTAAGAGGTGTTTTCAAAGTTGTGTCTGGTGTTGCCTTGTTTCAAACATAACCGAAAACTTTCAAATATCCGTAAAACCCACTCGAGATAAAGATCCGTCGCCGAGCACGGCAAATTAATCACTCTTCAAGTATTTTCGAAAATTGTGATGTGGAAAACATTCTTTTTCCTTCCTTTCTTTTCTCGCTCTCTCTGTTTTTTTTTCAAATATTCCTCTTTTTTTGTGTTTTTGAAATATTCCTCTTTTTTTGTTTTTGAAATATTCCTCTTTTTTTGTTTGTTTTTTGAAATCAAAACTCATTTTGAAAAGAGTTTTTCTTTTATTTGAAAATAAAACAAACTTTCCTAAAAGGAAATTATTCTAAAGTCAGGGTAAGAATACTGTACTTGACTTACCTTTTTGCGCCCAGATGGCTGCCGCGGATTTGGCTGATCTTGGCAATTTTGCCACTCTTGCTGGGGAATTTATTCTTCTTTTTTTTTCTTCTCTTTTTTTCTTTTTCTCTTTTTTTTCTTTCTTTCTTTTTCTTTCTTTTCTTTTCTTTTTCTTTTTCTTTTTCTTTTTTTTTGACTATTGGGGTATTATTTTCTTTGTCCTCTTGGTGAATGGTTGCCAATTTTGATTAACAAGATTGACTTTGTTAACTTTTCGTTAGGCTCAGGGACCATTTTGAAAACTTTGAAATTTGAGGACCAAAGTGTCGCAGCTTCAAACTTTGGAGGGGGGAAAGGGAAAATTCCTTTTTCTCCCCTTATATGGACGGGAAAGGAGGGAGAAAAGCTACTGCTTCTCTTTTCTTTCTTCCTTCTTTCTTTTCATGTCTTCCTCCGTCATAACCATTGCTGCTTGCTCCCTTTTTTTTATTTTCTTTATTTTCGCTCCTTTTCTCGATTTTCTTCCGCCAATTTCAGTGTTTTACTTAGCAGATAACATCTTCTTCACGATCCAGGAAGGGGAAGGCACCGATGCACTGCGAAATACCGCCGAGAGGAGGAGAGAACCTCGCTTGGTCCGAATAAACTCAATTACCGGTACTCTACGAATGACTGGGGCAACATTCTGCGGGATCGGAACACTCACGTGTCCAATCTTCCTCGCACTACTGTAAGATTTTTCTTTTTTTTCGAAATTTTCCTGGCTATGTTTCAGATCTGCAAAATTTTTGCACTGTTTGGAACCTTTGGAGCACTTCTGACTTTATTAGTGATGCATATGCATGTCCTATTTATGCCTAAATGATGTAATTAAGTGATAACATGCAAAATTTCTATGATTTATTTTTGCGATGCATGATTTGAACTAGTGGTCACTATTTGACCCTACTATGCATGATTTATATTCTAAATGCAAATGAATATGATGCATGTTTTATGCTAAATCACATTTTTGCATGCAATTGAATCGTGAAACGGAATATTCGGAGTACAAATTAAATTTTTCCGAAACGCATTTCGGGCATATTTTCGGATAAAAACAGGACAAAACATATATTTTTAATGCCCTTAGATTCATTTTTCAAGCATGCAACTGCTGAAGGGGTATAGTAAATGCCACAAAGATATTTATTTTGATGATTGGTGGTACTTTATCTTCTTTTTAGCGTACCCCTATTTTTTTTTTTTTCAGAAACAGGGGCGGCACCCTGTAAAGATTTATTAATAAAAATAAAAAATACAAACTTGAGGGGGACAACCAGCCTTACCCTTATAAGAGGGGGGACAGAGGAGCCTTACCTCGAAAAAGAGAGGGATACAAAAGCAAAACCTAAGACAATCGAACATAAGAAGTGCCACAACTATCCAGCATAGAGTTCCCTCTGACCAAAGAAGGCAAAGCAGCGAGAGAGAAGAATTCTGAATCCGATCGAGAATCAATAGCATAGTTAGCAAGACCATCGCTCAGTTGGCTTCTCATAACAATGACTAAAGGAAAATAAAGAGTCCCTTTGCATAGATAAGATGGCACGAATGTAGTAGTGAAGGGACCAGGGAGGACGTAAGCCTTTAGTAAGAAAATTGAAAATAATCATAGAGTCCATCTCAATGATCACCTGACGGAACCCGTGCTCATGAAGCCATCGAACACCATGAAAAAGAGCTTTGTTTACGCAATTGTGTTGGTGAGCCATAAAGGAGGCAAAGCGAAAATAACTCGGCCTTTGAGATCTCGAACAATACCCCTCCTCCGCTAAGACCCGGATTGCCTACTAGCTCCATCGTTATTAAGTTTAAGAAAAGACCTAGATGGCTTGGACCAACATCTTGCTTGAGCGCCGGGAATTGTCAGAGATGAGAAGTTCCCACTACCGTCGAGAGAGAGAGGTCTTGAGAGATGCTATGGATAAGAGAGGAGGAAGATCTGCTAGGGCGATCATGAATAATCTCATTATGAGCCTTCCAAACATGCCATAGGATGAGAGAAGGGAGAAGTTTATGAACAGTTCTGTTTGAACCCCAGCCAGCCAAGCAACGATGTCTGATAGAATTCCCCAAAATAGGAAGATCATGGGACAGATTAAAAGCCAACCAAATTGGAGAGGCCAATTGACTATGAATGAAAAGGTGATTGAATGTTTCAGAGGTGGGAAGAGAGCAACAAACACATTTGGAGACGATCTGAAAACCCTTACGAATTAAGGCTTCATCTATCGGAAGTCTCTTTAAAACAAGCCAAAGAAAAACTCCAATGTGAGAGGGGGCCGATGGTGCCAAATATATTTAGCAAGGGAAAAGGATGGAGCTGCGGCATTATCACTTCAAGGCCGAAGAGAGTGAACTTACGGAGAGGCGTCCCGTCCAACAGGGAATATCAGGCTGGGAAGATAGAGTAATACGCTGGTCTCTAATAAAAGAGATGACTGGATCAGGCAGGATAGATAGAGCCATGTAGTTGAGAGAATTCCCTGATGGGTCAAATAAATCATTAACTTTAGAAAGCTCACAATCAGGAGGTCTTGACAGCAGCTGACCTGGAACCCAATGATCAAACCAAATAGAGCTGTTACCCGATCCGATATTCCACTGAATATGAGGCTCAGCGATGGACTGGATAGCCTTCAATCGACGCCAAACATGGGACCCCTTAACAGCAGACACAGTGGCATGAGAAGAAGAGCAATATCTGGCTCGAAGAAATTCGGACCATATGTTATTTGAAGTGCGGAAGCGCCACCACAATTTGATAGAGTATGCTTGAACCAAATCTGAAATGGAAGTAATACCAAGACCGCCCATAGACTTTGGATGGCAGCAGACATTCCATGCAATCCAATGGTATTTATTGGATCCCTCAGAGTCACTCCAGAAAAAATTAGCAAAAGCGCGATCCAGCAGATTAATAACTGATTTGGGAGGGTCTAGAGAGGCTAGAAGGTAGGCTGAAATGGACTGAAGAACATGTTGAATTAGAGTTATTCTCCCAGCCGCATTAAGAAAGGACCCTAGCCAGCTCTCCATCTTGGCTCGAAGCTTAACAAAGAGGGGGTCAAAATTACTCCTAGACTTCCGCCCAAAATACAGTGGACAGCCCAAATAGGTAATGGGTAGAGAACCCAAACTGAAACCCATAGAAGCAGCTATACGACGGCCCCGATCAGAGCTTACCGTTGGAGCAACAAACAACCGACTTTTCGATTTGTTAATGGCCTGATCAGAAACATCTTCATAGGATTGAAGGACTTCCATATGCTTGCGAATAGACCAACGATTACCATTGCAAAAAATGATAACGTCATCAGCGAAAGAGAGATGGGAAATCACTGGGCAGCCACTAATGGAAGAGAACCGAGTACGAGGGTTCATAAGATGCAACTCATTAAGGCTCCTGCTGAGCACTTCCGCTGCCAAAATAAAAAGACTTGGGGAAAGAGGATCTCCCTGCCAAAGACCCCGAGAGGAATGGAAGAAGCCGGACGGAGAACCATTTATAAGGATAGAAAACCAATTGTCGGAGACGCCAAATCAGGTCCAAAAAGATCTCGTGAAAACCAAACTTGCGAAGAACTTGAATTAGAAAAATCCAGGAGACTCGATCAAAAGCCTTCGCCATGTCAAGTTTGAGAATAATATTTGAGCCATTAATCTTTTTACCCAGAAAAGAGACTAACTCTTGAGCCAAGAGAACATTATCATTAATCACCCTGCCCTTAGTAAAGGCACTTTGGTTAGGAGAAATAATCTGAGGGAGATATTTAGCCAATCGGGAAGCTAGCAACTTAGAAATGATTTTGTTGCAGAAATTACACAGGCTTATGGGACGGAAATCTTTAAAAGTGGTAGGAGAGTCCACCTTAGGAATAGTGGCTATGAAGGTGCTAGTCCAGGATCGAGGGAGCGAAAACCCAGCAAAAAACTCCATAATGGCAGAATAGAGATCCTCTTGGATAATATCCGGCAAAGATGAAACGAAAAATGACCGAGTGAAACCGTCGGGGCTGCCCTTGTTCAAATCGGTGATAGGCGAAAAAATTTCTTCTTTGATGGCGGACTGATAAGGGTCGAATTCCAATCATCCGTAACCAAATGAGGGATCATCGAGAGATCAAGGATAGAGGGAATTTGGTCAGCTTTAAGTTGGTCAGAAAAATACTCAACTGCCCCTCTAGCAATATCAGCTTCAGTCTCAAGTAACTGATTATCCATATTGTGAATTGAGTGAATATGAAGGCGACGTTGAGCTTGACGAACCGAGGCATGAAAGAGTTCTTGTTACCGTCTCCTTCTTTAAACCATTGAGCCTTGGATTTACGCCTCAAAAAGCCTCCTCCGAGAAATAGCTGCTTGAAGCGCTTGGGCTCGAAAAAGGGCGGCTCGATTATCACTAGACGGATTAAGCTCAAAGAACAATTCTTTTTCCAAGGCTTCTTCTTCTGCTATGGCAACAGCCTGAAAAATATTACCAAACACCTTATGATTCCAGTCTCTTAAGGCTTGCTTGGTAGCTCGAAGTTTATTAAGCGCACCAATGGCCGTCGGAAGAAGGAGAGTTCCAAGCGGTGCGAACCACCCAGAGCGAGGAAAGAGTCATGTTTAGTCCATACATTAAGGAAAGCGAAAGCGGCTTAGCCTTTGAAGCTCAATGGAGAGATACCGAGAAGAAGCAAGGAGTATGGTCGAGCAGAGGTGCGATTTAAGTCTTTGAGCCCGAAGAAGGCTGGGAATGCATCCGACCAAAAAGAATTACGAGAAACCGATCTATTCGATGAATGGTAGCCCCAATTCCCTTTTGTTCCACCATGTGAATTTAGGACCGAATATCCTAAATCGGTAAGACCACAAAGCAACATTACAAGCTTGGAAATCCATCGCTCTGCTCTATCCCATCCCCGACCACCCGATTTCTCACGGGGATCCAATATGATATTAAAATCGCCTCCTATCGGCCAAGGAGAGTTTTGATCTTTGAGCACAAATATCCACGAAGTTCGGTCCAAAGCTGGCGGTCGATCGCATTTGGCATAGACACTTGTAATAAGAAGCTGGATGCTTCGGGAATAATCTTGAGCCTTAATTGTGACTTGTTGAGTGGAGCTTTGCACTAGAGAGCAAGAAAAAACTGATTTAGCGAAAACCCAAATGGTACTTGCAGAATTGGAAATACAAAACTGAAATTTAAAACGGCGACTAATGAAATTAATTCTAGCCAAATCAATCATGGGTTCAAATATAGCAATATAAGAGAGCTTATGGAGTTTGATAAGGCTGTTTATCTGACGAGCCACCTTGTAGGATCATTCCCAACCCCACGGGCATTCAAAAGGGCCTTAATTTCCATGCGAAGCAGGTTGGAGAAGAAGCAGTTGGCCTTTGATCGAAGAAGACGATCGAAGAAGGCTGTTTTCTTGGCTTTAGTCACCGGGGACTGGGTCGGTCGCTAAATTTAGGCCTTCCAGATTAGAAGCGATCACTTGATCAACTTCCGATTCAATTTCTGTTAGCACCGCGAAGGAATTAGAAATTAAGATCGGGTCCGATTCTTCACACATGGTCTCAGGATTATCACCCACATTATCTGAATTAGGAGTAGTCTCTTTAGAGGCACATGCTTGAGCAGTAGGAATATCAGACGAAGAAGTAGGGTTTGCGTACCCCTATGGCAGCTTATTGGACAAATGAAACACACATAATGAATGCATGAATTATTCTACTTGATGCAGATGCAATGCAGAACAACTATAAGATGATGCATGAATGTTTTTATATTTTATTATACACATAGCAAATGCAGTCCTAATATGCATTTTTACGATATTTAGGATGCAAAATTAATTATGTACATGCAAAATAAATTACACATAAAAAATTGTTTTTTCTCTTTTTGTTTTTGTTTTTGTTTTTGTTTTTGTTTTTGTTTTTGATTTTTTAAAGAATACAATATGTATGTACAACATGTAGATTCCTACGTTTGTTTTTTTTTTTTTTTATGTATTTTTTTTTGAAAAAGAATGATGTTTATTCACATGTAAATTTATATACATGTATGAAAATGGTATGTGACAATTTAAAGAATTGTTTATTTTCTTTTTGCTATGAACAAGATTTTTTTTAATGCTAAAAAGAATTTATTGTTATTATTATTTGTGTAAAAAAATCATGAAGTGTAAAGCATGCAATATGTTCATTATTTATTTACTTTTGCTTATTTAAAAGATTGTACAGAGAAGAAAATAATGGTAGAGGGCTTACCTTTTTTTTTCTCCTTTTCAGGTTCGCAGGGAATTCGAAAGGATGCGGGTATCATATACTGACGCGGCTGAGATTTATGCCATGTTACCCGAGGCGGCAAAGCTGTTGGTGGAGGGTTCAGGTTTCAGTGTCTTCATGCACTCCTTCACCCACTTTACCAGCTATCTGCCGATTTTTGACGTGCAGGGACTTCTGGTGGGACACCACCCATACTTTTCATTTCAGCTGGGGGGAGGCGACCATGACCCCGTGTGACTTCGCCGCGATCACGGGAATCCCTACCAGCATTGGGGAGACCCTGACCCCTGACTTTACTCTCCGTCGTCGTAGGGAGGAGGTAGTGGACCTCCTGGGCTTCGAGCCTCGCTTTAAATCAACGGATGAGATCTTTATCAGCGGCGTTCGGAAGTGGCTTCTTAATAATGTCGGGCGGGTGCCGGCTGATGATGATGCTGCCATAACTCGAGCGGCAAGAGCATTTTTATTTTTCTTTCTTGGTACATCGCTCTTTGCCAACTCCTCTGTCACCCTAAGAGTTTCCGTCCTGGCTTGTCTGGCAGATTTTGATCGGATCCCTTTGTATGATTGGGGACAGGCTGGTTTGGCCGAATTGTATGTCTCTATGGATAGGGCCAGCCGGAATGACTCACCGACTCTGAATGGGTTTGCCCCGGCGTGGGAGGTATATGCCTTTTCCTGCTTTTTTCTATCTTTTTTTTTTTATGTATCATTTTTTTAATTTTTTTTCTTACACATATATTTTTTTTGACAACATATTTATTTTTTCTCTCTCTTTTTTTTGTGCAGGTCTGGGCCTTCTCATTTTTCATATTTTCGCCGGGTTGCCTCATTCGGCGAGTTTACCAGACTCCGTATCTGTCCCAATATGTTGACAAAGAATGAGGTGAATCCGTAGGGGCGGTGGTTTGCAATGATAGGCTCGAGTCAGGGTTCGATGCACTTCTTTCCTTGGGAGGGCACGGAGGTCACTATTCCACTACTTTGATGTTCGGCCCGTTGCGGATATTGATGGTTTCCATCATGGTGGATTCTTTGTATATGGGCGAGCGGGTGAACCGTCACAACTAAGCCTTTTCTAGTGGCTCCAGTGGTGCCTCCTGGCCTCCTTCTTGGGTGATAGAGCCCGAGCGACCGCCTCGACCAGCCTCAGATTTAAAATACCTCTGCTCCGCTGATAGATTATCCGTTGATGGCATACGAGGATTTCCCGAGATTAGAGATGCCCCCCTCCTCCCGCCTCCCGTTGTGCCCAGCGCTTAGGAGGTGTTCTTCCCCGATGTTTACGAGCCTGATGACATTTTCTCTACTTTCCAGTATGAGTGGGGTTGTGGCTTAGTAGCATCGTGTCCCGGAGCAGGCTCGTTCGATAGACACATCCACCTTTATTGTCTCTTTTCTTTATTTTTTTATTATATAAATATATTTTTTTTACACACACACTTTTTTTTTATGCACACTTTTTTTAGACTAACATTTTTTATTATATATTTTTTATTCATTTTTTTTTCGTGAACATGTCTACTTATAAGAAACCGCCGCGTTTTTTTCAAGACGCGAAGTCGTGACGAAATTGGCCGATGAATTTTCTTAAGGATAGTTCGCAGCGCGCCCGACGCTGAGATGACGATGATGATGATGATGATGATGGTGATGATGATGATATTGGGTCAAGCCGCGGCCGGGCAGGTCTGGGGATCCGTAACTGGGTCCTGTGGTCATGGTGGTCCTGTTTCAGCCGCCCCGAGCACATTAGCTTGATTCCCCGCAAACATTAGTATCTTTCCCTTTTTTATATTATTTGTTTTTTGTAACGTAAACATGTACAAACATTATGATATAATGCAATATAATGTATATGATGCAAGATGTTACACATGCAAAAATAAATTCACACGTAAAAATAAAACTATACCGACATCTAAATGTAATGGCACGCTGTATTTTAAAGAAAGGGATTTTTAAGAATACACCTTTGATTAAAGCGGCTTTTAGGTGATATCTTCCGAAAATTTCAATCTTATCCTTTCTGGCTACCGGGTCATGGAGCCCATGCTCGAGTCGCCTTCATAGGGCTCTCTTTCGCTGATCGATTAATGTGTATAGCGTAATGCCTGATCACCAAACCAGGATGTGCAGAATTTTCACCACGTTGATTATTCTTGGTGCCACCATAGGACCTATGGTGCGGCACTTCTGGTGGCACCATAGTTTTCCTATGCACCACTGCTTTCACTATTTGGGCACTGCGCCGAATCGTCTGCTTTCTTAATTGGCAGATAAATTTTGAAAAAACCAGCCTCGCCTCACCAATTCACTTCGCTTCTTTCTTTCTAAATTCACCTCCGCCTCTGCTTGCCATAGCCATTTTCAGCCATAACAATATTTCTCGTGACTCTTATAAATGGTCGCCCGCATTCCTACCTTTAGAAATTGAGATTTATGAAAATGCCTTGATTTCTCGATTCTTTCGCGATCCGACGAAAGGGATTGGTTTGAACATCTTTCGCTTTACGTGCCTCTCTATCCCCGCAATGTCATAATTAATTGGGACATGTTGAGGGAGCCGCTGTGTTTTGGTCTCATGAGGATCACTTGTTTAATTTTTGGCATGAACGAGATGTCCCACATTCGAGGAGTTCTCAGGCTGCCGGGGTGGCACCTACTGCCGATCGCGGTGACCCACCTGCCGTAAGGCGTCCGTATATGGCTATCTCGGGAGTTTCACCCTACCCGCCGCTACTCCAGATTTTATAATGGGGAATCTTTCAATTTGATGGTTCTTCCCCGGAGCTTTCACATAATATATTGAAGATGACGTGGACTATCACGACGAGATTAACAACGCTCGCTGGTAGGGAGATATTTGATAGTTGGTCTACCCGATTAGTAGATGAGCGTCATAGACTTAGCATTACAGCCCGATCGCCTGGCCGAACCTCGGGTCGTCCCGCCACCGGAGATCCCGCTTTTCTTCGACGAGTATACCTTACGCTGGTCAGTTGGCCTTTATCGACTTCTTTTACCAACCGGACCGATCTGCGGCAATTTGAAGGAGCAGTGATCCCTGACACCTCCGGCCCTATATACACGGGAGCCACGCATCGCCCTGGGTCCCACTATCCGCATGTGGCTCGAGATGCCGGAAGAGCATGCCCATATTCGATTATATGCTTCTATCCTCGGGTATTTATGGGTTATGGTAGTCGCCGAGGGGCCGCTCGCGCCATCCCAAGATGTACCGAGACATTTCTTTGTCGGGCCGGCCATATAACCAATGGATGGATGCTCGCTCTGCTGGAAGTAGGCGAGGACATTGATAGTTCGGGGTTGGTTGTTCCTCTGGCTCGAGGCGAAATTTCGATGTTCATGGCCTTAATACTCTGACGACCCTGACTCCGGACGCGCGGTCCCAAGAATACGCCCCAGATTGAGTGATTTTGGTCAACAAAGATAACCCATGGGAACAAGAAGCGTAGCCGCTTCCTCCCCGACCCAGTACGCGGTTCCTGAGATGCTGCTACGGGCGGTGGTCATGAGCCCTCGCCGAAGCTGGCAAGCTTGGCGAGCATGACAACCCCGGGAACAAAGAGATAGTTGCCTCCTCCTCCCTCCTCGTATGGGTCTTTGCCGTCTCGTAAATGATGAAGCGGGTCCGAGCAATACGACTTCTTAGGAGAACGAGATGCCGATGATGAAGAGGAGACACATCTGGTGGCTCTCATGCCGATGAGTTCGGGGCTTCTTCTCGCCTCGCAGGAGAGTATATGGGCCGGCTCGGTGGACGCCGCAGTACCGATAGACCGCGGCTAAGGCTACAAGAAAAGGAATTGTTTCGGGAAAACAAAGGGGGTATAGGCAGTATATAGATATGTACAATGCAAATAATGTATAATATAGACGTCTTAATAAGTATTCCTATGTTGCACCTAGAACTCAGTAAAATTATATTTTAGTGTTTTAATATGAGTCGCTTTTGTCGTGGTTTTTTCTCTTCATCGCTTAAGCCTCGATCTGGCCGAAGATAGGAGGTAGTACGCTGAGGGCTTCAAATAATGCCTTCCCTCTCCTTCTTATTTATTATATTTTTTCATCATTTTTTTTATCAATTTTTTTTATCAATTTTTTTTGTGCTCTAATTTTTGCCTAGGCCGCCCTTTCAGGTTTTCAGCCTAGCGAGCCTTTATTTATTTATTTATTTTTGTTTATTTTTTTATATATGCCCTAACTTTTTCTAGGCCCTTTTCGGGTTTTCACCTAGCGGAATGGCCGAGAGGGAAGCATCACCGGATAGGATGGCTTAGGCGTAGTACCTTTTGAGTTTGTCGAGGTTGAAGGTTGGACAAGATCTTCCCCGTCTGCTCCGGTTCGTGAGAAGCACGTCACCTCCTGATCGGATCTCCTTAACAATGTACGGTCCCATCCAGGGAGACTTCCATTTTCCCCTAGTATCAACATAACTAGGGGTTTTTCTCAAAGCACGAGGTCTCCAACTTGGATATCACGACCTTTGACTTTTTTATTGAAAGCTCGGGCGATACGCCTTTGATATGCCCGCGTATGCTCCAAGGCTAATAGGCATCGTTCATTAGGGCCAGTTCTTCGTACTGCCCTTTGACCCAGTCAACTTCTGCTATATCAGCTTCCATCATTACTCTCAATGATGGAATTTCCAACTCTATTGGTAGTACCGCTTCCATGCCATATGCCAGAGAGTAGGGGTAGCCCGATGGGTGTCTTGAATGAATGACGATTTAGCCCCAGCCCGGAGGGCTAGTGGCAATTTTTCTAGCTAGTTTCTTCCTGTATCAGCCATTTTTCTGATGATGTTCTCAAGAGTTTTGTTGGCTGCTTCAACGACACCATTGGTTTGTGGCCGGTAGGGGGAGGATTTGTGTCTTTGGATCTTGAACTCGTCTAGCAGACGGTTCACGTCCCCTTCGAAATGAGAGCCGTTGTCAGAGATGATCTTGAAAGGTACCCCGTAGCGGTATATGATATTGGCCCAAATAAATTCGGACATCTTTCGGGCATTTAAGACCTTGTAGGAAGAAGCTTCTACCCACTTTGTGAAGTAATCGACGGCTACCAAGACATATTCATGGCCATTAGATCCCTTCGGGTGAATTTGACCTATGACGTCGATACCCCATGTTGAGAAGGGCCAGGGGGCTGTGGAGTTGTATAGGATGTGTGGGGGCACATCTTTGTCAGATTAGCAAAGCGCCGACAATTGTCGCAATGTCGCACTCCATCATACGCCGGTTTCGGCTGTACTCGATAGTACCTGTCGGATGACTTTCTTTGGTAGCATATGGCCATTCATGTGGGGCCCATAGGTACCACCATGTAGTTGATCCATAATTTTCTCAGCTTTGGCCTGATTGACACATAGTAGGTTGAGGCCTTGATAATGCCTCTTATACAGGCTGCCACCGCTGAGTACGAATTGGGAGGCCCATCTTCGTAGGGAGACTCTTCCCTTTTTGTCTAAGCCAGAAGGATAAATATTTTTCTGGAGCAGATTTAAGATGTCAGCATACCAGGGCTCGTGATCTGCTTTAGAGGCTGCGTTGATTTTGAAACAGTATGCCGAAGTGACCTTCTTCCCGACTATGAATGGCTGAACTTTAGTTTCGGCGGGAATTTGGACTAGTGATGCCAGAGTGGCTGGCATGCGAATTGATTCCTATCTCGTGGCGGTGTAATGGAACGAGATAGAACCAAATCCAAGCGGCGACTGTTATTAACTTGGCATGATAGAGCTGCAACCGAGGATCCTGGGTCCTCCATCTTCCTTCGACTTGATTTATGATCAGGGCCGAGTCTCCGTAGACTTCGAGATCTTTAGCTCCCCTTTGGAGAGCTTCTTCTAGGCCAGCAATACAGGCTTCATATTCCGCCGTATTATTTGAACATTCGAACTCCAACCTTATAGCCAGCGGAGTATGAGAGTCAGCCAGAGCGATTAACAAGATTCCTATGCCAAAGCCTCTTTTGTTTGCGGCCCCATCAAAGAACATCTGCCGCGAACGTGTCATGGTCAGGATACCTTCATCTGATTTGGATACCTTCATCCGGGAAACCGGGTCTTTCGGGCCAGATTCTACGGGGGTAGATCAACTAAGTGGTCTGCAATGACGCTCCCTTTGATAGACTTGAGTGTGACATAGGTTATGTCAAACTCGTTAAGAAGAAAAGACCACTTGGCCAGTCGGCTGGATAGTGACGGCTTACCGAAGATGTATTTGATAGGGTCCATCTTGGATATAGGTTTTGAGCCTCTGAGTGGCCCAGACTAGGTCGGTGCAGCTTTTTTCCAGTGCCGAATAATTTAGCTCGCTTCCTTGTAGCTTCCTACTTATGAAATATATGGCATTTTCAATGTAGGAATCTTCTTTCTCTTGGGCGAGCATAGCCCCTACTGATGTGTCTGTGACGATTAAGTATATGAGGAGAGGTTTATGTGTATGGGGTGGAGCTAGCACAGGGGGATTGGTAAGGTAGGATTTTATTTTCTTGAAGGCTAGCTGGCACTTCGCGTCCCAGACTTGGTCGGTATTCTTTTTTAAGAGTTTAAAGAGGGGCTCATAGGTGGTGGTCGGTGCGTAAAGCAGTGATGTCTTGCAACCGGCCTGAAGCCTTTGACTTCGGTGGGAGTTTTCGGCTGTGGCATTTCTAGGATGGCTTTGATCTTTACTGGCTCGATCTCGATGCCTTGCTCAGTTACCAAGAATCCCAGGACTTTGCCTATGGTAATCCCGAATGTACATTTGGTGGGGTTGAGCTTCATCTGGTGCTTTTTGAGTCTTTCGAAGAACATCCGAAGATCTTTAAAGTGAGCACTGTAGGTGTCGCTGGAATGCACGATCATATCATCATCATAGACCTCCATTTCTTTATGGATCATGTCGTGGAAGAGGGTGGTGGCAGCCCTCTGGTAAGTGGCTCCGGCATTCTTTAATCCAAATGGCATGATAGTGTAACAATAAGTTCCCAGGGAGTAGTGAATGAGGTCTTTTCCGGTCTTCTGCGCCATTTTGATTTGGTTGTAGCCCGGCATGCAGTCGGCGAAGGATCGAACTTTGTGGCTGCGGCGGCATCTACCACAATATCAATGTTGGGCGGGTGGAAGTCATCTTTGGGCGGCAGCTTTGTTGAGGTCGCGAAAGTCACCAGATTCGACTTTCCTTGGGCTTGGAGCGGTCACTATGTTGGACGGCCAGTCGGGTATTCAACTACCGAATGAAGTTGACACGCTGCTTCATGATTTCTTCTTTGACTTGTAGTGACCATTCTGGCTTGATGCGGCGGACCTTTTGTTTGACTGGGCAAGCATCCGGGTATGTGGGAATTCGGTGCTCGACTATAGCTGGATCCAGGCCGGGTATATCTTCGTAGGACCATGCAAAGATGTCTACGAATTCTTTGAGGAGATCAATGAGTGCCTTTCTTTCTGGACCTTGGAGGTAACTGCCGATTCTGATTTCTTTGATTTCATTGTCCGGCCAGGTTGATAGTGGACAGTCTTGATATCTAATGAATGGCTCGTTCACGGTACTTGGCCCGACTTTGCAAGCTCGAGTAGATAATTTTTATCTTTTGGGTCCATTTTATTAAATGACTCATTATCATAATTATTATTATTTAATGCATCTTTTAAAGTAGGTGCAACTAAGGAATAGGCAAAGACATTTATATTATTATTAAAAGCACATTGTACAGGGGTTATTACATTGTTGAGGACCTGGGGTTTAAGATCCTCAACTATAGGTAGCGGATTGGTAGATGACCAATCAGTAAAGCTAGAAAGGATCGGGGATAGTATATCCGGCGGTCTACCAGTGCGGGTGTCGGGAGGCGGACCGGTCGTGGTGTACCAATTCTGCAGAGGCTTATTAGAAATAGACTCAAACCCAGCAGGGAGCTTTTCATGATCAGTGCCTCTGTCTATCATACCCAGAAAGCTGTCCCCAAAATTTTCATTAGAAACTTCCTGGTTTAGAATTTTAAGCACCATAGTTTTCAAATCTTCGATGTCAGCCTCCATTTTGGCGGACGGGAAGGTTGGGTTTTGGTATATGTTGGTAGGATTAAGGAAGGTTGGGTTGTTTCCTGGCTGTGGTATCTGGTAAGGACTTTGGGCAGGATAAGGATTTTGTGTTGGATATGGATATTGGGCTGGATATGGATAATGGGTTGGATAACGACTTTGGATAGGGTAGGGATATTGGACTGGATAAGGATTTTGGGCATGATAGGGATCATGGGTTGGATAAGGATTCTGGGCTGGATAGAGATTTTGGATAGGGTAGAGATATTGGACTGGATAAGAATTTTGGTCATGATAGGGATATTGGGTTAGATAAGGATTCTGGGCTGGTGGGTTTTGGAGAGTATAGGGACATGGAAGGTTGATGCTTTTTAGGGGACTGCAGGGGAAGAGATTTCTTCACCATTGGATTTTAAATTTTCCATCAGATTAGCCACTTGGCTCATTATACGATCAATAAATGCATCCAAATTTTGGTCTAGCCATTTTTGCATTGCCGGAGGCGAAACATACCCTGGAGCCCCTGAATCTGTACCCATAGCTGACTGTTCACTTTCTATTGCCATACTGCTCGGATCCGTACCCTCCGATTACGCCTGTCGCCGATACCCTCGATCGAGTTATGCACTACTTTCCCGTATCAACCGGCCAAGTATTATCTCGTCTTTCCAAATTCGGGCGGGTTTGAGGAAAATGGGGTTTGGTAGGTATCGAAAATTTGGATGGAGGCATGCAGGCTTAGGAGGCGTGCCTTTTTATTAGTATTTTATTATTACCTTTTTTTTTTGTTCCCTACAATTGACCGGATAAGCACCTGCTTTATTTTGACAGTCTCAGGACTTTTCCTGGAACAGTGGATTCTTTCTCCAGAGTATAGGACCAACGTATTCAAGCCTTTCGACTCCCAGATGGGCTGGTCCCGAGCGAAGGGCCTATACTCTTTCCAGGATCCACCATCCGAAATGGTCTAGGTCGAGCATCTGAGAATTATAAGTCAGCCCCTGTTTATTTTTATTTCTTTTTTGTGCGCACTTAATATTATTATTTTTTCTAACTTGCGCATTTATATATATATATATATATATATATATATATATATATATATATTTATTTATTTTTTTTTATTTTTTATTTTTATTATTTTTTTGATAATATATATTTTTGATTTTTTTTTTTTTTTGACAGGTGGCTCATAATCCAAAGATGCAAAAACCGGTCGATGCGTGAAGTGTCTCGAAAAACTATATGTATTCTAACGTTGGCTTATGCAGGGAGTAGGCTGGTCATGGTGTAGGGTAACAGTTCGGAATATATCTATATGCGTGCACGTGTGTGCGGTATCTAAAAAGCACTAAAGTCTTTATTTATTTACAGATATATGAACAAAAAAATAAAGCAAATATGGTCTATCTTGCTGTTATGTGTAGATTTTCTTGGCTTTTTATTTTTGAGCGCAAGCAAGCAAGCACACCATTTTAAGAAATAGAAAGAAAAGTGGGGAAACTATCTATCCCTATTAATTACAAATTTTGGCCCTATGTCCCCAAAATAAAATGACAGAATGTGTGCAGATATGTATAAATTTACAGAATAAAGTGAAAAAAAAAATGAACTGAAATAAATAATAATATAGAGCCGGAAGTAAAGCCCCAGCTATTTTGTTGTGTTCGCCGGAATTTATTTGTAACATATAATATATATATATATATATATATATATATATATATATATATATATATATATATATATTTTTTTTTTTTTCGATTTTTTTTTTGATATTTTTAATATTCTTAAATACACCTGTAAAAGTTATCGGAACGAAACTGCTGCAAGATGGAGGATCATATCCACAAATATAGACACGGATGTATAGGAACACTTTATTCAAATGGGTAAATTAATATAACAAGCATACTGCAGCCAGAAACAAATAAAAACAAAAAAGTTTTATTTTATGAGTCTAGCCCTCCATTTTATTTAAAATAAAACAACTCCCCAACAGAGTCGCCACTGTGAGGTTCCCAGGGTGTACCCCCGTGCCCCGCGCGCCCTTGGATAGGGGTGCGCGTACGTGCGGATGCGGGACACCACTGCTCTCGTTCCACCCTCCCTTGTTTAGGGGAAGACGAAATCAAAAGTGCGAGAGGAGTGCTGTCTATGTTAGCACGTCCGAATGTGCCTCAGTTGCCTTGAGTGGATTTTGTATCCAATATGGGAACTTATGGTTTCCCGCATCAAGTTATCCCTTTTTTAGGGGATACCAGGATATGGTAATGCATTACCCTTTCATTCCCATTTTCCATTTTTTAGGGGAAAACGGAAAAGTGCAAAAAAGGATATTGCGACGCCCCCACTATGGATTTTATTAAAATAGCCTTATGGCTCATTCAGATCACTATGGGAGCTTTGGGTTTCCCGCATCAAGTTATCCCTTGTTTAGGGGATACCAGGATATGGGAATACATCACCCTTCCATTCCCATTTCTCCCTTTTTTAGGGGAGAACGAGAAAGTGCAAAGAAGGAGTGTTGCGAGGCCCCACTGGATCTGAAAGTTTTAAGAGTCGCCATATTTATTTTAAGGCAAATAAAGCAAAACCAAAGAAAAGAAAAATAAACCAGAGAAAAAGAAAACGGGTTCGGAGGCTACGTTACGAGTTGGGAAGATGCTAGGCACCCAACTCGCCCTTTCAGTCTCAAAAATGGTTTTTGGCTGAAGTATGATTGTTGTCATATTTATTTCGCAAATAAATAAGGTATTAAAAGACAGGAAATTAAAACAAATACATCCGTGGCTACATTATTTACGGACTCGCAGCCATTTCCTTACAATAATTACAGACATATTTAAGAATATTTGGTCATTATAACGGCTCTTTTACATAATATTTCCTATTCTAATCCGGGCAGCACAACGGCTTATATTGGATACATTGCGTCGGATTTTAAATAACAACTTTTAAAAATAAAAGACAAAAAAAAGTAAATAAATAAAATGAACGGCGCCCTTAAAGGTTTTACCTTTTAGAGCGGCGGTGTGCTCGCTCTGTCCTTCAGGGAGAGGGAGTCTTTTGTTGTTGTTGTGTGGTTGTTGTTTTGATTTGGGGAGAGTGACTGCTTATTTCTGAGAGTTTGGACTTGTCAACTCGGGCAGAGTGACATCTTATTTGGGTAGGTTTTGGCCTTTTTGGTTGGGCAGAACCTAGGCTTAGTTTTTTGACTTTTCAGCTCGTTACTCTGGCAGAGTAACGGCTTACTTTGGGATTTTTGGGCCGGGGAAATGAGGTGGATACCTAACAACTAGGCTAGGGATCACTTATAATCTATGGGTTTTTATTTTGGCGGAGTTTGGACGGGGTTTGGAGATTCTAGGGGCTTCCACTCACCTATCTCGCACCTCTCGTACTAATAGTATCGGTAGATCGCAGAAGCAGAGCTTCGTTGTGATATTTAATCGCGGAAATGAGCACTGAAAATGGGAGCCGAAGGCTTCTATTTATAGTAGAGAGCAGGGACGCGTCCGGAATTTTCTGATTTGTTCAGCCTGCATCAGTGACTTGTACCTTGCACTTCAAGTCTTGTACATTTTCCATCTGAGAGGCAGCTACAGTAGATAGCTTGGTGCCACCAAGGAGACCCTTGGTGCGGCACCAAGCAACAACTATTCACTTTCGTTTTTTGCACTTTCCCCTCTAGCTTCATCGCGATCCTCGCTTTTCCTTTCACATTTTTGACTCTTGTAACTTGACATTTGTTAAGTTTTAACAGTTCTTGATATTTTATGTCAGTCACATACCAGGGGTACGGAATTGGGGTGTCTATAGTTAGATGAGCTTTCTGCAGTTTTTCTAAAGGGCTGCTGGTGTTTGTCCTTACTTCCATATTTTGCAAACTTTTTGAAACGTTTTACAAATATAGCAAATTGTTCGTCTGAAAGAAAATCGTTTTCACTGGAGGAAGTAGATGGTTTATTTTCAACTGGGGTTTCTTCTTGTACCATGGCAGGCAAGGACACAATTCTGAACTATTTGTCCTGCTCTAGAGCTAGATTAACTTCGAGCTCATAAACCTTTAAACTTGCGTAAAGACTACGGAGAATCATATCATTTAAATTTTTAGATTCTTTCATGGCAGTGGTCTGCCACAGACTACCTAGAGAGCATAGAAATCTCATATTCATTTCCTTTTTGACATAAGTTTTACCAAGAGAAAAGTAGTTATTTATTACCTCACTGAAGCGATCGTATGCTTGTCTCAAGGTCTCCTTGGGATCCTTCTTGAAAGAATCGAATTGCTGGATGAAGGTATACTTTCTGTTGTCTCTTGTGTCTTGGTCTCCTTTCAAGTATTCGATAAGAGCTTCCCACATCTCTTTTGCAGAAGTACACCGGATCACTTGTTGGTAAGTGCTGGTGTCTAGTGAGCTAGTTATGATGTTGATGGCTTTGCTGTCTAGCTCTACTAGCTTTCTATCGTCCTCTGTCCATTCAGATTCTTCTTTAGGTACTTCAGCAGGATTTCCAGTAATGGATGCCAGAAGGTTTGCCTTCATTGGTACATGACGTCCTGCTAGTACACGTTTCCATAACCTGTTGTCAATAGAATTCATAAAACGCATTACCTTATCCTTCCATACATCGAAATGGCCTTCGTCCAATATTGGGACGTGGTTCGCATTTGACGTAGGTAGCATGTAGTGTGTTTGTGTCATTGGATCGTGTCTCTTAAGAGTTTAATCTTTGAAAAACTAGTTTTCGAAGAGTTAAGCTCTGATACCAATTGTTAGTCCCAAAGGGCACAATAATAAGCTAGAATGGGGGGGGGGGGGTTGAATAGCTTATTATACACTTAAATTTGTTTGTATAAATTCCTAAAACAAGCACTTGCAATCTATTGAAAAGATTGAAGTGGCGGAAGTCTTGAAAGGAAGATAGTTCAAGTCTGCCGATGAAGCACTACCGGTAGACTTTGCTGAATACTCAAGTCTGCAGTTGAAGCGATAAGTAAAGAGATATGAAACAGTACAAAGCAGTAAGCAACAGTAATGAAAGAACACAAGTATTTTGAGATGGTTCGCACTATAAACAGTGCTACGTCCACCACCAAGGTAGTCAACCTTGGATTTAAATGTGCACTATGTTTTCAACTAGTTCTATTACAAAGAAGTCCAATTGATCGTGTACAAAACATTTGACTTGTGTTTGGGGGTTGGGAATTGAATATCCGGACAAAGAGAATATTCAATGGTGCAGAAGAATAGAATAAAGAACAACAATAAGAAGCAAAAGATAAAGTGTTGATGCAGATCTTGTTATTGTTGTTGAGGACTTTGTTGATCAGTTTATGATCTCTTGAATGCACTGAGTATATAAGACTTTATGTTATTGGAGAGATTCAGAGCATTGTTTTTTTTTTAGTCTACAATGACAGTATTTATAGTTGGGGCATTCTTGAGGCCGTTGGAGAAGACGAAGAGAGTAAAAGCCCTATTAGGTTGAATTCATTAAATGCATGGAGCTGACTTTGTAGATTTCGTCTTCATTGATAATGAGTATGGAATGGTGAAGAGTTGTTGCAGCAACTGGCAGGTGAGTAATCAGAGTTGCAGACCTGCAATAGTTGGTACAGTCTGTAAGTGTTAGTCTTTTCACCTGCTCTGTCACTTTTCAGGAAGCGAAAGTCTTCATGCTTTTCAGAAAAGCTGGACAGGCGTATATGAGAAGTCAAGTGTTGATGATAGATTGGTTTAAATCAAATTCAAACTGATAAAGGTTGAATTTAATTAATCCATTAAAAGCTTGATGACTGGACACGTCATGCTTGATTAGGTGCAGACAAGGTCTGCCACTGGATGCTGTATGAAGTCTTCCGGTGAAGCTTTCAGCTGAAGTCTTCCGCTGAACCTGTCTAAAAACTATTCTAAGGCAAAGTTCTGCACACAGTTTTCATGCTAATTGATACGCAGCCCAATTAGCCACTATTATAGAACATAATGTAATGTATGAACAAATGCAAAATCAAGATACAAATGAGAAACAACACTGGCATTGCAAGTTTAACAGTAATCAACTTGTGCTTAACAAATAAATATCATAATAAATGTAAGGAAATTCTCGGGTGCTACACACTCTCCCCCTAAAAAGAATTTAGTCCCGAAATTCTTAAGTCGAATCCAACAAAAGGGGAGATGCTCCTCACATAATACACAACCTGCCTCAAAAAGATCACTTGGTTCTTCTTGTAACACTTTAACGAGTTATCTCTGCTAAAATTCGCAAAACTCACTCTATAATGTTAAGAGTTTTCAATACTCAGTCCATGAAAGATATGTTAAGTTGAATGATATACTCTCGTACACTTACACAGTGATTCATCCCTCGTATGATGGCGATGCATACACGCATAATGGTTTCATATAGCGACATTTCAATACCCACTTGGTGACATTCACTGTAAGAAATTATCTTAAAGATCTTAACTAGTCTCTCAAACAGTCATCTGTTGGAGGTTAAGTAATCATACCAGTTCAAGAAAATCCACTGGACAAGCCACGTACTCAGTCTTATAAATTCCATCAAGAATTTTTTTTTTCTATTCCATCAAAAGTAGAAACACGTACTCAGCTCCTACGAGTTAAACTCCATAACAATCTATTGCAAGGTTTAATATCTCAAATTTTCTCGATCCGCCAAAAACTTTCATAATTCAAGGTCATTCGATGCATTCTTGAATCTCGTTGAGCAAACAAACGCAAATTCAAATGGTTACAATTAATATACCATATCTTAATTTACAGGGACACAAAACTCGCAAGTCTTCTGGTATCTTGCACTTATAATCCTTCAAGTAAAAGGGTTAAGGCGTCTTGCTCAACACATTTGTCAATCCCAGTCATATTCTGATTTTAATTCCATCAATACAAGATTCACACTTAGGCATCGCAAACAGATCGAAATTACTTCATGTCATTAATAAGTCGACTTTATTCATACAAATGACGACTTCTTCGATATATTAATATATCACATTCATGTCTTGCACAACATCACATCTCAAGCCTTCTTTGGATACAATACTGTAGACAACAAAAATCACCATTTACTCTAAATAACACAATGGTCGTGGTCATTAATTCTGAGATTAGTTTCACATTCTTCATTTCATACACGTAACATCTTCTATTGTGTCAAGTGTCTCATGGGTATAACCATCTGAGAAAATCCTTCGATAAAATTTCAACAATAATCTGTTCATCTTAAAATTCTTCATTTCATACTATGTCAAGTCTTTAACAAGTCGACTATAATTCCGGTATTCAAAACCACATGTCACAAAATAATATTTCCTCTAAGCAAGGAACACATTTACTGAACTGATTAATCATCGTTATCTGGTAGAGAATCCATAATTTGTGGATGTTATTCATATTCATCCCATAACTCAAAACAAACAAGGATATCTTCCATGAGGAACACAAAACAACAATCAAGATATGATCTAGACATCGGGTCATTTTTCCATCATTTGTTCAAACACATGGTGTTGAAGAAGATTATCTCTCAATCAAAACTCATAAAATAGAACAAATCGATGTAGTTGATTAATCAAACCATCAATGAGTAATAATATATATTCATTCTTAATCATTACCCGGTGAAAGTCAATCATCATCTTTCAATACAACACGCTATCTCATTTTGAGATGAACATCATCAAACATCCTGTGGTAATCCACTAGGATGTCCAATCATCATTCAAATATTTCATGCAGTGAACTTTCAATTCCTCCTACTAAACCAATACCATTCTATAAGATGATTTAAACATAGATGTTATCCTTGATAACAACTCAATACAACTCAATTCATGCTTAGTGATAGAGAGTATCCAGCAGAAAACATATCTGAATCTGTAGACATAGCAAGGACATCCTCTATTTGGTGTATCATTACTTACAACCTAAACAAAATCTCAGATAATCGGCAATACCCAACTAAAACAATATACTAGTTCTTTTAGGCAAAATAACATACGTGCACTCATTACTTGTTACTCATGAATACAACTTCAGTATACTCAACACATAACAATTAACCATCTTATTATAGTAATTAACACATGTGAAACTCTTACTTGCCAAATTTGACATTTAAAGCCACACATAGGCTACACAACCAAGTCAACATACATCGTGTGATTACTTACTAGCATATCACGTGTTCTATACACATATAATCATATAATCAAATCAAGTTAAGTATCATGTGTAATTCACATATAATCATAACAACTAAAACATACAGTGTGTGATTACCTACTAGTATGTCACCTTCCCAAATACACCGATGGCCCATCAACAGCCAACACGTACACTCTCTACTAGGGTAATCATTTCAAATACACAAGCCAAACCGGGGATTATGCATAAGTTTCCCCACAACAATGCAATGCAATATATGAATGCAATAATCCTGGGACGAAAAGAACACACATTCTCGTACTCAAAGGAGAGTTCTTCCTATTGATCAAGAGCGAACACTCGAACCTACACTCAAGACTTACCACTTCTAACCTTCTTAGTACTGGTACTCTACAGCACTGAACCACCCGATGGGATATTCTAAACTCTCGAAAAATCTCTTCCAAGGTGATCTATACCACCAAATTCATAACACAAATTATGTTGAGTAATATTCATTCTCTATTTGACCCATCTTCGGACACTGGTTGCAAATCAAACTTGAACTCTGACGATTAGCTTATTGCTTTCATGTCCACCTGTATTTAGTTTCACTTGCCCTTCTTCATAATAATTACTTTCTTGGTCACTCGAACATTGGCCTTGACACTGCAACTGTTTCCTCACATCTGTATTATTCTTCCATCTATGGTCCTCATCTGGAATAGAGTAGACACAATATCTAGCCAATTCTGTGAACTTGGCAAAATATTGCACTACTGTCATGTTGTCATGTTCCGCTGCAATAAGCTGAGATTTCTGTTTACCTCGAATTGACTTCAATGTGTATTGTACTTTGAACTCATTCGAAAGATCTGCCCAAGTTTGTAGCACTCTATTCTTCTCCTTGTTAGCTAACATCACCTGTCTCATGTGCTCGGTTGCTCTTCTTACTCAAACACAGTAAATATGACTTTATCTTCATCGGTACATCCCAAAGCTTTAGCTGTGGTATAAGAATGTCTGATTGTGTGCACGAAACTCTAGTATCCGTACATTCCATGCATTACCCTATTGACCCATCTTTGTAAACAACTGAAATATTCTCATCAAATCAACCGGCAAATTAGTTTGTACCTGTTCACAACACCAATTATGCTTGTGGTCATTATTCTCGGCTCCCTCAGTACTACCGGATGTACTCGGAATACCCATTCTTAAGCCTACACAAAAACACTCGACGTAATAACTCGAGAATCACACCAAACCCCTACTAAACCCAACTAGGCCATGGATCCTATCATGGTCGATAGCTAACCTATAGCTCTGATACCAACTGACACGACCCGACACCAAATCTCTATACGAAATCTGAGTCAAGCGTATAACAACAAAACAAAACACACTAGTTCAAAATAAAGCACGTGCAAAGCCACTACTAAAAGTGAACTAAACAAAAAAAAACCTGATTAACAAAGTATTAATCACTAATAGGATAATTAAAAACACCACGGCTCTAAAAAAGCCAAGAAAACAAAATAACAAAGTCAACGAGCCATTGCTCGGACTAACACAAGGCTCTAAAGCCAACCAACCAATAACATTATATACGCAAGCACGACGCTACGCGTCGGCATCAAATGAATAATACCATACTAAACACAAACCCAAGGAAAAGTTTACACAACTCTCCTATAAACCAATGTCCTCACAAAACACAAATACAGCCTCCTGAAGTGCTGCATACCAAAGGCTATTGACGTCTAATAAATCTTGACGACCTCACCGCGTACTTTCTGCCTGGCTGGGATCTAAGGAAAACAAAAGGAACGGGGTGAGTGATAAACTCAGTAAGTTACTACGTGATCTATATGGCATGTTGTTATGCACATATAACCAATACATCATACACAATACACGATACACCAAGTATAATAATTCATATACTTGTGCACAATTCACGTTGATCATGTTATAATGCACATTGACTCAACGTAATATAAACACATAGTCATGATATAAATCAGTATCTCAATATGATCTGTATCTGAGCTGAATCTGCAAGAGAGCTTTTGACTTGTCTTGCTATAAACACTGTAGTTGCGCTGCTGAAGTAATACACATATATAACTAGGCCAGAAATCCAGAAGAACACTGTAGATGTGTGGCTGTCGCGATACACATAATATAATGTCTGAATCTGATAATATCCATAACTGAAAACCAAAGCCATATCTGAATCCAACAGTATCCAGAAAACACCAACCTTCGAACTTAACCAAGAGTCTCATTACCCTGAGTTTTACCCAAGAGTCGTAGTTGCGTTGATGTTGCAGTACACATGCTGAAATCATGTCTGAACCCAATAGTATCCAGAACCAATGACCCTGGGACTTAACCAGGAGTCTCATTACCCCGAGTTTTACCCAAGAGTCTAGTCATCTGTTTATCATGCAAATTGCTCTAACAAGGCTACATCTTTGTCACGGCCAATAACAAGGGAGAGACCCATGCAACGACCCGTAGCGATCACGAGATTTAACTTTCGTATAGACTGTTGTCGTCCCATTGTCGACACACATATGCCAGCTGGACTCAATGCGATGCACAATTAGTTATTTACTTGTAATAAAACACAACCATCGAGTCCCAAGTACGGGGGCTCGACGCACATACAAGCATCCTTATTTGCTTGAATTAAAGCACATAAGAATCTATTTGCTTAAAATACACACGGAAGCATTTATTTTCTTAAACACCATTAAACACCATTAACACATATATGGTATTTCTTATAAAATGTCTAACCCAAAATATTCACCAATATCGTAGGAACTCAACACAACACTCTTTATATTTTATTGTGCGTAAATCGATTCCGTTGAGTCATTTATTTTATTTATAAATTCTGGGCATCATTACGATTTGCAGGATTCGTCACAACACAATCTCACCGATAATTAATTCGGCCCAAATAATAATCTCAAGCATTTAAATACACATATCAGTTCAAATATTCAATAATTAATAACAAGAGTATTTTTACACCAAATTCAAAACAAATCACGTGGGGGTAGCCCACAATACATGTATGTCAATTCAACATACAAAGGGAAGGGGATACTAACTTACCTCTATCGAAAAATATCGATGGAAATACAAAATATTCGGGTATAAATGTAGCCCTCAACACACAGAACACCCCAGCGAAATTGGAATTAAAAACGGGTAATTAAATCTTCTGCAAATCGAGCCTGAAACTCGAACCCTCAAAACTCTCTCAAGTATGGCGAACGGATGAAGGATGGGAGAAGATTGAGCTCATTACTGCTCAATTTCTGTTTTAAAAGAGTGAATGAGTGATATGGGTCCCACCAAGGAAAAGTCAAACAAACCAAAAGGTTAAATGCTGAAAACAATTCCAATTTTCAGTCAACTTGAAAAATATGTATAGACTCATATACAAGTCTAAAAATTACACAAAAGATATGGTTAGAAAGCCCTCGAAGTCTAGTTTCTAAGGCACCAAAGGGATCCGAATTTCGAGTTTTCTACACAAAGTTATGGTCAATTTACTACGGACATATCATGGCCTGTAGGAATATATGAGTTAAACTAAAAATCAAATATGAGCGTGTGTGGATGTACACATGACCAATCTAAAACAATTATAAGTTAATCCCTAAGATCCCCTAGTCATCTAGGGTCGAACCTAGGGTCTAAACGATACAATTTAGGTCAATCTAGCTGAAAGTATAAATTTCGTAACTTTAACGTGTCATTTATATTTCAATGTTATAAATTATAACTAACATAACCAAAGTCCAATACATATTTTAAACATGACACACATTAAGCCCAACATATCTTGAGCTCAAATGAACTCTCGTAAGGCAATTACCCAAGTCCACAACCAAAAACACATTAATAATGCAAAACACATAAATAACACAATCGGACTTCAAGCGTGCTATTGCACAAGTCCAACTCACGATATAACCAAGTTATCATTCGAACTCAAAATCCAAGTCAAAATACTATTTGACTAACATGCTAGCATTATAAGTTTAACAGTAATCAACTTGTGATTAACAAATAAATATCATAATGAATGTAAGGAAATTCTCGAGCGCTACATTATGCCAATAACTCATGATGGGTCAAGTCAAAAGGATTTGCTAATAAACAATACCCATCTAACCATATTTCCTAAGTTTTTTCGTTAACGAAATCATTACATTCTCATCTTTTGGGAATCCAACTATTGTGTGCGGACACGAGTTGGGTTCTCTGTGGATCTTATGGTCCCCCCTAAGTTCGTAGAGAATAGTCTAGCTAGCGATCACTCACTAAGCAAGGATCGAGCAATGACATCTTATTTATGTTTAGTTCATTTTATTTATTTTATCTTCCCACCAAATACGGATATCATTTTTTTACTCGTCACACAAATTAAGAAAATAAAAAACGCGATTATTAATAATGATATTTGTGATTTTTCCAGTTTTACCCTTATTTGAAAGGAGTAAGATGCCAAATTCTCTCTAAAAGTTTGAATAATCGTGAATACTTGAACATTAAAATTTGAATAGTTCAAATTCCCTCCTATCAAGGGTGGGTCCCATAAGTTATAGGGTAGTAATTAAAAGGGTAAAATATTAAAAATAATTTTTTTAAAAAAATATTACAAAAATGGCAATTTTTTGTGGAACAAACGCAAAAAGTAGAGAAAGACAATAATTTATGGACAGATGGATAGTGGCGAATCCAGCGATAAACTTCGGTGGTATCACAAATTAGTACTATTACATTATTTTTTTAGAAATTACAATTATCCCTTACGTGTTTTTATACGTTGAAAACATTGAATTACATCATCTGTAACACAACAAAAAATCAAATTCTAGCAAATTTTCCCTTACGTGTTTTTTTTTTTTTTGTTATAATTCATTTCATTTGTTTGTTGTTTTTTCTGGCCTAGCTAAGTTGCTTTTTATTATCCTTAATGGACTACTATGGACCATTATAGTATCAAAATACGTTACGCTTAATGGCGAAATGGTATAATGGACTACCATAAACCATTATCAGATCAAAATACATTACTCCTAAAGGTGAATTGGTATAATGGACAACTATGAACCTTAATAATAAAAAAATACGTTACGCCTAATGACGAAATGGTATAATGGACTATTATCGACCATTATAGCATCAAAATACGTTACGCCTAGACTACTATTGACCATTATTACATCAAAATACATTAAGTCTAATGACGAAATTGTATAATACACTACTATTAACCATTATGATATGAAAATACGTTACGTTTAATGGCGAAATGGTATATTGGACAACTATGGACCATTATTACTTAAAAATATGTTATGCCTAATGGCAAAATGATATAATACACTACTATTAACCATTATAACATAAAAATACGTTACGTCTAATGCCGAAATGGTATAATGGACTACTATAGACTATTATAGCAACAAAATACGTTAAGCCAAATAGCGAATTGGTATAATGGACTACTATGGACCATTATAACATCAAAATACATGATGCCTAATGATGAAATAATATAATAGACTACTATGGACCATTATAGCATCAAAATACATTACGCCTAATTGCGAAATGGTATAATAGACTACTGTTGACCATTATAACATCAAAATACGTTAAGACTAATGGCGAAATGGTATAATGGATAACTATGGACCATTCTAGCATCAAAATATGTTATGCCTAATGGTGAAATGGTATAATGGACTACTATAGTTTAGTGTCCAAATAAAACAAACCAAGTTTCTATTTAATAGATAAAAATGTGTACTATTTTTTTATCAAAAATAAAAAAATATTTGAATTGCGATAATATAGAAAAAGAGGATAACAATATAAAAAATAGTGAATGATTTTGGTTTGATACCCAAATCAATAAATCCTCATTTGATTCAATTTTGATTTTTGTTAATTTGCTATTGAAAAGAGAGATTGGTGTTTGATTTGACAAAGATTTGACACTGGCCTTGCTCTTAGTAAACTTGTCGATTGCTTTCGATGTGTCCTTTCATAGCGGGGGATCCACATAAACTGGGAGATGCTGAGGGCAGCATCCAGGTTCTGTTTGGTTCCTTGTCATCTCTTCAACTTTTCTTTGAACAAGATGTGTCCCACTTTTGAAGAGTTCTATGCTATGGTGGGTATGCCGGCCCTTGGACCAATTGTTGGCCCGTCTCTACGGAGGCGTCCCTTTATGACAATAAGGTAACTATTTGGCTCGTATCGTGATGAAACTCTGAATTATTATAACGGAATTAACTTTGATTTGTTGTTCTCCCCACAATTTATTCTGACTATAGGGATGAGCCAATCTATTCTCGGTGCAGGTTGGCTGCCCTTTTTCTATGCATGCTGGGTAGATACTTTCTGGTGGTCAACCAGGAGTTATTGATGCTCGGGTTGTTGATCTGGTGCTACAAGCTCAAGAGCGTTGGGTAAATATTGTTCCCATTGTTGATACTTATTGTATTTAGATTTATATCTCCTCATACATTACATTAGTTTTATATATCAGTGGCTAATTGGGCTGCGTATCGATTAGCATGGCAACTGTGCATAGAACTTTGCCAAGTATAGCTTTTATAGGACTTCACAGGTTGAGTGGAAGACCTCTTCAAGACTTCACCGGAAGACCTGCTCAAGCTTACAACGGCAGACCTTGTGTAAACATGGTCAATCATGACGTGTCCAGTCAAGCAATCTTTGTTGGATCAATTTAAGTTTATTCTTATCAAGTTTGAATTTAAATTGAGACATTCCCTGACATCTCGGCACTGGTCGAAAGCAGAAGACTTTTCACCGCTGAGCTAAAAGCAAGAAAGCATCGACACCTACCCGTAACAACTCTCACAGATCTGACATCCAGATTGCCCAACTTTCAGTCTCTACAAAAGATCTCGGAACCCATTCCCTGCTCGATATCTGTGAAGACGAAATTCTTGATTGACAGCCCCATGCATTTAATGCATTCAACCTAATAGAGTTGTTAAGTCTTCGTCTTCTCCAACGGATCTCCAGAATGCTCCTGCTATAAATTCTGCCATTAAAGACTGAAGAAACACTGGACTAATTGCTCTGAAAAATATACAACTCTAAAGTCTTAATACCAAGTGCATTCAAGAGATCCTAAATAGATCAAGAAGCCCTCGTCAACAACAAGAAGCTGTGCATCAACATTTATTTTGGTACTTCTTGTTGTTTTCATTCAAAAGCTATTCTTCTGCACGAATTAAATATCCTGCTCACACAGATATTTAATTCCTAAACCCCCAAACACAAGTCAATATTTTGTACACGATCCATTGGGAATATTCTTTGTAATTGATCTAGTGGAAAACATAGCGCACTATTTAAATCCAAGGTTGATTGCCTTGGTGGTGGACATAGCACTCTTTATAGTGTGAACCATCCCAAAATACTTGTGTTAATTCCTTTACTGTTTGTCTACTGATTGAACTGCTTATTACTTTGTTTATCTTTATCCTTAAACAGCAAAACTTAAGTAACCTGTTAAGGTCTACTGGTAGTCCTTATCGGCAAACTTGAACCATCTTCATTGAAAGACTTTCGCTATTTCAATCTTTTCAATAGATTGTAAGTATCTTTCAAATAACTTCCTTAAAAGTTTTTAAGTGTATAATAAGCTATTCAACCCCACCTTCTAGCTTATTATTGTGCCCGTTGGGACCCACAATTGGTATCAGAGCCTTACTCTTTGAAAACTAGTTTTCCGAGATTAAACTCTTGAAAGATTCGATCCAATGGCACAAACACACTACATGCTGCCTACATTAAATGCAAACCACGTCCCAATATTGGATGAAGGCCATTTCGATGTTTGGAAGGATAAGGTAATGCGCTTTATGAATTCCATTGACAAAAGGTTATGGAAGTGTGTACTTACAAGACAACATGTACCAATGAAGGCCAACCTTCTAGCCTCTGTTGCTGGGAACCCTGCCGAAGTACCCAAAGAAGAATCAGAATGGACAGAGGACGACAGAAAATTGGTAGAGCTTGATAGTAAAGCAATCAATATCATTACTAGCTCTCTAGACACAAGCACATACCAGCAAGTGATCCGATGTACTACTGGAAATGAGATGTGGGAAGCTCTTGTGGAATACTTGGAAGGAGACCAAGACACAAGAGATAACAGAAATTACACATACATCCAGCAGTTTGATTCCTTCAAAAAGGATCCAAAGGAAACCTTGAGACAAGCATACTATCGCTTCAGTGAGGTAATTAATTGCTGCTTTTCTCTTGGTAAAACCTATGACAAAAAGGAAATGAACATGAGGTTTCTAGGCTCTCTAGGTAGCTTATGACATGTTAAGACCACTGCTATGAAAGAATCCAAAAACTTAAACGAAATGACTCTTCGTAGTCTCTACACAAGTTTAAAGGTTTATGAGCTCGAAGTAAATCAAGCTCTAGAGCAGGACAAAGAGTTCAGAACTGTGTCCTTGCCAGCCATGGTCCAAGAACAAAACCACTGTTGAAAACAAACCTTCCACTTCCTCCAGTGAAAACGATTTTCTCTCAGATGAACAGTTTGCTATGTTTGTAAAACGTTTTAAAAAATTTGCAAAATATGGAAGGAAGAACACACACCAACAACCTTTCAGAAAAACTGGTGAAAGCTCATCTAAAGAAAGAGCTTGTGTGTTACTTGTAGATAACTTTGGTCATTTTGCCTCAAATGTCCAAAGCCAAAATTTGAAGCATACCGAAGACCTACTTATAATAAATTTCAAAAACAAAAGGGTATGTTGGCTGAAGACATAGAGGACAAACAGGTTGCTACATGGTTTGAGACTGATTCAGAAGAGGAAGAGGATGATTGTGAGCAAGCTAACATATGCTTAATAGCTCATGATTCAGGTCCCACCTATGACTCTGAAAATGAAGTCGAAATCTCACCTAGTTCTTTGGATAAAAGTGAGATCAACAATGAGAACTTCAGTAAGGAAGAACTTCTCAAGGATAATCAAGATATGCTTGAAGAGTTCAACTCCTTTAGAGTAGCCTATGTAAAACTTGCCAAGAACCGTGAGAAACTTATCTTTGTGAGAAATCTCGATGGCGGTGAGATTCAAACTCTCAATAGTAATCAACAAGAAAGTATCAAACTCAAAGGAGAAAACAAATTCCTTTGTGACAAAATTGAATGTCTAAGTGAGCACATCAAAGGAATTGACCTAGAGAAAATTGCCTTGCAAAAGACAATTGACTCTTGGAACAGCTCCAAAGATACCTTTGAGGAAATCCTTTCAAGCCAAAAATCATGTAAAGATAAATCTGGCTTAGGATACTTCGATGAGCCCAGTATGACATTCCCATCAGTCACAGAGAAAGGTGAATCCTCCGAGACTGCTAATGATATCTCTTTCTCTAAACAGACGTTCGGAAACAAGGCCTTGGTTATTCAAGTGTTCCTTATGTTTACCCCAAGGCTCAGAAAGGGAAAGCCAAGATCACTGCTTCAAATGAAACCGAGAAAGTAACGGTAGAGAAACTAAAGTTCCGGCCAAGCAACAACTCAAGCTAAGGCAAAGTCTGGCGGCCGGCGGTAGACCTACTAAATCTCTACCTAGGTGACTGTCAAGTTTGTCTATGAAACAGCAAGGTAACATGCACTGCTTGAAAGTAAACTTAAAGGTATTCTACCTAATCCTCCTAATAAGGTAATCAACGCACAAGCCAAAGCTAAGTCCGGTGGTAACATACCTAGGAAGATTCAAAAGAAACCAATTAAGTCTCAGTCAACAAGCAAATTTGAACCAAGAATGAATGTTAAGAAAAGGATAATCATAATCACTTGTCGCCTAAAGCCACCGAGCAGGCTTCTCTATGGAACTTCCATTTATGTCATTCTTGCAATTGCCTGAGCCATCGGCCCCAGCACGCCCGCTAAGGTTCACTCAAAACTCGAGAGACATAGTTCTCTCAAGGTTAGCAGTATGGGTTCCAAAAGGTTGCTAATCCTTAGTCAGACCCAAAAGAAAATAAAGGGACCTTGTTTCTTTAAATCTTTTCGGTATGCTTCATGGCTATAGATTCGTAAAACAAAGACATCCGGTACTGACAAGGGTGGGCGCCAAGACACATGACAGAAACAAGTCTATTCACGAATATATTTGTCGAAGCCAAAGGTCCCACAAGCGGTAATTTTCGGAGAAATGCAAGAGGAAAGACAATTGGGTATGGCTCAATCACTAAAGGAAGTCTCTCCATCAACAAAGTTTCTCTAGTGAGTGGCTTAAAGCACAATCCGAGCATATCCCACCTCCCGCGACAAAGCGATTAATCTGTCATTAATTCAACTCCAACGGTGCCTCATCAAAGATAGTGAATCCTCCTCTACAATCTTACCGACCGGCAATAGACAAGGAAACGCCTATGTCGTGGACTTAAATCTTCTAGGAGGTTCTCGGCCTAAATTTTGCCTAGTTGCTAACAACGTTCGTAATAACGAGCTTGGCTATAATGCTGCCTCGATCACCTCAACATCAAGCACCTCTCCAAGCTCTACAAAAATGGGCTTGTCAAAGGTCTAACTACGGTGTCTATCGATCATGATGAGAAATTGTAAAGCTACCAACTAGGAAAACTTTCCAAGTCTTCCTTCAAAAGAAAGTCCGTGTCTGTCAACAAACGCATCTCTTCAACTTTCTCGCATATGGATCTCTTTGGACCAATCACTACGATCGGTATTTTTGGAGACAAGTATACACTTGTAGTAGTTGGAGACTACTCTAGGTTCACGGATTGAAACAATGACTTCAAAAGATGAGACATATGATCTAGTCACCGCTCTTTTGAGGAGAGACTTCCAAACTTCAGGTTGAAGACATTAGTGACATAAGATCGGAGACAATGGCGAGAATTGAGAGCAGCGGTGTAGAAAGATCGTGATGACCACGGGATCGCTCTGCACCGGGTGAACTTCTCCGCCGCCGAATCCTCAACAAAATGGTGTAAATGAACGGAAGAACGTAACACCGATCGAAGAAGAACTATGCTGCAGTAGCAAAACTTCCAAAGTACTCGGCGGCCGCCAACTCGCATATTTTTACACAAAAATGTATCCCCTCGGTAAACAAGTTTCATAACAAAACTCCATATGAAATATGGAGAGGAAGAGCCCCAAACATAGGATTTTTAAAATCTTCGCTTGTAAATGTTTTTATTCTTCATAACGGAAAAGAATATAGAGGAAAATTTGATGCAAAAATCGACGAAGGAATTTTTCTTCGGTATTCCAAACATGCAAAAACATTTTGCATTTTTAGTAAAACCTCATTTAAAAATTTTAGAATCTCATGTTTTTTGATGAATATGACTTGTTGAGCCTAGAAAGGCTCCGAATGTTGCTAATGATTCCCATAAAGTGATGCAGACAGTACAAATACAACATCTACTTCCACTCCTCTTCGTAATCCTCGCAACCAGCACTTTCCAAGCATCGCTAACCCTTCACCGGCAGCATTTCAACTCGCCGATACGATTCCAACTTTTCTGCTGACCTGTAACCCATCTCTTCTGCCTTACCTCAAACACCTTTCATCACTCATCCTTGTCGTCAAAAATGAAGGTTTTCAAGATCCTATCTCTTTCTCGAACCATTTTGTGAATCTCCTTCTCAACCTACTCGCACTCCTAAGGGAAGAACCCACGAAGTGATCTTCCTCCAACCATTATTGAAACAAGAGATCATCCTATTTTCAAATCATTCGTGATCTCAACACAGAGTTCGTGACGAGGAATAGAGTTCGAGAAGAGTATCTATGTTCGCATATGCATTCGATTCAACTCGAGCCAAAGAAGATTATGAAGCTATTGAGATCATAAATGGATTGAAGCTACGCAAGAAGAGCCGAACCATTGAAAGATGCAGCGTGGAGCTTAGTTCAAAGGTCGCATCGATCATCCAGCTTATTGGCACCAAATGGGT
>CM028383.1:69234763-69303554 GCA_013146195.2 Codonopsis lanceolata
GGAAGGTGGCCATTTAGATATATGTATATATTATATTGTTGTTACTATTATCGCATATGAGCATAAAAAATCGGTAGCTATGTGCATTCATACATACATTATATGGTGTATTGTGTATTATTGGTTATTTGCTCATCGGAATAATACCCCAATGAGATCGATATATGATATGAGTTTGTTTTATGGATTACTTGTAACGCACGCGGTGTATGGGTTCTGTTTAGTCTATATATGTATAAGACTATGTTATATATAGAGTTGTGGTTTTCAGTGTGGTTATATATATATAAGGCCATAGTATGTATATATATGAAGCATGAATTGTATATTGATACTTATTGGTTTGGTATGATGTTTGTATATTCTATAAAGATATGTTTAATATGATGAATAATATGATACTTATAGTATTGTTAATGGTTATTATGCGAGTAGTATACACTGACTTCAAGTAGAAGGTCGAGGTTGCGATTTAAAGATAATCACTGGGTCAGAGTGTAGGACGCGAGTATTGAGAAATTAACGCTTGGATAGGATGTTTATAGTATGTGTTGGTTGTAAACTTGGTCTAGAGCTTAAGAAAGGATAGTTCAATGAGTATAGACGTTACGAGTATCTCTGTGAGACTTGTCACTCATTGTGATTCCTAGGAGTTATCTTGGTTAGGTGTACTAGGTACATACCAGCTCAGGTAGCTATGATTGTTGTTTTGCAGGTAATAGATCTTATTGCTTGCTTTGATTTTATTCAATTATGTGCATTAGTTGTAGTGAAAACACCTACTTGATGCATTTACATAGTAGTATATTACATTCTCATCTCATAATTTCATGTTCCTTCATTTCATTAGTATGGGACTGCTCAAGGATGCTTAAAACTTTTTATTCATGAACCTTCGCATCCTTACGACGGAAACTTTTGAAACTAATTCAAGAGGTACCCTGAATTGGTGAGCAAAAGGAATTGGCCGTTGGACTAGGATTGGTAAGAATTAAGTTAGAAATTGACTATACCAAGTACCAAATGGAATGGATGTAAATGGAATGAATTTTCAAACATTTCATTAATGTGTTTTATGTGTTGTTACACGCAATAGGAAAATCATATGATTTATATGGTTTGAAATGCCGATTTGATTAACTTTGATTTGTTTCATAATTGCTCCATAGGCAATTATTAATTTTTGTAACTTAGAATCTCTTTTTGTGCTTGAATTTCTTTTATGTGCCCCGAGACAAATAGTTTTTTGGGAGTCAATGTTTAAAGTGTCCTTGAATGTGTTTTTACATGATTGGCCTAGTGTTGTTCGTATGTGTATTCGTGACCAAGCATGAGTCATATTGTTTCCAATCGAAGGTGTTTGACGTTGTTATGCCTATTAAGAGTTCGTGAGACTTTTGAATTTGGATTATTATAGTTCGACCTCTCGTATGTATTTGAAGGGTGAACTCGAGATTCAAGTCAAGGTCAGGTTTAGATCGAGTGTTAACTGATTAAGAGACACAATAATCATTGTCTCAATGTATTGTGGTTGAGTGTGGACCTATTGTTGGTTTGTATTATGATTTAGAATTCTGGACGAATTCTTTTAAGGTGGAGAGAGTGTGACACCCCGCCCCTTCGTTCAAGAAGCTCTCCGGGTTATGCGTGCTATACTTGCACTTCTTTCTTTGTCGATTGTATATTTGGTTTGCGAGAGGGTCTAGATGTGTATGAGAGACCATATTAAGACTAAAACATTATTAAGAGATGCCATATAGTTGTTGACTTGCTAAAGTCACAAGTCGTGACTCGACGATAGCCTGAATGCGACGCCGATTGAGGGTTTGCTTTGCATGCTTTGTGTTCGCGTGAACTCCTCGATTTGGTCCTAGACCTTTATATGATGATTGATTAACATGTTTAGATGTATTAGACTTCAAGTTGGAGGTGTTCCTTAAGTCTATCGATGATTTGGAAGCTTTGAGATAGCGTCGCTCCTATCGCCAGAAGTTCGATTGAGTCGTAATCGCCCCTCCTTTGGAATTCTTATTTCCCTAGTTGTTATTCAACTTCCTAGAAGTATTTAAGCTTCTTCATTAGCCCTTAGACTTGCCTTAAAAGTCTCCTTTCATTGCTCGCTCGATTGCGAAGTTCATTCTGTTCGCCGTCTGCCAGACGTTGTCGCACCTCTTCCTGCTTTCGCCCGAGTTGTTTCGGGAGTTGTTCTGGTGTGTTTCCAATTTGTTTTGAGTTGGGTTAAACCTTAGAATGGTTTCCCATAAGTTGGGACCATTTAGACATGTTTAGACCAAGTTTTGGAGGACATAAAGAAGGTCCAAGCCAGCGCCCGCTCGCATCTTGTGAGGCGCGTTCCCTGCTGGGGAGCAATCACAAATGAACAAAACTGAGATGGGCTCGAAGATGAGGCGGCGCTGAGAATGTTGAGGCGCCCGCCTCAACATCGATACATCTTACGGGATTTTCCCATATTTTGTGTTTTGACGTGTAATACCAATCCTACCCTCATTAAACCCCCTCTAAACCCTTCCTAACCACCCATACTTAACCCTAATCATGTCCTAACATTAGTTGGAAGTTAATTAAGGTTAGATTAGTGTTTGATTACCCCTAATCCCTACTAATTGTACTTGGGAAATGTCTTTGGTGCCCTCCTCATTTTGGGGGTATAAATACCCAAACCCTTTGCATTCTTCAGTAAATCCTCTCATTTCTTCTCCTCCTTCTTACGTATTAGAGAGAGTGAGAGTTGGGGGCTTGAAGCTTTGAGCCCTAGCTTCTTCTTCCTCCGATCTACGAAGATCCAACCGCCCGATTGCCGCCAAACTTCGGATTCTTGACGTATGCGACGAGTAGAACAACTTCACCGTTCAGATTTTGATTCTCTTGAGTTTTCACTCAAGCTAGGTAAGTTACTCCCCTTTGATTTTGGTTCATTGGCCCTAAGGAAAACAACCTGTATGCTATTTGTGGGCAATGAACACTTGATATGCTTTGTATGCCCATTTTGGGGATTTTTGGAAGTATGAACTTGTTAAGAGCATTTATAGAATTGCTTCTATGATTGTTGAAGTATATGATTACTCTTCATCTTGTGTTTCTAGGCTTATGAGTATGCTAGAAATCATGTCCATATGTTACTTGGATTTATTGTGGAAATATGCCTATGATTGGGGCTTTGGATATATGAACTCACTAGAAATTATGAGTAGGAACATTTAATTGAAATAATGTGATTTATGAAATGGGTTTTGATTTATGTTGGGTTTTGTTGTGAATTTTAGGGCTTGAGAATCAAGCCCGAATTATTGGATATATTGTTGTTAAATAAAGTGGGTATTATTGTTGAGATTGATGAAGTGTGAAAATAATGAAACTTAGTATTTAGACTCATCGGAGTCGTAATAGGTTCAATATTGTGTTAACAAACTCGGGTTGAAGTCCTACAACATTTGGGTTTCGTTGACTATGATTATGATGAGTTCTTGGATTTTTAGGCTTGGGAAACAAGCCCGGATTATTTTTGGGAGAATTTCTATAAACTTGGATGATGTGTTAATTTTGGGATTTATGAAATACGTATTTAATGAAGTGCGATATTAAGACTCAATGGAGTCATTTTAGGTTCAATAAGATGTTAGTGAGCCTTAGGTTGAAATCCTTCGATGTTCGGGTTGGGTTGGTTTTGATTGTGAGTACCCGAGCATCTTGAATTGTGTACCATTTGTGACACCCACGATATAGAGGCTTATTGGGGATTTATTTAGAGCGTGCTCGTTAGGGCACGGAGCATTAGGGACCAACTTATGATCTCGTATTACTTTAAGAAATGATTATTTGAATGAGTTCTCTCTTAGGGAATTTGGTCGCGTGCACATCAAAGCACTTGCGAGGTTATGTCTATGGGTTGGTTTTGGTACCCTTGAGATTGGGTTGTGAATGTCGAGTATATATGACAATTGGGACTATGGTGGAGTCCGGTGTACCTTTAAGCAAAGCTTAAATGCTAAGTCTTGATTTATGATTGTTCTTAGACTAAAATAATAGTCTTTGGTTTAATTCCGAGTAGAGGACTATGGTAGACCTCATGTTGTGATTTCTTAAGCTTATATGCTACTTTTGATTGGGTGATGACTTGGGGATTATGAGTACCTCAATATGTGGTTCTTTGACTAAACTTATAAGTTAGTTGGATTTGTTAAGTATGTGCAAATATGTGCATTGTTAAGTTGGTGTGTAGAGCTTTATGACCTACTTGATTTGATAAGTCCGCTCTTGACGGTCTTGGTTCTTTTTTGAGCATGCGAGTAAATATCTACTTGTGCATTGCATAAAAGCCCAGCTGGCGTTATTTGGATTGGTTTTTCTGTCAGGGTAGGACGATACATCGCCTATACGAATCGTAAGGTTCGTATTCGCTATGGATCGCCGTACCTGGGATCTCACACACCCTCCACTGTTGGCCCCAGTGGGGAAGTTAGCCCATCTCGTAACCAATAGAGCGAATGGATTATGCTATTGAGTCTGAGAAAGGGCTGCCTCTTTGAAGGCGTAGCCACTCAGCGCGTCGATGTATCAATCACGTGCATCGTGTCACGAACTTGTATAACATTGTGTATTGCAGGAGCAACACAACGGCACTAATTCGGTATCTTCTCTATCCCTTATGTGGCTTACTATGAACACTTATATGAAAGATAATGTGCTATGTGGTTTATGAAGTTTATGTTACTTGGTGACTTAATACAAGTTTATTGTTGGTATACGATTTAGATGCCATGATTTTATACATGTTTGTGCATTATGTCATGCCACGCCATGCTATGCCATACAATTGCATGTAGTAACTTACTGGGTCATTATGACTCATTCCGTGTGTTTGTTTTCCTTAGTTTGTGCAGTGAGCTCGTTAGTGCGGCGTTGCGGCCTACGGTGCATGTTCGATAACAGTGGTCTTAGGGCGATAGCTTGGGGTTATTAGTATTATTGTATTAATTATCTTGTGAGATACGGATGTAAAGTTATGTAAACTTTACTTGGGTAGTTATGTTAGTATTTTATTGTCGTTTATTTTGGGAGCCGACTTGTTTGGTCGAGCTATTGTATTTAATTAGAAGTTTTTATGTCATCTTCCCGAGCAAGGTTTTAGCTCGCATGTTATAGTATTATGTTATGGTTATTTCTATCTCCGACAATCTTAGTCGTGAGTCCTTGGTTTAGTTGTTAGTATTTGAATCTCTTATTCTTTTAGTTGATGTATTCCTCCGGCATGTTATAGCCGTAGAGTTGTTGTTTATCAGGTTGGGTTCTTGTTGCTTCGCCGGCCTTAGGTTGCCGATGGTTTGTTGTCCGTGCGCAATGTTGCGCCACGCGAAGTCGTAGATTTGTCGAGAGATAGTCGTCGGCCTTGTATTCCTTAGTTTATAATTATAGGCTTTGGTCCCACTTATGAATCGCTTCCAGACGTTGGTTTTATTATTCCGTACGCCGTTATGGCTTTACATTCTGTTTGAGCTTTATGGCTCAACTCTTGACTTGTACCATGATGCTTAGCGGTGCTTGTCCATCGTTTAGCTTGTCTTGATGGCACGACCTGGATTTCGCATTGGAGTCCTCGGGCTCAGATCTTCGAGGTCGTCGGCTAATCGGCGATCTAGATTCGGGCGTGGTGAGGGTGAGCAAAGTGAGGACGGCCGCCTCGGCGAAGTGTGTGAGACGTGAGACCAATTTTTCGAATTCTGTTTTTGGCTTCGACTTTGAGCCTTTCCAAATTTGTACAAATTTTTTTTAAAAAGTCAAAATTGGATTAAAAAAGAGGATCCAATTGCATTAAGTGGGGGTATTTTCGTGTTTTATATTTTAAATAGTTTTCCATCCAAAAAATTGGATGGAGTGATGAACGTGAAAATAAAGCCAAGTATAATGATGAAATAGAAAAAAATAGTATAGTGATCATATTGCAAAAAGTTGGAAAGTAGGGTGACCAATTTGTGATTTAAGCCTATTATTTTTTAATTTCGAATAAAATTTTAGTTGTGGGTCCCAATGAGCACAATAATAAGCTAGAAGGGGGTTGAATAGCTTATTAACACTTTAAAACTTTTAAGTAAGATCCTTGAAAGTTACTTGCAATCTATGAAAAGAATCAAGCGGCGAAAGACTTTCAAGAGAAATGTTCCAGTCGCCGATAAGGACTACCTGGTAGACCTTTTACGATTACTTAAGTTCTCAATAAATGGATAATATAAACAATGAAACTAAGCAGTTCAATAAATAAACGTATTGTAAGGAAATAACACAAGTATTTTGGGATAGTTCACATTATAATGAGTGCTACGCCCACCACCAAGGTCAACATTGGATTTAAATTGTGCACTATGTTTTCCACTTAGATCAATTACAAAGAATATCTCTAATGGATCGTGTACAAAATATTGACTTGTGTTTGTCTAGGGAATTAAATATCGTAAATACAAGATATTTAATTGCAAGTGTATATAGTTAATGGAAGTAAACAACAAGAAGAATAAAACAATAAATGTTGAAGAGCAACTTCTTGTTGTTGACGAGGACTTATAGATCCTTGAGGATCTATTGAATGCACTGTGAAAGACTTGGAGTTACAGATTCGAGCAATTCTTTAAGTGTTCGATTGATTACATGCGGTTGTCTCGTGTTCCAGATCTTCAATGGCGATTTAAAAGCGGTGTGCACTTCAAAAGATCCGTTGGAGAAGATGAAGACTTCAAATTCTTTTCATAAATGCATTAAATGCATGGGGTCGATCAATGAATTTCGTCTTCACGATAACTAGAGCAGATAATCATTTCGAGATCTTCAAAAGGTAAGCGATTTGGTGTCGATTCGAGAGATGAAGCAGAAAGTAGGGGACACTGCTTTGCTTTTTACAATCGCTCAGACGAAATGTATTCCTGCTTTTCGGAAAGTTGCTTTCGGCGGCTTGACATGTCAGGAAAAGACTTGGATTAATTCAAATACCATATGGGAATAAGTTTGAATTAATCCAGCTAGCTTTGATCTGGAGATGACACGTAGAAGCCGATCAATTTGGACACGAGGTCTACCGATCTTAAGCTTTGAGCAAGTCTTCCGGTGAAGCGAGAAGTGGTCTTCGATGTTCTGAAAAAGTCCTACAAAAACTATACAAGACAAAGTTCTATACATTGCCACGCTAATCGATACGCAGCCCGATTAGCCACTGAAGTATAAAACTAATGTAATGTACTGATCAGATATAAATTTAACATAAGAATCAACATTAGTGTCTCGACTGAGTAAGGGTATTTTTGTCATTTTAGAAAATATTGGACGACACTTGTAACGATAATGGTAGGCGGGGGAAAAACTGATAAGAAAATCAAAATACAAGACAAAATAAATATAATTAAAAAAATGTTGGATCTAACTTAAAAATAGGTACAGGTCAAGGAATAAAATTATTATTAAATTATTCATGAAATTAATTAGCATATGAAAAATTTACTCTTTTGATCTTAATTAATGATGAGTGATTTATTATATTTATGACCTTTTTTTTCCAATCATTATTGTTTGGAATGGTAAATTTACATGTATTGTCCTTAACAAAACGCACATATTAATCAAATGGTTCATCATTTTTTTTCATCTTCTTAACATTATGACTCATTTTTCTTATTTTATTCATGGGTAATAACTAAACATGCTACAAATTTGTTTAATATCTCGATACTCACCAATAATTCTATTACTATAGATACAATTTTTCATATAAATCTAATAATGTCTTTCTCGAACATATTTAAGAAAGTAAAACCATATTATTTTTTAGTTTCAAATAAAGTTTTACTGTCTCGACTGAGTAAGGGTGTTTTTGTCATTTTAGAAAATATTGGGCGACATTTGTAACGATAATGGTAGAAGGGGGAAACTGATAAGAAGATCAAAATATAAAACGAAATTAATAGAATTAAAAAATGTAGAACCTAACTTTAAAATAGGCACAAGTCAATGGATCAAATTATTATTTAATTATTCATGGAATTAATTAGTCCATGACAAATTTACTCTTTTATCCTTAATTAATGATGAGTGATTTATTAACTTAAAGGGTAGGTTTGTCCAAACATTAAGTTCTAAGAGACAACCTAGACTTTTATAGGTATATTAGATATTAGATTAGATTAGATTAGACTAGATTAGATTAGATAGATTGGATTAGAGTAGATTAGATTAGATTAGTTTCTAACAAAACACACAGATTTATCAAATGATTCTTCATTTTTTTTCATCTTTTTGACATTATGACACATTTACTTAACTCATTTATCTTATTTTTTCATGGATAATAACTAAACATGCTACGAATTTGTTTAATATCTCGATAGTCACCAACAATTTTATTATTATAGATACAAGTTTTCATATAAATCTAATAATTTCTTTCCCGAACATATTTAAGAATGTAAAATCATATTATTATTTTGTTTTGAATAAAGTTTTAGTGTCTCGACTGAGTAAGACTATTTTTATCATTTTATAAAATATTGGGCGACATTTGTAATGATAATGGTAGGCGGGGGAACCTGATAAGAAAATCAAAATAAAATACGAAATGAATATAATTAAAAAATATAGGACCTAACTTTAAAATAGGTACAAGTCAAGAGATCAAATTATCATTTAATTATTATTTGAATTAATTAGCATATGACAAATTTACTTTTTTGGCCTTAATTTATGACAAGTGATTTATTATATTTATTATAGTTACTTTTTTCCAATCATTATTGTTTTGGTATGGTAAATTTATGTGTATTGTCCTTAACAAAATATACAAATTCATCAAATGGTTCTTTTTTTTCATATTCTTGACATTATGACACATTTTCTTAACTCATTTCTCTCATGTCTTTTATTCATGGATAATAACTAAACATGCTACAAATTTGCTTAATATCTCGATACTTACCGACAATTCTATTATTATAGATATAATTTCTCATATAAATCTAGTAATGTCTTTCTCAAACATATTTAAGTAAGTAAAACCATATTATTTTTTAGTTTCAAATAAAGTTTTAGTTCCTCAACTGAGTAAGAGTATTTTTGTCATTTTAGAAAATATTGGGCGACATTTGTAATGATCATGATAGGTAGGGGAAACTAATAAGAAAATCAAAATACAATAAGAAACTAATAAAAAATATAGGACCTAACTTTAAATTAGGTCCAAGTCAAGAGATCAAATTATTATTTAATTATTCATGGAATTAATTAGTCTATGACAAATTTACTCTTTTAGCCTTAATTAATGGTGAGTGATTTATTAAGTTAAGTGATAGGTTTGTCCATACATTAAGTTCTATGAGACAACCTAGACTTTTATAACTAGTTAGATTAGATTAGATTAGATTAGTTTCTAACAAAACGCACAGATTCATGAAATGGTTCTTCATTTATTTTCATCTTCTTAACATTATGACATAATTTCTTAACTCATTTATCTTATTTTATTCATGGGTAATAACTAAACATGCTACAAATTTACTTAACATCTCTATACTCACCAACAATTCTATTATTCTAGATTAAAATTTTCATATAAATCTAATAATGTCTTTTCCGAACATATTTTAGAAATTAAAATCATATTATTTTTTAGTTTCGAGTAAAATTTTAGTATCTCGACTGAGTAAGAATATTTTTTTTTTCATTTTAGAAAATATTGGGCGACATTTATAACATTAATGGTAGGCGGGGGAACCTGATAAGAAAATCAAAATACAAGACGAAATGAATATAATTAAAAAATTTATGACCTAATTTAAAATAGGTACAAGTTGATGGATCAAATTATTATTTAATTATTCATGTAATTAATTAGCCTATGACAAATTTACTCTTGTGATCTTAATTAATGGTGAGTGATTTATTATATTTATGGTTGTTTTTTTCCAATCATTATTGTTTGGAATTGTAAATTTACGTGTATTGTCCTTAACAAAATGCACAGATTCATCAAATGGTTCTTCATATTTTTTCATTTTCTTGACATTATGACTCATTTCTCTTATTTTATTCATGGGTAATAACTAAATATGCTACAAATTTTCTTAATATCTCGATACTCACCAATAATTCTATTACTATAGATACAATTTTTCATATAAATCTAATTATGTCTTTTCCGAACATATTTAAGAAAGTAAAATCATATTATTTTTTAGTTTCGAATAAAGTTTTACTGTCTCGACTGAGTAAGGGTGTTTTTGTCATTTTAGAAAATATTGGGCGACATTTGTAACGATAATGGTAGGAGGGGAAAACTGATAAGAAAATCAAAATATAAGACGAAATTAATAGAATTAAAAAAATGTAGGACCTAACTTTAAAATAGGTACAAGTCAAGGGATCAAATTATTATTTAATTATTCATGGGATTAATTAGTCTATGACAAATTTACTCTTTTAGCCTTAATTAATGGTGAGTGATTTATTAAGTTAAGGAGTAGGCTTGTCCATACATTAAGTTCTAAGAGACAACCTAGACTTCTATAGGTATAAGTAGTTAGAAAAATAGACACTTTTAATGCAAAAAGTGAAAGTTCTCATTTATAAATATGAGAGATGGCATTGCAATTTATTAATATATGGCTCATTTAACATGAATAGTTTTGTCTTACAAATAAAGATCCGTGATACCATTTTATAGGAGACATACTCTTGGTTTTTTATATTCTTTAAAGTGTGTAAGCCTATTTAAAGGCCTCTAAAAACATTGTTTTCTAAGAGATGAATAGGCTTCTTCTTTTTTAAAGGTACATCATACATGCAGAAATAGTCCTACATCTAATTAATAAACCACTCAATATAAATTAAAGGTAAACAAATAGATTTAATATGTTAATTAGTTCCATGAATATAGACCGAAACAACTGTTACAACTCTACTTCTAGCAAACAACGTACTAAACTCGAATTAAGGACTAACAAGTTAATTTGTAATAGGTTAATCAATTCAATGATTATCGACTAAAATAGCCCTATACTCAACACTCTTCAAGGTCTTTTTTTAAAGGATAGGCGGCACCTCAGGAATTTATTAAAAGATGAGAAATAAAAATTTTAAGGGCCAGGGGACTACTAGCCTGACCCTTAGAACGGGGGACAAAGGAGCTTATCTCAAAAAAGGAAATACAAATAAAAGGCAATACAGAGACAAGATTAAGAAATACGAATCCTAGCAGTGCCTTGGGCATCCAAGAGGACATTGCCATATGAACTTAGAAGACATATTGAAAGCAGAAGATGGAGAAACCAGATCCACCGCAGAACCAAGGGAGAAGCTTCCTAATGGGGTATAATTCCAGAACAGAGAGTCGGTTGATTGGAAAGGGTAATGCGGTGATTATAAATAGCATTCAGAACCGAAGCAGGAAGAACAGAACGGCCCATGGGAAACAAGTTCCCATTCTCATTGAATAACTCTTTAACAGATTCAAGCAAACAATCAAGAGGCTGAGTAAGAAGCTGTCCTAGGAATCTATTTATCATACCAGATAGAGCTAGAACCTATTCCCACAATCCAGCCAATACAAGGCTCGGGCACGACCTTAATGTGTTGGAGACGTTGCCAAGTATGGGAACCACGAACAGGAAGAATTAACCACATAAGAAGAGATACAATATCTAGCCCGAAGAAAATCAGTCCACAAATTCCTTTCCGTGCGAAACCTCCACCAAAGCTTAATAGAATGGCTTTTGACCAGGGAAAACAAAGATGTCATACCAATCCCCCCGGAAGGCCTAGGAAGGCAACAAGTTTGCCAAGAAACCCAATGGGATTTAGCTTTCCCTCGACGCTAACCCAAAATAAACTAGCAAAGAATTTCTCTAACATTTTGATAACAGCCACTGGAGGCTCAAGCATAGGTCGTTATCGAGTGAAGCACGTGGTTAATGAGCGTGGCTCTACCAGCCTGAGTATGGAAAGAGTCGATCCATGAGTCCACATTTAACTGTAATTTGAGGGCAATGAGCACGAATAAGAGCTTATTCCTCCTACCAACATAAAGAGGGCAGCCCAAGTAAGTCATAGGGAGAAAGCCTAGATGGAAGCCAGAAGAAGACACAATACTTACAGCACGAGTGGGAAAGAGCAAAGGGTCTCCACAAAAACCTGACTCTTATCACTATAAATAAGTTGCCCAGATATAGAGGCGTAATTGGCGATCAGATCAACATGCTTCTGAAGAGATCTTCGATCGATTGCCACTGCATGCAGAAAATAATAATATCATCCGCGAAAGCAAGATAAGAGAAAATAGGGCCCCCACTTGAAGAAGAGTAACAAATACTAAGGTTTTCTGAGTACATTTTATTAATGCTACGACTGAGAACCTTCGAGGCAATATTAAAGAGAGTGGGAGATAGAGGATCCCCCTTGCCGTAAACCACACTTGGACTGAAAAAAACCCGTCGCTTCACCATTCATAAGGACAGAGAACCAATTTTCAAATATCAACCTCCATATAAAGTTGATAAAGACTTCATGGAAACTGAATTTGTGAAGGATCTGAATGAGGAAAACCCAAGGCACTTTGTCGAAGGCCTTAGCCATATCCAATTTCATAACAATATTGAAACAAGTCACCTTTTTTTCCAAACAAGAAACCAACTCTTGGGCGAGTAAAACATTATCCTGGATGACCCTTCCTTCAGTGAAAACACTTTGGTTGGGAGAAATAATATGAGGCAGAATCTTAGCAAGCCGAGAAGCCAACAGCTTGGAAATAATCTTGCTACAATAGTTACATAGACTAATAGGCCTTAAATCTTTAAACGAAGAGGGAGAATCAACCTTGGGCATATTAGCCATGAGGGTGGTAGACCAAGTCCAGCGGAGGGAGAATCCCGTGAAAAATTCCTTAATTGCTTCATACAAATCTATTTTTATAATGTCCCAGCACATTGAGAAGAAATGGCAAGAAAATCCGTCCGGGCCAACAGCACTCTCCCCACTAAGGCTAACGTTAGTAGCCTAGACTTCATCAACAGTTGGAGTAGAGATAAGAGAAAGGTTCCAATTCTCTATAACTAACGAAGGAATCAAATCAAGATCCCTAGGCATTGGGGGGAGACAGATTAGAGCTGGGAGCGAAAATAATCAGCAACACCATTTTTTATCGCATCTTCACTATCAAGAAAAGTTTAGGCGCCATTCGGCTTGGTATAGAAGAGTGGAAAAGTTTATAGTTGGTATAGAAGATTCGGCTTGAACCACTTAATTTTTGAATTTTCACCAAAAATCTTTTTCTCGGGAGAGGGCTAACCGAAGCTTAGCCTGAGCACACATCAAGCTTGCACATTTTCAATGGAGCTGCTGAGCTCAAAATACAATTCATGCTCAAGAACAGCATCTTCAACCTCTTTAAAATCAATAAAAATATTCCCAAAAACTTCTTTGTTCCACTTACGAAGAGCATGCTTCGTGATTTTTAACTTGAGAGGAAAATTAACCATAGGCCGGCCTTCATTCGGATATTCCCAAAAAGTCTTAACAGTTTCAAGAAAAGTAGCATGGCTGGTCCAAACATTTAAGAATTAGAAAGCTGAGCGTTTATGAGCCCTCGATCTGGAGAATCGAAAAAGAAATGGGTTGTGATTATAACAAGTACTTTTGAGAAGCTCCATAGAAGATAGGCAAAAGTGTCCAGCCAAGAGGAGTTGCAAAGAATCCTATCAATGTGTTGATGAATGGTGGCATTGCCTTCCCATTTTCCACTAAGTAAACTGAGAACCTGAGAATCCAAGGTCAATTAATCTAGCAGCGGAGAGACATGCATGAAAGTCCAATGCACCCGGCTGATCCCAATCCCAGCCACCAGATTTTTCACCCGGATGTAGAATAATGTTGAAGTCTCCACCAACAATCCAAGGAGCACCAGAAAATTGAGAACTAATATCAATCAATTCAGTCCAAAGGATTTGGAGTTCAATGGAGGTACATTTAGCATAGAAACAGGTGAGGAGAGCTGATGAAGGCCAAGAGTAATGCATAATCTGAAGAGTAATCTGCTAAACTGAATCTTGAACTAAATAACAAGTGAAAGAAGATTTAGCAAATAACCAGATGGAACTAGAAGAGTTTGAGAAACAGTACTGAAACCTGAGACGACGAGTAATGAATTGCACCCGATCCATACTGAGCATATGCTCAAAGACAGCAACAAAGGAGACGTTGTGAGAACGAGAAAGCTGCATAATACGAGCAAAAGTTGAGTCGTTTCCGATACCCCTAGTATTCCAGAAAATGGCGTTAATATCAATGGGAAACAGTGCTAGTTGAGACTGATTACTTGGACTTTGATCTGGTAAGGCGATCCGTCGGAGGAATAGGAGGTTTAGTACTAACAGACTTGGAAGGAATCCCTATTTCAAGGTTAAGAGCTTCAAGATTGGATCGGTTGTGCTCTCCCTCTTCATCTATAACATCAACAACAAGAAACCGATTAGGAGTGGAGATTACTGGCACGTGATCTGTATTTTCAATATCCTTCTCATGCATAGCCTAACCTTGCAAATTAGGGATGATGCCATTCTTGGCAAGGCCATCTGAAATAGGAACATCATCAATAATTATAGGGCTAAGAACCTGAGGAATCCCATCCGTATCACGAGAATCATTGCCCATGTTTTCCATAGACTCAGAACTTGTATTGTTTGGCGCATTAGAGCAAGTGGCTTTAGGTAAAATCAGATCAGTTATAGGAATTGTAGGACTCTCAATTGCACCAGTCTCTTTAGTGCTAGGGTTATAAACCCTATCCTGAAGGACCTCATCTCCATTTTCCTGTGCCTCCTTAACTGTAGGGTTTGGCTTGGGTGTGTGCTCTTTAGCATCCAATTTGCAATAGATTTTGTTGCTTGCTTAGGCTTCTCCAAATCTGGAATGTCATGAGTAGCTTCTTTTCCTTTATTGAGTTGCTTTAGATACACTTTCCACGAATCTCCATCATGCCCAATGCGTTGGCAAAAGGTAAAATAATATGGAAGCTTTTCAGCCTCAATGGTCAGCCAGAAACCCTCCGAAGAAGGAATGATCTATCAATCCAAATTATGGAGGGGATATGTTTGGTGAGATCAACCTCTATGTAAACTCGAGCCAGACTTGGCCTTAGTAAATTGGCAGTAGAGTGATCAATGGTTAAAGGCTTTCCAATCATTCTTGCCATAGAAAAGAGGGTTTACTTGTTAAAGAGGTAGATGGGGAGATTCGGCAATGCAAACCAAACTGGAACTATAGGGCTTTCAATATCCAGGAAAAAATGAAGTTTCCATTTGAAGAAAGGCACAGGGTATTGACCAACAAACCATTGGTCTTTGATCCACAAGCGTTGGAAGTCAGCTTTGTGATTAGCTTGAATAAGCACATGCTTAGTATCAAGATGTCCAAGGGTAACATCAGGTTTTAGGCCAAAGGTTAAAAACTCTCTACGCATAACATCCATGGAAGGCCGGCCATGGGAGAACTTTCCTACCAGAGTAAGCTGGAAAGGTTTAGATAAGTCAGGGACAATCTTTGGCGTAAGACAGAGCACTGGTTCCCCTTTGAAAGAGGACGGAGGGATAAGAGGGATACTGGACGGTTTGCTACTGGAAAGGATGGAAGCAAAAGATATCTTGAAGCTTGGAGAGAGGGGCACCACAAGAGGGTCATCCTCAGTCGTAGCCATGGCCGGAGCCGCAGCCATAACCCTAGAAAGAAACCATAAAAAGGAACCCTAGGAGGATGAGAGTTATAGGAAAGAGATAATTTCTCACGATCAACAAACTCAAGTCAACGCTTTCTGCAAGGTCTTCATTTGAACAATTTTACACTTAACTTCTTGAGCATTCTTGAATTCTCTATACTCAATCAACACTTGACCATCACGTGGCCTTGAGCTGGCCAAGATTGCATCAAAATGTCCATTAAATTTTCTAATCTTATGATCTCCAACGGCCCTTCTGAATCATATGGAATTATCGTACTTACGAATTATCTGAAAGAAAACAAATGTCTATAAATATTTTTATGGTGAGTTGTTTACTTGTTTTACATGGTTCAGCCTTGGGAGAGACACGAACTAGAAAGTATAAAGAATATACAAAGAGATTTTAAAGCTTGTTGTTGGAGCTTCTAAATAAGCCTTCATCCTACGACTCATTTATAGTTTTCCAAGGCAATGCTCCTATTTTACTTTTCACCCATCTTCTGCTTGTTATATCTGATATGATACATCTTTTTTAGTTTGGGTGAGCTATTTTAATATGTATACATTAGCTACATGTAGAGCTTTTCATATGATTTTCACTAGTTCATAGGTTTTTATATTTGTATTGAACAACAAAGTTTTACCTAGTGAAAGTTTCACTATATTGGCACTTCAATAAGTGTTTACTTGTTGATTAAATGTGTTAAACCTCTGTGTTATTTTCATACTTCTTTTAATTATTTGTTTTATTATTTCGTTGTCGTTTCATCAATGTGCTCTCCAATGAGTGCCGCATTGAGCTCATCATTGGATAGTTCATTGGTGTGTTTGTTTTTCTTTACAATTTTATTCGTAATACCCTGGCTACAATCTTTTCGGTTGACATTTTGAACAAGTTAGTAAGCTTTTACCAGACAATTCCACTCTTCCCACTGCTTCTAGTGCCGTGCTCTCCACCGAAATTTTTCACGACATTTCTTTGTGGTGAATCTCTGATTCTGCAGACCTACCATGTTGGATAGCGAATTCCGAGGGAATTTTCACTGTCTAATCGGTATGGCGAATTGTTAAAACAACTTTTCCTACCTTACTCTCTAGTGATTTTAATTATTTGGCACAAGCATCTCCCTCGGCATATGATTATCTTATTATGGCGCTTATTTCTCTTCATATCAGTCTTCTGCAAAAGGACTTCAATTGGCTTCTAATTGTTTCTGGTGTAACACGAGTAGTACGGAAACATTTTCCCATGGTACTCTATACAGGAACGATGCATTGCATTGCATGGTGGTTCTGCTCAAAATCCATGGCCCGAGCTCTTAATTATAGAATTTATGGAATTGCAATCCTACCAAGCTATCTTCTATGGTTCTATTCGTACCCCTAGATATGGGTATGTTAACCATGGCTAGAGTCATGTTATATAATAAAAAATTAATATTATAAAAAAATATTTGTTGTCAACGGAATTTTAAAAATACATGTGATCGTTTCTTATTGCACTTAAAATATTTACAGTTAGATATACTTGTGTAAAAGCATATTTTTATATCATTTATAATAGTAATGAAGTATCGCATATTATATAAAATTTTGCTAAATAAATTCTTTAATGAATTGATTTTGTTATAATGAAACATGAAATAAGTCATAAGCATGATCGAAAATATTATTTATATATATATATATATACACACACACACACACACAAAAATAGAAAAAAAATATGTTTTTTTATGTGTTAAGAATTTAAAAGTAATACGGAGTATGAAAGTAAGAAATACCCCTTCGTCCCAAAATTATTGTCTTAGTGTCTTTTTTCGTCCTTCCCAAAAAAAAAAAAACTTGTTTGTACCTTTTCTTTTTATGTCAACAATTTTACCATTTTACTCTTACTTTAAAATGGACCAAAAAGGAAAAAAGGATGATAATTTGAAAACGGAGGGAGTAATTAATAATGTAATGGCTAGGTAAAAAATATAGTGAAAATAACATTTATTTTAGGGTTAATATAAATTTTGGTACTCTAACTTTAATTGCCTTTTGCTTTTGGTACTGACGTTATCAAATTTCGTCATAAACGTTTTCAATTGTTATCAGATTACATACTTTCCGTCAAATTTCTATCGAAAGCTAACGTCTGATCTATTACTAACGTCTAATTGTTATCAGATTACATGTCTTACATTTTCAATTGTCATCAAATTACATACCTATAGCCGTTAGCTTTTGACAGAAATTTGACGGAAATTATGTAATCCGATGAATATTAGAAACGTTTATGATGAGATTTGATGAAGTCAATACACAGGATACCAAAATCAAAAAGCAAGTAAAATTAGGGTACCAAAAGTGATATTAACTCTTTCTTTTAAATTAATACTATTAAATATGTTAAATATATATTCTTCATGTTTTTTTGACAAAATGACCACTATTCCATTTTATGATGTTTCAGTTAAAGAATCAACTTTTAAAAAAAATGAAGACATTAAAGTGTTATTTTTTGAAAAAAAATGATTTTGAAAAATGGACTCTTTGTCCGAACCGATAAGTAAATATCAAGTCCAATTCAATAATGAAAATTAACATTATTTTGTGCTCTTTTTTAGGTTGGGGCGGAAGGGAGATCGGTTTCCAAAACTGAATCGAATTAGGATTGGTATTACTTTACTTAAATCCGAATCCAATTAATACGAATCCAAATCCGAATCCAATTAGGATTGGTATTACTTTACTTAAATCCGAATCCAATTATAAAAGGGACCGACCTATCTCTATAAGCAGACAGACAGATTTTCTCTTCTCCCTTGGTTTTGAATTTTGAAAGAGCTGCGTACAATCTACGATGGCGAGGATCGAATCGGAAGATTGTCGGAAGAGAAAAGTTTCATGCCCGGAAGAAAAAGAAAGTGATCGTCGTAGAAAAATTTCAAGGCAGGAGTATTTAAAGAAAAGGGAGCTGAAGAAATTGGAGGAAATTAGAGACGATATCGAAGATGAGCAATATCTCTTTGATGGTGTTCAATTAACCGAATCAGAAAAACGTAAACTCGTAAACAAGAAACAAATCTATGATCTGGTTATGAAGAACCAGTCGGAAGAGGATGATCATCTAAACGAGTATAGAATGCCCGATGCCTATGACGACTTTAAAGAAGGCGGTGTGAATCAAGAAAAGCGTTTTGCTGTGGCTTTGGAGCGTTGCAGGGATGGAAATGCTGGAGATACCTTTGTAAAACAGGAAGCGTGGGAGGACTGTCAGATTGGAAGAGCAATACCAAAATTTGGGCGGAAGAAGGGAACTTTTGAAGAATATGATTTCGTGTTAGATGATCAGCTGATTGAGTTCATCCAAGGACAAGGTATGGGCGGTGATTGCTTTGAAGAAGGATCGCACGACAAGTCACTCGAAAAAGCCTCGGCCTTTGACAAGATTCAGGATGACAGAACAACTTTACCAATCTACCAGTATCGGGATGCTTTGCTCCAGGCTGTTGAAGATCATCAGATTGTTATCATTCTCGGTGAGACTGGTTCAGGAAAGACTACTTAGATACCGCAGTATCTGCACGAGGCTGGGTACACAAAACGTGGAATGGTTGGATGTACACAACCACGGCGAGTTGCTGCTATGAGCGTTGCTGCTCGAGTTTCTAAAGAAATGGGAGTCAAACTTGGGCAAGAGGTTGGGTACTCTATACGGTTTGAAGACTCTACTTCAGAGAAGACTGTTGTTAAATATATGACTGATGGTATGTTGCTGTGGGAGTTTCTAGGTGAACCTGATTTGGCGAGTTACAGTGTGGTAATGGTGGACGAGGCTCATGAAAGGACGCTATCAACTGATATATTGTTTCCATTGCTAAAGGATATTGCTCGCTTTCGTCCTGATATCAAGCTGCTAATCTCGAGTGCAACCCTAGACGCCAAAAAGTTCAGCGACTATTTTGATTCTGCTCCGATATTTAAAATACCTGGAAGGCGGTTTCCGGTAGAAATAAATTACACAAAAGCACCAGAGGCTGATTACCTGGATGCAGCGATTGTCACGGCTCTTCAAATCCATGTGACCCAACCACCCGGAGATGGTGACATATTGGTATTCCTCACTGGCCAGGAAGAAATCGAAACTGCAGAAGAGATTCTTAAACATCAGACAAGGGGATTGGGAACTAAAATAGCAGAGCTAATAATATGCCCTATCTATGCAAACCTCCCAACTGAGCTTCAAGCAAAAATATTTGAGCCTACTCCTGAAGGCGCGCGCAAGGTTGTTCTGGCCACAAATATCGCAGAAACTTCCTTGACAATTGATGGTATTAAGTATGTAATTGATCCAGGATTTGTCAAGATGAAATCTTACAATCCTCGTACAGGGATGGAGTCCTTACAGGTCACTCCCATCTCCAAAGCATCAGCTGACCAAAGGGCTGGACGATCTGGACGAACAGGTCCTGGAAAATGCTTTCGGTTGTACACTGCATACAATTATTTGAATGACTTGGATGATGACACTGTCCACGAGATTCAACGGACAAACCTTGCCAATGTTGTACTCACGTTAAAGAGTCTCGGCATCCACAATTTGATTAATTTTGATTTTATGGATCCACCACCAGCTGAGGCTTTACTGAAAGCCCTGGAGCTACTCTTTGCGCTTAGTGCTCTCAATAAACATGGGGAGTTGACAAAGGTGGGAAGACAAATGGCAGAGTTCCCTCTTGATCCTATGCTGTCCAAGATGATTGTAGCTTCTGATATGTATAAATGCTCTGATGAGATCATATCAATAGCGGCGATGCTCTCCATTGGTAGTTCAATATTTTATCGACCAAAGGACAAACAGATCCACGCAGACAATGCACGCATGAACTTTCATATGGGCAAAGTTGGCGATCATATCGCACTACTTAAGGTCTACACTTCTTGGAAAGAAACCAACTTCTCAACTCAATGGTGCTATGAGAATTATATCCAGGTGAGAGCATGAAGCGTGCTCGGGACATACGAGACCAACTGGAGGGACTTTTGGAGAGGGTCGAAATCAAATTGACCTCAAATAACAATGGTTTAGAAGCAATCAAGAAGTCCATAACATCAGGGTATTTTCCCCACTTTGCCAAGATGCAGAAGAATGGATCCTATCAAACTATCAAATATCCCCAGACTATTCAAATTCATCCCAGCTCAGGTTTAGCTCAAGCACTCCCTAGATGTGTTGTGTACCATGAATTGGTCCAAACAACGAAAGAGTACATGCGACATGTTACTGAGTTAAAACCGGAGTGGCTAGTGGAAATAGCACCTCATTATTATCACTTATCAGGTGAAGGATGTTGAAGATTTCGCAGCTGCAAAAATGCCTCGTGTAGAAGGTCGTGCAACTAAGGATTAATTGGGTGTGTCAGCTCCGAAGACAACAAAAACTGTAAATACATTTTTGTAGATCTGTATTAGAGATTATAAGAGTTGCTAGTCTTTTCTTATCACATAATGTAGACTTATTCTTCAATGAAAAGCTTCATCTGTTATTATCTAAAAATCTTTGAATATCAAATAGCTACAAATTTTGCCATTTGAAATAAATGTCTTCCAAGAACGTACTATTCCAAAATGGGATGTAACAATTTTTAACCACAAAATGATTTATGCCCATTCAAACCCCTCTTTCATGCTTTGCTCATACTCTGATTCATTTTTCTCTTGCCAACTAGTATTACTCTAAATAGTATCCATGGCTGTTTTTTAATGTTTCTCTCTATTTTACTGGCTTTATCAAGATTATACTGATGATAATGATGATGAGGATTCGGTAGATTTCCGAGGAAAAGCGATAAACCATCCGAGGATTAGGGGATGGCTTGCCATTGGGCATATTACATGTATAATCATATGCTTGAGACATCATTTGCACAAGCATTTGGAAAACGAGAACCAAGCAGTTAGAGAAAGAAAAAGAGAGAGACAGACAGAAGATTCTGAATGGAAACCATTCTTTGAACCATATTTTAAGGCTATTAACGAGGACAAGAATGTGCACAAATAATTGAAATTGGCCACAGCATGTTTTGGTAAATAATTTATGCCAATGACACAATGAGCAGCACCACGTTTTAAAAAAACAATGGACATTTTACAGCTTAATTTTGAAAGGGAACTATTTTGGCAGCAAACGAAAATATCTATAATGCTTCCTCGATCTATAATTAACAACCAGCAGCACAGAAACCGTTTCATTAGAAACTCTAAGGCGCCATAAAACAGTTTTTAACTCAATGCATCTTCGTTCATGTGTTTTGGTTCATCTATAAGTCAGAAATTCAAGATTAATGGATACTAATTAGAAAAACTCAAAATACTGTTTAACTTCGTCTTAGAAGCATTTCATTGAACATATGTTGGGCACTTAACTTTGCGAGGCTTATACACAAATCTTACGATGAACTGAATTGAACCCACAAAACAAAATCACAAGGGTAAAATTATATTATGCTTGTAAGAATAGAAAAGAAACTTTGTGGCATTAAAAGAACCAAATCTTAATCTTACATTTTATGTGTTAGGGTCTAATCTTTGATCAACTGAAACTCTACTTTGTCTAATTTCAAGTTCTTTGTAGAAACCCTAAATGCACATATTGTAGTCACTTTAACTCCTAAAAAACTAGCCTCTAACCTGCGCTACAGAAAACCATTAAAGAAAAAGTGGTATTCTGTTACTACATGGGAATGACACACGAACACACCTGGCTATGTTGCACTAAGACAAATTATATTGTTCAATTTTGTGTAAGATATTTTCTATCATTTCCTGTCATCAGCAAATCTATTCGTATTTGAGGATTTGAGGATATCATCCGTAAGTTATTTTCCTAGAAAAACGCACACAGCACACACATCCCCCCCTTCTCCCTCTCTTCCTCTTCTTCATCCTTTCCTTCTTCCCTATGGATATTTTTGAAGATCCATTAGACTATCTCAATAAAAGAGAACTAAGAAGAGGATATTCATTTACATCATGGGATCTCTTTATAACATTCAAAATTTACACCCAAGAGACTCAATACAAGAGCTTCAACAATCATAAAAGCTAAATTTAAACTGCAATCAGATAACTATTTTGAAACATGTATCCCCCACCTGGCAAGAACATTGATCAACACATCAGTAGGCTGCTAAGAGTCCTTCCAGGAAGCACCAATAATCAACTTTGTGCCTTAACCAAAACCTGTAAAAAAAAAAATCAAGTTGGAGTGCCAACAAGAAGAGGAAAATATGAGATTTCCAATTGCAAAACAATGATGGCAATATTTTAAGTCATTGTACCTAAACTCTTGTCTTGGATATTTTTTCCCCGCGTGAACCATCTCTCTTCTCACTGCACATAAAAGTCAAGGTTTTTTTTACAAATAATTATCTCTCAACATATAAAAATTAAAGTTGTTTCTTACAAATTAATAGATGGACAAAAATAACTTTTCACCACATAAACCACCCACCATTAAATTAAGGACAAAACAAGTAAATTTACCATGACAAAAAAAATATTTGGATAAAAATAACCCTAAATATAATAAATCACTCACCATTTAATCATTTATTACGCCTAAAAGAGTAAATTTGTCATAGGTAATCAATTCAATGAATAATTAAATAATAATTTGATCCCTTGACTTGTAACTATTTTAAAGTTAGGTCATACATTTTTTAATTCTATTCATTTCGTATTGTATTTTGATTTTCTTTTTAGAGTCCTACCAATATCTATACAAATATCGCTCAATATTTTCTAAAAAGACAAAAACATCTTACTCAGTCGTGACACTAAAACTTTTTTCGAACTTATCTCTATCTCTATCTCTATATCTCTATCTCTATCTCTATCTCTATCTCTATCTCTCTCTATATATAAAAGTCAAGGTTGTTTCTTCCAAAGAAATAAATAGATAAAAATAACCTTTCACTCTCTACATATAAAAATCAAAATTGTTTCTTACAAATTAATAGATAGACAAAAATAACATTTCACCAAATAAACCACCCACCATTTAATTAAGGACAAAACAAGTAAATTTACCATGATAAAAAATAATATTTGGACAAAAATAACCCTGAATATAATAAATCACTAACCATTTATTAAGGCCAAACGAGTAAATTTTTCATAGGTTAATTAATTTCATGAATAATTAAATAAAAATTTGATCATTTGACTTGTACCTATTTTGAAGTTAGGTCCTTTATTTTTTAATTCTATTCATTTCTTCTTGTGTTTTGATTTTCTTATTAGTTTTCCCCTCCTACCAATATCTTTACAAATGTCACCCAAAATTTTCTAAAATAACAAAAACACCCTACTCAGTCGTGACACTAAAAGTCTTTCCTAAATTAATCTCTCTAGATATAAAAGTGAAGGTTTTTTTATTACAAATTAATAGATGAACAAAAATAACATTTTTACTTAGTAAAAGTTGTTTCTTACAAATTCATAGATGGACAAAAATAACCTTTCACCAAATGTAGACACCTCAATTTCGTACTCCTATTTGTAACATTTTATAAAATGTTAAATCTAGTAAAAAAAGACTAACGAACATTAAATTTCAGAAGTTCAAAGTGTCAAAGGAAGAAATAAGAAAAAAAATAGACAAATAAATCAATATACGGGGGGAAAGTGTCCAAAATTAAAGGAAAAACAAAAAGAAAGCAGTTACGCTGCCCGATTTCAGACTTGACATCAAGACATTTTAGACAAATACAAGCAGTTGTGCCGCCCCGATTACGAGGTGAAAATCAACTAAAACAATCAGTTACGCTACCCAAATTTCAACAAAAACACACTCTCCTAGAAGGACAGAAAGAGCACACCTGAAGGCTTACCTAAGCGAAGTTGGTCCAGATTATAAACCTCACGCTTCAAGAGGTAGGTACCCAAAGTTATTATTATTTTTTATTTAGAATAATATTATTAGAATAGTAATATATCATAAAATAAATCGTTATGCTAGTAAAATTTAAGTGATAAAAAACTATAAAATAAATTTGTTATTATAGCCTAAATTTTATATGCTCTACTTGCAACTCTAAAATGTAACTACTACAAATTTCCTTTAATTTTTCTGTATACATACATACATACATATATATATATATATATTGGAAATTGAAGCGGCTGAATCTCAGTTTGTGAACACAGTTATTCTGAAGTTTTCGGTGGGCAGGCCCCCCCTTCATGTGATCAATGATCATATCTCTCGCCCTTGGCAGCTTACAGGTTCTTTTGTTGTTGGTCTTCTGGATCCACGACATGTTATGGTACATCTTGCTTCGAATGAAGATATGATGAGGGCTTTATCTAAAGAATCACACATGATAGATCGCTGTATGTATCGCTCATTAAGATAGACGCCCGAATTTGGCTTCAAACGTGATAACCCTTGCGTTGCAGTGTGGGTTCGACTTCCTCATCTCCCCCTCCCTTTTTTTAATGCCTCGTACCTGCATTGAATTGGCAATTCTCTGGGACAGTTTCTTAGGGTGGATGATAAAACCCTCTCTTTATCTCATCCTATGTATGCCCGTATTTGCATAGAGATGGATGTTTCTGCAGTGTTACCTGATCGCATCTGGATTGGAACAACGAAAGATCAAGGCTTTTGGCAAGCCATTGACTTTGAGGGGAATATAGCATAAGGTTGTGGCCTCTTAGGGCATATTGTGAAGGATTGTCGTAAGAAGAACCGCACCGTGTTTAAGGCAACCCCCTCAATCACATATTCCTAGGGAGGATAATACCCATAAGGTTCCTATAGATCCAGGGAGAGATCCGGTTAATGCTAACCATCCCTCATATAAGGCCTCGCAACATGATCAAGTCCCTAAACAAAATTGGCAACCCACGGGTAAATGTATAGGAGATGCTTCCATCTATTTGGCAAAGGACTCGAAAGGTAATTGTGTTGAAACTGAAGTCATTGATGTTACAGATGCAGCCCTTATGGGTGGTGGGGTGATATCGGATAAAACTATAAATCATCATAAAGATGAGATACCACTGGATACCTGCCCAACAGTGCTGCAAACCCTTATGCATGAGGGTACTAATGACCCTACTAATTCCCAAACCACTTCATCAGGAGCCGGAATGTATCGAAGAAGATGAGGGGATTACGGGCCCTCTTTTGGAGAATTCTTTTGCTGCCTTGAAAGGGTTTCCGGATGGCTGGGACATGGGACAACTTCCATCTCGACCGAAAGCTTCTTCAGTAGAGGGTAAAGACAAGAATGATAAATGTAAACTCACACGTAATGTATTTCTTAATGATCTGACAGATTTTCCTAGCTCCCCAGCAAAGACAGAAGCTTTTCATCAGATGTGCAATAAGTAAGAACCAAAAAAAGGAGTGTGTTCAAGGTAACCGCCGACAGACAAGATCTAGGGCAAAAGCCCTGCAACCATCCATCTAATTGTTTTATGTCGGTTCTGATATAGAATTCCCAGGGTCTGGGCAATAAAGAAACAGTAGATTATTTAAAGCTTCTTAAATTTCAACACCACCCAATGTTGTGTGCTATTTTGGAACCTAAAATCCATTGTGATCGTTTACCACGTATAGCCAAGAAACTGCAGTTCCAATCCTGTCTTCATAATAGTCCCATTAACACTCATATTTGGTTGTTTTGGGACGATAGAGTCAGTGTCAATTTAGTCGCCACCCCTGACCAACAAGTTATTTGCCGTATCCAGGTGGGAGTTAATTTCTCTCTTCTAGTTTCTATTGTCTATGCTAAGTGCTCCATAAGTGAAAAGAAGACCTTGTGGACAGATTTGCGTAATATAGCTGCATCTTATAATGAGCTTTGGGTCATTGGAGGTGATTTTAATGTGATTCTTCATTCTTCTGAAAAATTGGGAGGCTGTCCTACTACAAGTGGAGAATTGATTGATTTCAAGGACTTTGTCCAGGATGTTGGCTTGGATGATGCCGGGTTTGAGGGTAGTTGTTATACTTGGTGCAATAATCAAGATGATGGAGCTAGAATTTGGAAGTGGCTGGATAGAGTGCTTTTCAATGGTTTTTATAAAGCTTCGGGTCCAAACTTCAAAGTTACGCATTTAAGTCGTTCTCACTTGGATTATGCCCCTCTTTTGGTGGATTTTCCCATCTTTACTAAGCCCAAAGGATCTTTCAGGTTTCATAGGATGTGGTTGGACCATAATGAGTTTCAGCAATTTGTAGCTTCTCAATGGAACTGTTCAGTGGCAGGATGTGCTGGATTCATTCTTCAAAAGAAGCTGCAAATACTTCGAAGCTTTGAAACAGTGGAATTGGAATGTGTTTGGGCATATACAAAAGAAAATGGCACGGTGTCAGGACTCTATTGCTCAGATTGAGGAGGCCCTTCAACATTCTTGGGACGATGTTCTTGTTTCTCAACTTGAGGTTGTTAAAGTTGAGCTCAACTAGCTGCTAACTTGGGATTCTGAATAGCTTCAACAGAAGTCCCGCCAACTTTGGCTTCAAGATGGGGATCGAAATACCTTACTGTGTTTGAGCGAGCCTAAGGGGAGCTATGTACGTTAACCACAGGAACAGGTTCCAAGTTTTTAGCGACCTGTTGTAACTCATGCATTTTTGCCTCTACTTGTTGGATCTGGACGAGAAGAGCCCGTTGATGATCCCAATAAGCGTATTCTTTCTCCATTTTCTCTTGCATCATGGGGGCCTTTAGTTTTTTGGCGGGTTGCTCGCTCTCTCCCTCGGTCTCAAATAAGTTGATGTAAGTGAAGTAACCATCATTTATGACATGTTCTCCGGGTGCTTTATTCTTGCCTTTAAATAGCCTTTTGGCCAATGCGAGCTGTCTTTGAGCTCTCGTCGATAGTTCGGGTACTGGGGGGACGGAGTCCCGTCCCATTGGGGAGACAGGCCCTGCATCACCCGTTCCCTCGTTCTATTTGAAAGGTTCATTCTCCGGTATAGCTGATGCAACCAAAGTTATAATTCTGGAAGTTTGTCTCTTAGATTTCACCATTATTTTTGTTGTAAAGGACGGAGTATAGCCAAGAAATAGACGATTTCCGGCAACGGAACCAAACTGGTCACGCAAAAGCTGTGGTGACCTTGTCGTTTATCCACGTAGACAACAAAGCTGTTGACCTGGAAGATGCCGTGAATATGATTGAGCGCTGTCCTGCACAAATAAACAACACCGTTAAGGAGTCAGGGGCGGCCCGACTCAAAACCTCCGGCGTAAGAGTTGCAGTAAATGCAATGTAATAAGGATACTTGTTTCCTGGGAATAAATGTTGTTTTTAGATGAAGGTTCTATGCTATTTTCGGATATCTGTGTTGGCTTAGCAATAATTGTAGAGAATGTCTCATATTTATACCTGAATGGTTTGTGAGGTGGCGCTTTCCAATTGTGGGCATGTTGCGGCTGATCATAAATGCTTTAATACCGTGTCAGGTAAGGGAAGTGACGAGACTAGGCCCTGTCAGGGAGTGGTTGGTTGTGTGTATCATCATTTTCGACGCGTGGCAGGGATTTTCCAGAGCCGTCGTACTTTGAGTTCCTCATTCTCTCTTTAACCAAATGTTACCGAGGTTGAGCTGGCCTTATTGCTGCCGAGGCCGAGCAGTTATAGCCCTGCTTCGAGATCGAGCCGGTTCATTTCATAGATCCAATTTAAGAGAGCCATGATTTTGCTAAAACATGAAATATTAAAAAGCATTGTGGTAAGGCGTACTAAAAAGAGCAGAGCTGCAGATCTTGCTCTTCCTCCAAGAATTGTAAGTCTTGTGTCTCATCACTGCATCTGACTTAAGAGATTCTTCTGTATTATGTACTTATTATTCTCTCTATTTGTTGATTGTCTCAGGTTTCACTGAGACAGGACACTCTGGATATTAAGGTGGAAGACTATTACTGAATGTATTATTTTCATGCGGGCAGATGTTGGGGAAGTTCTGGATCAATTCGAAAGGGAGGAGCAAATGGTGATATTGGTTGACTGTGTGGGAGCTGGACTGAATATTATAAAGCTTATAAAAAACTGGTGGGGAGAAAGAGGTGAATACCTGATCCCCTGCCCGCGCTGTTGTTGCAACTGAAATGAACAAGATGTCCGTTGGATTTTGAAGCTGCAATAAAAAAAGGAACTGGTTTTGGAACTATCACTTGAATTTTCTCACAGATATTAAATGTTTCATTATTTCAATTAGTGCTTTAAACTCCAAGCTTGTATCTCCGCTAGGAGTTTAAAGCACTAATTGAAATAATGAAACATTTAATATCTGTGAGAAAATTCAAGTGATAGTTCCAAAACCATTTCCTTTTTTTATTGCAGCTTCAAAATCCAACGGACATCTTGTTCATTTTGCGGGATCGTATTCACCTCTTTCTCCCCACCAGTTTTTTATAAGCTTTATAATATTCAGTCCAGCTCCCACGCAGTCAACCAATATCACCATTTGCTCCTCCCTTTCGAATTGATCCAGAACTTCCCCAACATCTGCCCGCATGAAAAATACATTGAACAGTGCCTGACATTCATTGTAATAGTCTTCCACCTTAATATCCAGAGTGTCCTGTCTTAGTGAAACCTGAGACAATCAACAAATAGAGAGAATAATAAGTACATAATACAGGAGAATCTCTTAAGTCAGATGCAGTGATGAGACACAAGTGGAGGAAGAGCAAGATCTGCATCTTTTAGTACCACAATGCTTTTTAATATTTCATGTTTCAGCAAAATCATGGCTCTCTTATCATCATCACCCTGGTTCCCATAAGAATGTATGGGTGTAGCAACATACTTGATTTATTAAAGATAGATTAATAAGAGTCCAGGAAAAAGAAGATCAGTAAGGTGAATTTACATCACAAAAAACTGAAAAAGTATGATCAGAAGAAGTAATTAATAGCATAACTCACTCTGATCCACCAACAAAAATCCCTCACAAATTTGTGTTCACAGTATGGGCATCCAATAAACGTACTGCAATCCACCAACAGATTCATGACAAAATTCACAAGGTCATTAAAACTCGAAAATATGAGTTATTAATTGGAATGCAGTATAACAATAATGAGATGAATAGTGAAAGAATATCAAGGTAACATCCATGGTGAACCACGTACTATCTTGGTTACTTCATATTTTGACAATCTGAACCACATACTATGTTGGGTTTGGCTTTTTTATCACAGAAGTACACAGATTATAGTTTTAAATTGTACACAACAATGACAATCAGAAAAACCGTATTTTCAAGTAACTTCAATATGCAAGATATTAGCTTCTTCGAATAAATATTATGAAATTCTTTTTCTTCAATATCACATGTGTGCGCACATAAAAAGCTTGTAGGTATTATAAAGTATTTTTGCCTATAGCCACAAACTTGTTCATTCTTCTTCATATGTTACAACAGTAAGCGATTAGCCCTCATTCTACATCTCCTGTGGAATGTGATCACCCTAAACATTTAGCATGAATAGACACAACTGGCCGGTTTAAATCACGGAAATGCATATAATACTAGGCGTTAGAACCATAAGTAAACCTTATACCCTCCACCATACTACTTTGGATTATTCTGAATCGCTAGAACTTTACCTATAATCAAGTGCTCTGCCATCAGAGTCCTTACAGAAATAATAAGAGTATGGAGTTATCTGCAAGAAGCGGACCTGCTCAAAAAAATCAAATTACTAGTATTAGACATAGAAGTGGAAGATGAATCATAACCATCGGCAAATACCTCCACCACATCATTTAATTCCAACTGTTCACCCTCTCCATGTATTTCGACAATACCCTCAACACTGTTGTCTTTGTCATCATCATCTTGAACAACATTCACGTACAACGACATTCTAGTAATAATTCTCTTCACGCCAAACTCCATACTCAAGTGAGTTATGCTGGAGCAACCACAACAAGCAACCGATTGCATCAACACGCCAGGTGCAGGGTGCGGTTGATGCAGCCAGTTTCGTACTTATAGTAGTTAACAACAAATCACTATTACAAACATAGAAAGTCGATATTTGTTGTGTTACAAAGAAAAGAAGAGAAAGAAGAAAGAGGTGGGGGTGGGGGAGAACCTTAATCAACATCATTGTAATCTGAATCCGAGGAGGACAAGTGCACCACATCTTAATTTTTTTTTCCCAAAACACACACACACACACACACATATATATATATATATATATATATATATATATTCAAATCGTATCGAAACAGAAAATCAATTAAACGGAAATTAAAATCAAATGTAAAAATCGAAAAAAACAACAAATTAGAAGCGAAAATAAATTTGGAGAGTTGGCAAAAGTGGTACCTTTATCGAAAGAGCGAGAAGAACGTTGTCAGTGGCCGGAGAGGGAGAGTTACGGAAAGGGTTTTTGGAAAGAAAAAAAAAGGATTTTATCAGTTTGCGGAATGTTTATTTATTAATCTTGAGAATGGCGGATTGAGGCTTTATTAATCTTGAGAATCGCGGCATCTACCGGTCGGAACCAGCCATTTCATCGGCGAACGAGAATGACGTTGCACAGTCGGCACAGAGGAGAGAGAATCGGCGAGCTTGGAAAATTGTTCGTATGTATGTATATTCTTGAAAAGTAAAAATTGTTCGTATATATATGTATGTATAGAGAGAGCTGTAAAATCTACACCTACTGGCTACCGGTCTTCTTATTGAGAAAATTCAAATTAGATCGTTGGAGCAATGGCTTTAGTTTATGGTTTTAAATTTTGAATTTTGAATGTTTTTATTTTTTCCCCTTGCTTGGTTCCATTAGGGCATCCACAATGGGGGAATTCCTCAAGAATTCCCCAACAAGAATTGACATCATACCATTGCAAGCAATTCTTCAACAATTCCATTTGGGAATTCCTCACCAAAATTCCCAATTAATAATCAATCGGGCAAGAGAGAGAGAGCCGCGGGAGGAGCAAGTGAGCGCCACAGCCAGGCTGAGCGGAGCGCGTGGCCGGGACGCGCGGGGCGAGGGCGTGAAGGGGCTGCGGCGTGGGCCAGGGCTGTCGGCCAGGTCTGAGATTTCAATTTTTTTTTTGATTTTTTTTAAAAAGTTGAATTTTCAACCATTTGAAAATGTCTTTTACTTTTTTTTGAAAATGTAATGTTTTTTATTTAATTTTAATTATGTAATATTTTTATGTAATTTTAATTATGCAATGTTTGTAGTTAATTTTAATTATTCACGTTTTTATATAATTTTAATTATTAACATTTTTATGCAATATATTAATACTCCCTGCGTTTCGGGCAAAAATTCTATTATTCCATTTAGATATTTTTAAAAAAAATTGCAAAAAAATTGTAATTTTCTTAAAAAGTTTGATGATCAAACGGAGACTCTTTGCCCGGAACGGATGGAGTAACGAATTAATTTATTTATATAATATATTTGAATATGCAATATATAAATAAATATTATAAACGAAATAATTTATTTATATTGCATATTGGAATATTCAATATATTAATAAAAATTATAAACGAAAAAATTTATTTATATTGCATATTTGAATATTCAATATATTAATAAAAATTATAAACGAAATAATTTATTTATATTGCATATTTGAATATTCAATATATTAATAAAAATTATAAACGAAATAATTTATTTATATTGCATATTTGAATATTCAATTAATTTGAGGAATTATAAACGAAATAATTTATTTATATTGCATATACATATTAATTAATTTATTTACAAAGTATAAAAATAAAAAGTGGTGTAAATAAAGTGAATGATGTGGTAGTGGGACCCATGTAAGAATTGTTGAAGAATCAAAACCATTGTGGGTGAAAATTCTTAAGAGAGAGAAATTATGAAAATGTATAGTTGGCAGTGGGACCCAGCTAAGAATTTGTGGGGGAATGTGGAGCATTGTGGATGCCCTTAATATTTACTTTCTTACTTTTCTTTTTATTTATTTTTTTTTTCAATTTTTCTTTCCGAAACACAAAATAGGATTTGTAAGAGCATCATCATTGTTGTTTTTTTTTGTATTCTTAACCAAATTCTTGGTTAAGAATCCCATTAATCAACAATGGGATGAATTCTTACCTAAATTCTTCACCAGGAGAGAGAGAGAGAGATGAATTCTTTCGAAAGAATTTTTCACTCCATGAAGAAGCGCAGCCACATGACAGAGTGTGTGGTGCACGGCTGCTATTGGTAAGGCGTGTGCACCACACACGCGGGAAGGGAGCGTGAAGGGGGTAGACAGTGGGTCCCAGTTGTCTCCCACTCAATGTTAAAAACGAATTTTTAAAAAAATTAAATTTAAATCCTTTTAAACCATTTGATTGGAAAGGAAACAAAAAAAATTAAAATCCACATTTAGCCGTTATGTAATTTTATCATTTTATGTATTATTTTCAATTTTAACATTTTTATGTAATTTTTTATTTATATTATTGTACGAGTTATGTATAATATGTGTTTTATAGATAATTTATTAACTAAACTATAAATTATAAAATAATAAAATAATAATGTAATTACTATTTTTAAATTAATTTATGTCTTAATTTATAAATTAATTATGTATACGAAATATTTAAATATGAAATATATTAAATAACATGATATAAATTTATTTGTTGAGAAATATAAAAATAAGAATGAATTGTAAAGTTAATGAGGTGGCAGTGAGACCCAGTTAAGAATATGTTAAAAATAATATACAATAGGAAGATATATTCTTAAGTAGAGAAGAAGAAAAAAGTGTGTAGGTGACAGTGTGACTCAGCTAAGAAGTTGTATAAAAAAATTTAACATTGTGGATGTTATAAGAAGATGTCTGTTTCTACACGTCATCTAACCTGTAAATTTATATCTAAAATAATTTTCGACATAGATTCGTATGAGGAATTCTCTTTTTAATTTACTCTTTCTGTTGTAATTAAAAAGTTCACTATTCTATTTTTAAAATTTTCAATTAGAGAGTCCACTTTTAAAAATTAAAGTAGAAATGCTTCATTTTATTATTAACTAGATTCTGTGCCCGTGCGGCGCCAGTATGAGACGATGTTAGTATAGAACGGTGTTAGTATTCAATTAAATCAATATAATAAATAATAAATAATATATATATATATATATATATATATATATATATATATATATATATATATATATATAAAGTTAGAATATAACTATTTCATCAAATAGATTTAATAGCTCATTTTACATAAAAGAAAAAAGAAGAAAGAAGAAGTACAAAGTTTAAAAAGAGAACAAAACAAAAAACAAAACAAAACTAAGCCTGAAAAGGATGGAAGAAAGCCGATTGAAATTTTTGAAAAAAAAATGTGAATAGGAAACGGTTAGATTAGGTTGAGATAAAAACAGTTAATTAGATGAGATTTATATATGAGATAAAAACAGTTTAGATTAGATTATGAATCTTATTGACAGTCCTGATTCAGGGGGACACATGTGCCAGGCGGAATAAATTACAGCCGTTTGATATAAGTAAAAATAATCAATCTCAGCCGCTTTTTATCCCACTGAGCTCTAATGTATAGTAGATCAGCTATTAAAAGTGTTATTTAAAAAAATTGATTTTCAAACGGACTCTTTGTTGAGAACGAAGAGAGTAATATATAATATTGTATCATTTAGTTTAATTAAATAAACTTATGAGATTTATAAGTTAAACTAAAATTAATGTTGAATACAGAAGTATGTACTCCTATATAATAATTCTTGCAAAAACTAAAGTACTCATCAACTCTCCACGGTAAAAAAATCTAAACTATGGCGGCTCCAGTAATCCTCCTTCCATTAAAACCTCAAACCCGCCTATTTCGCACCCTTTCCTCACCATCTCCACCTCCATTTTCAAGTTTGGAGTGATTTCTCAACAGTGTAGTTTCCGGCAAAAATTCCAGTACTAAAGCTTTGCAAAAGTAGTTCTTCAACAAGTATCTTGTATCCCTAACTATTTTTATTGCAATACAACTGCTATTTTGAATTTTTGATCATGAAATAATCTAAGAGTTAGGATAAATTTTATTGTTTATTTGTTGAAATTGTTTACTGCTTCTGGCGAGGCTTCATCTTCTTCCGCCCCTGTTAATAATGTTGAGCATTTTAAGGGGTCTGAAAATTTTAAAATTTACTTTGCAATAGTTTTAACTCTAAAATTATTTCTGCTGAGACGGGCTTTGATTTCTCTAGTTTTGGCGTTAAGGCTTATTTTCAGGGAATGGGTGGGAGAAGTTATGTCAGCCTCCGGGTGAGGCTGTGGTGTCAATCGTCCGTGAGTTCTTTTGCTCACAGTGGACGAGTTTTGGGAGAAAACCCCAACATATCTAGGGATAGGGGTGTTTTTGTAGATTTTAGTCGGGCCACCATCTCTCGTTATTTTAACTTACCTTTTTTGTGGGAGGATACCTACATGACCTACATGCCATATAATCTTCCTTTGGCTATGGTCAGTGGGTTGATAGCGGTGCCTAGTGCTGAGTGGGCCTTAGGACGCGCGGAGACATGTGGTCGTCCCTGTTCTATTAGGGAGTCTCTCTTAACTCCTCGGGCGAAGGGGATTTATAAATTTATTTGTGCTAGGGTGATGCCCACGACACATCAATCTGATGTGACGTGGAAAAGGGCGGTGTTGATTTTCACCATTTTGACCAAAGGGACTATTGAAATTGCTGATATTATTAATTGGCAGCTTCGAGGCATGGTTGATAAGACCTCCAACACTTGGTATCATTTCCCCAGTCTTATCACTGGTCACTGTGCTAGCACAAGAGTCTAATGGACTCTGATTTAGAACGTGTTAGGTTGATGCCTAATGTTTCCCAAAAGGACATGACTAGTAGAACCCAGCCTCCCTATGCCCGTCACCCTGAGGATTTTGAGGAGGGTCCCAATGTGGATCCTCCTAAAGAGCTATCCACTCAGATAGTGGAGTTGCAGATGGGTCAAGAAGTGATCCAGCAGCAAGTAGAGCAGATTAGAGCGGATCAAAACTACTTCTTTGGGTGGTCTGGTCAATTTTTCCACAATGTTGCTTCTCACCTCAACATGCCTCCCAGCACTGTCCATGAATGGCATCCTCCTTCGTTAGATTGTCTTGGCTCGCAGTGAGCCAATGCGTGAATCGTATCCTCCTTTGTTATGCGGATCTGTCGCCTGTTCCCCTACCTTATTCCCATTAGCATTTTGAGGACAAAATTTAATTTAAGTTTGGGGGAGGGATTTTAGGTCCAGAGTCCTTTCAGGTCCTAGCCTAATTAGAATTGGGAACTTGATGCATAGATCCTATTATGTACATGGGACAATTAGTGTCCCTTATATCTCTTCTCCTACCCGCTTTCTTATTGTTGCTTATTTTTATTTTAGGAATTGATGATGGCAAATACGAAAAAAAAAAAAAAAAAAAAAAAAAAGGGAAAGACCATTTTAGTTTCTCCTAAAAAGATGTGTAGATGGTTGCTTTCTTTAGCAGTTATCTGCTTATCCAGTTTTAGATCGCCCATTATCAAATTCCATTATTTATTTATTAAAAAAAATTATTCTCGAGTCTTAGTGTGGAAACCCCCGCCGATGATGATATAATGTTATGACCCACATGACTCTTCCATCGATCCTTCTGGAATTTATTCTTTTGAGTAAATTTCCTATGATTATTCCCCTTTGTGTACTCATACCCCACCATTATTGAATGATTTGGATACTTTTATCTAGCTTAAAGTACACAATGCATTCATCGTGACACTGGTTTGGTGCACTGAATAAGGTGAATAACCATCTATACATGAGTGTTACATTGAATTGTAACTTAGGGTCATCTTTATGAAAGTTAGAACCTTTGGAATTGTCTTGTTAATATATCCCAAGCACACTTTTGAATCGTGATTGCATGTTAGTCTTTAATTTCCCTACCTCTTTTCTAGTGAATGCTTATGTCAAATGCATTAGGAGTTGTTCTTCATTTCTTATATGGATGTGATATTTACAACTTTTCTATGGAATTTTGGATGATGACTTGGCACTAGGATATGATTTAAGTCATCTTTGGATCGTTTGAGCCTTATAAAGTCCTGACCTATCTATATATACCTCTAGTGTCCCGTTTTGAGCTTAATTAAAATGAATGGTGTGTGCAAAAGCACATATCGACCCCCATTCGACATCATTTCTTATACCCACTTTAACTTAACCCTTAAAGCTTATACACATTTGCCTACCCTTTGAGAGAGTAGAACTTGGGTTGGGAATTAATGCTATGTTGGAACCGTCGGTGCAAAAGATATAGTTTCATCTTCTTCGTTGTGTCTCCGTATTAAAAACAAAAAACAAAAACAAAAAGAACTAAAGGAGAGAAGAGATGAAAATAAAAGAACGGGTGCAAAAAGAATTCAAACGATGGTATAGCCAAAAAGAAAATGAAAAGTGGATCACTCAATTTTAGTGAATAAATAGTAAATAACAAGTTTGGGGGAAATACCCCTGGGTTGTTGTCTTTTCAGGTCCTAGCCTAATGCATGTATCCATGCAATGGAAGCAATGAGGATGTGGGATAGTTGTGCTCTCTCGCTTTGAATTTCTTTCCTTCATTTCATTCCCCCAATTGCCCTTGGCCTTATATTACAAGCTTAATAAAGTCCTATTGATCTAGTGTTGCTTTATCATGCTATATCTTTCTTGAGATTTCGATGCATGTTTAATTGATCCATGTTTCATATTTATGCACTTCTTAGTATAGCTCAATGTGTTAGCATAATCTTAGCTATTACAAGTAACTGAGAAATAAGAGCATTGCATTCATACATAGGAAGTGCATGGGATGGATGTATAAGCATTTTTTATTTCTATGTGTTCTCTCTTTTGTAAGGTGACTGGGCATAGATGGTAAATTCTCTATTAATATAGACACGTGTTTTTAACAAAGAAATTGGGAATGAATGTTGTGCTTACCTTGATTAAATTGTCTAAGTTATGAGATGCTATATGAGTGGGTGTTCGCGCAGCTGAATAATCATAGTACTATTTGCACGATTGAGTGAACCCATCTGGTAATGGAAGTAGTCCTTACACATGTGAGAGCAATCCTTGAAGCGTTATTTGTTTTTATACGCTGTCATGACTTGAGAATGAACCAAAAAGATTTTATTATCTATTGCATTTTTAGTTAGCTTTACTTGTTTCTGTATTTATCTGTTTTTGTATTTTTCTGCTTAGTTGAGTCGCTTTTTTGAGTCTCCTTGAGTTTGTGGGTTTCTAGAGGAGTGTAAATAGTGTCACCCTCCAAAAAGATTTTATTTTGTGTTTCTTTTATTTACATGCTTTTGTATTTATTTGTTTTACTCGTGGACAAGCAAAGTCTAAGTTTGTGGGTATTTGATAGATGTATTTTATACGCATCTATTGTGTTTATATTCCTACTTAGAATGTGATTTTCCATGAATTTTTCGTTACTTATATGGGTTTGTAGTGCTTTTATTAGTTTTAGGTTTAAATTGGAGAAATTGAGGACTTTATAGCCGTTGTCCAAGCTTTTGGGAAATTCAAGGGCTAATGTGTAAATCTGGAAGTCAAAAAAATGAAGCAGAAGTCAAAATCAGGCTAAGCGGTCGCTTAGCCCCATCAGTAGGCGACCGTCTTCTCCTTCATGTCACCTGGAAGATATCAGCTTAAGCGCTTGCCTAAGACCCCCCTTAGGATACCGCGCATTTTCCAGTGTGTTGCCCAAAATTGCTCGCTTAAGCGGTCGCCTAATAGTAGGGCTAAGCGACCGCTTAATGCGTTTTCAGCAAAGTGTAATTTTGTAATTTCTCTAATTTTGTAAACCTAGTATATATTCAACCTTAGTAGTTTAGGTTTAGGGAGGAGGATTGGAGTCCATTTTTGTACCTCTCTTAGGGCAAGAAACATACTCTCTTTTGATATTGATTCATTTTATTGAAGATTGAACATGAGTCTTTCATCAATTATTGTATGTTCATCGCCTGTGATGAACTAACCGCATCTGTCTAGGAATTGGAGGTAACTTGTATCAAATCTTATGTTCTAAGTATAATTTCTTTTCTATCAATTATCGTTTATCATTTAGCTTATCTCTGGTTTGCATTGAAACTATTGCATAATGGTTGTGTTAGTGAATCTATAAGCTCTTGGGTATAATGTATGGCATGATCTAAATGCATAAGTTATATATTGGTCATCCTAAATGATAAATAGATCTCTCTAACTTCCTGATCGGACTAAGGTTAGATCTAGGTTCGCGTGAGTTCTTAGTGATCTTAACGGACCCTCAATTGTTGTGTGGACTGATCAAGAAAGCACAGTTAAAGCGGGGTACTAAGGATTGCAAATCTTGATCCATGAGTCCCAGTCCTTTACACTAGTGAACGAGATTTTAATTGATAGATACATCAGTTAGTTAAACATAAGAGGCAATACAAGTGAATCCTAATTCCTAGGCCTGGGCAGATTACTGGATTGAGGTTTGGTCAAACAGCTGGGTGGAGTTTTCTCCCTTGGATAATACTGCACTGGGATTGGGCTGCCTGGACCCCAGCTCAAGGGAGGTTCCTTTTCTGGTATACAAATTATTTCTTTTGGAATTCCCGGGGTCAATTGCTGAGAATAAGTATTTGAGGGATCGAGAGGAAGATAATTCTTTTGGTTATGGTAGCAGGCATTTAGGTGAAGGAGATCGGGGTTGATTCCTGGAGTATATGGATTAGAATTATGAGCATTTGAAATCATATTACTTTGGGCAATGGGATTATTATCCGGCTGATGGCTGGCACTTGGTTGTTTTCTGGAGGCTTGAAAAATGATATTTTCTGAGGTATCGGGATGACTCGTTTCAGAAAGGTAAGAAGTGTTAGGAACATATTTCGGGATTTTGATTTTTTGAAAAAGGGCAGCCAGAGTTTCTGAGAAACCTGCTAAAAGATCACCAACCACTTGATTTGTTATTCTTTCCGCATGGGCATCAATTTCTTTCTTTAGCCAGATTTCAAGTCCAGGAGGAGGTGCATACTCAGGAGTTTCCTTTTCTGGTTCCCAGTTGCTCCAACTTTTGCTAGTCTCTACCATAGCCTGTTTATTTTTAGCGGCCATTTTGCTTAGATCTGCGCCCTTTGAACTGATACTGCCCTTTTCTGATCTGTTTTCGATATTCTCTGATCTGTTTTCTGCATTTATTTCCCGTATCAACCGGCCAGTATTATCTCTGACTTTCCAAATTCGGGCCAGGTTTCTGAGGAAAATGGGTTTGGAGGTATCAGAAAGGTTGGCTGAAGGCTTTCTGGGCTAGGAGTACAGCGTGCCTTTATTAGTATTTTATTATTATTTATTCATTTTTTCTACAATTGACCGGACAAGCACCCGCTTTGTTTTGACAGTCTCAGGACTATTCCTGGAACAGTGGATTCATTCTCCAGAGAATAGGACCCTCGTATTCCACCTGTCTTTCGACTCCCTAAGATCGAACTGATCCCAGGCGAAAGGCCTATACTCTTTCCGGGATCCACCATTCAAAGTGGTCTAAGTCAAACATCAGAAAATAATCAATCAGCCCCTGTGTATTATTTTTTTTTACTTGCGCATTTTTTTTCATCATTTTTTTTTCGATCTCTTTTTTTTTCGATCTCTTTTTTTTTTTTTTTTGAAGGGGCTGATCAACGATTCATAGATGCAAAAATCGGTCGGTCTATGAAGTGTCCTGAAAATCTATATGCAGTCTAATGATGGCTTATACAGTGGGGTAGGCTGGCCATGGTGTAGGGTAAGCGTGTGTGCGATCGACATCTAAAAAGTAGTAAAATCTTTTTTTTAGATATAAAACAGAAAATAAAATATATATGGCATGTCTTGCTATTATTTGTGGATTTTCTCGGCTTTTTTAGTTTGAACGTGAGCAAGCAAGCAACCACATCAAGAAATAGAAAGAAAAGTGGGGAATCTATCTATTCCTATTAATTACAAATTTGTCCTAATCCCCAAAATAAAATGACAGAATGAAAGAAAATATGTATAAATTTTGTGTAAAAATAAAAAATAAACAGAACGGAATAATAATATAGAGCAGAAAATAAAGCAATAATAAAAATAAAGCCCCGGCCCTTTTCTTGTGCTTCCCGGAAATTTATTGCATATAAATATTTTTTTTATTTTTTTGAAAAATATATATTTTTAAATATATCCGTAACGGGGATTGCAACGAAACTGCTGCAAGATTGAGGATCATATCCACAAATATATACACGGATGTATAGGAACGCAATATTCAAATGCTTAAAGAAATATAACAAGCATACTTTAGCCAGAAACAAAAGAAAAACAAAAAAAAGCTTTTTTTTTACTGAGTCTAGCCCTCCATTTTTATTTAAAATAAAAACGATCTCCCCAGCAGAGTCGCCACTGTGGGTGCCCCGGAATTCGCCCGCGCCCTGCGCTCCCTTGGTTAGGGGAATCCGGCGTGCGGATGCGACACCACGCTTTCCATTCCACCCTCCCTTGTCTAGGGGAAGACGAAATTAAAAATACGAAAAGGCTACTGTCAAAATAGCCCGTTGAATACGCCTCGGTCACTTCAATGATTTTTGGTCCGTTATGGGAGCTTTGAGTTTTCTATATCAAGCTATCCTTTTTTTACCTTTTTTAGGGGATACCAGGATATAGGAATACATCACCCTTTCATTCGCATCTTCCCTTGTGTAGGGGAAAATGGAAAGTGCAAGAAATGATGTTACGGGCCCCACTACAGACTTTATAAAACTTGCCTTAACGCCTATTTCGGATCACTATGAGTGCTTTGGGTTTTCTATATCAAGTTATCTCTTTTCTAGGGGATACCAGGATATAGGAATACACCACCCTTTCATTCTCATTCTCCCTTTTCTAGGGAAAAACGGAAAATAATAAGAAAGGATGTTGCGAGGCCCCACTGTGATCCAAAATATTTTGATAGAGTCGTCATCTTTATTTTAAGGAAGAAATAAAGAAAAACAAAAAATAAAACCAGAGATTGCAAAAACGAGTTCGGAGGTTAAGTTATGAGTTGGGAAGGTGCTAGGCACTCAACTCGTCCTTTCGGTCTCAAAAACAGTTTTTGGCTAAAGTATGCTTTTTGTTATATTTATCTAGCAAATAAATAAAGCATTAAAAGAAAGAAAAGAAAACAAATACATCCATGTCTACATTATTTACGGACTTGCAGCTATCTCTTTACAATAATTACGAATATATACTTAAAAATATTTGGTCATAATAATGACTCTTTTTAATGTTATTTTCTAAATAAATTTGGGCAGCACAACGACTTATATTTTTACATTGGGCCGGATGAAAAATAGTTTTTTTTTATAAATTAACGCTCTTAAAGGCTCACCTTTTAGAGCGTGGTGTGCTCGCTCTATCCTTCAAGAGAGAGAGTCTTTTTTTGCTTTGCTGTTGCTGCTGCGGTTCGGGCAATGTGACTGCTTCCGAAGGTTTCTTCTGGGCACCGTAAAACGGGCGGAGCAACTGCTTGCTTTTTTTGCTGCTGTGTACTTGCTGCTGGCGGAAATCGGGCAGAACAATTGCTTGTTTTTGGCGGATTAGGCCTTTTTACTAGGGCAGAGCAACTGCTCTTTCCGAGGTTTTTGGACTGGGAAAATAGGGTGGATACCTAGCTGGAGGGCTAAGGATCACTTTGACCGGTTGGATTTGTGTTTGGAGGAGTTTTGGCAGGACTTCGAGGCTTTATAGGAGAGGGCACTCACTATCGCTCACTATTCTCACAGCGTAATAACAACGCTGAAAGCTTTGGGAGTATTTTCGGTGTGTTGAAAACGAACCCCGGGGCCTCTATTTATAGGCTGAGAGAGGGACATTGAGGGAATATCTTTTTCTCCCTTTGTGCTTCATTTGCTTGTACCGCGTGCTCGACAAATTTCACAATGCGTTAACTGTAGCACTCCTGTAGCACTTTGGGAAACACTGTAGTGAAACTGGGAGGGTGGAAGGGCTTTTGGGCGCCGCGCCAAGCCTGCCTTATGGCAGCGCCAACTTTCCAATCTCAGCCACTTTTGTCATTTTTAGCCCCTGCATTTTACTGTTTTGCGCATCCTGCTTTATCTTTTGCATTTTTAAACCTTGTAACTTGACATTTGTTAAGTTTTAACAGGTCTTGATATCGCATGCCAAAGTTACATACCAGGGGTACGAAATTGGGGTGTCTACACAGCCACTAGGCCTATTGTCGTGCCTTCTGCGCGGGGGCGCCCTTTCATGGCAATACGGGAGTTGTTCGACTCGACCCGTGAAGCTACTTCGAGTTTTTACAACGGGGTCAACTTTAATTTGACCGTGCTTCCCGCTGCTTAAACTGAGTACTGGGAAGATGACCCAGTTTATTTGCAGCGTCAGCTGGCTGCTCTTTTTCTTTGCCTTATGAGATGGTATCTTCTGGTGGGCTGACCCAGATTTATAGATGTGCGGGTCGTGGACCTGGTGCTGCAGGCTCGGGATCGCCAGGTAAACATTATCCTAGTCATTTTGGATGAAACCTTGTTTGGTCTGGATGCCTTTGCGTCTGGTGATGAAATGTTTCCTTTAAGTAGCCCTCTTTTGATTCATATGTGGCTGGAGGAGCATCTTAACTGGGTGATGGGCCCAGTGCTGATGGGAGGTTTGTATGATCCTGGGCTCTATGGCTCTCGCGTCCATTATCACCGAACCAACTTTTCGGAGCATGATTGGATTGAGCACTTTTTGCGCATTGGCTCCATGGAGATTATCTGGGTAGTCAGCTATTGGCGGATTTACAGCTTTTTTATGTTTACCGGGGTGTATGCCCAGGTTATTATGTCAGGTCTTGAGAACACCACCTTTTATCTGGCGTACCGGGTCCTTCGCCAGTTTGGCAGGGAGCAGGTTATACCAGATGTGAGCCGTCCTCTGACTGAGGAGCTGCAGATGAATAGGGACGTAGGTGAGCTCATCCGCGACATGTGGCAACTCGACTTTCCTTCGCGGGAGGCAGCTTATGCCTTTTCTAAGTGTATGATTTTGTCCCATGAGTATCTATCATGGGTGCTAGTGGCTGCTGAGGGACACTCCTGTGTCATTAGGCATGTACTAAGGCGGATGCTGGGCCGGCGAGTGAGCAGTGGCATAGATGCTTGCCTAATGGAAATCGGCGAGGATCTGGAAAGCTCGGGGCTGCTAGTTCCTCAGGCTCTGCAGGAGGACTTTCGGCGAGTGCATGGCCTTGGTGTCCAGATGGCCCCATGATCCAAATGAGGCGGGTCCTAGTAATGCGCCTCCCCTATTGAGCAATGCAAGCTGGCGGAGCAATCCTCGGCAGGCAGATGAGGCTGATCCTCCTCAGGCTGACAGATGAAGTACTGCCCATAAAGGTGATGTCGCTGGCCCAAGTCATCCTGGTATCTAAGACAACGGCGATGCTGATGACGAGGAAGACGAGGACACCTTTGAAGGTTCTCACACTGGTGAGACTGGAGCCTCTTCTGTATATGGTCACGGTTGAGACGTCGCAGATGTTGATGGACCGTTTCGAGGCTAAGCTGCATAAAAAGGATGGTTGGGGGGAATAGGGGATATAGATAGCAGGTAGCATGTATATAGGCAAATGTACAGAAATAAATGCTAATCTTTATGTCTTAGACACTTATTCCTAGGTTGCACATTTTGGACTGTATTATGTTATATTTTGATGTTTTTTATGTGAGCTCTGTCGTGGTTTTTGTTTGGTTAGTCAAGACCACCTTTTCTGAATATGCTGAAGACTCTGGCAGGCAGGAGGTCAGATGCTGAGGATTTGGAAACTGCATTCCCTCTCCTTTTCTCCTGGTTTTTCTCTTTTTTTTATATGTTTTAACTTTTGCCTAGGTCGCCTTTTCGGATTTTCAACCTAGCGAGCCCTTATTCCTCCTTTTGTTATTGTTTTTTTATGTTCTAACTTTTGCCTAGGCTGCCCTTTCGGGTTTTTAACCTAGCGAGCTGGAGAGGGAAGCAATTTGCAAAATAATTTTCTTTTATGCATAATACCTCTTGAGCTTATTGAGGTTAAAGGGTTGAACAAGATCTTCCCCATCTTGATTGGTGAGGAGCACTGTACCTCCTGACCGGATCTGTTTGACAATGTACGGTCCCATCCAAGGAGACTTCCATTTTCCCCTAGTATCGATATGCCCGAGTATGTTCCAGGCTAGCAGCCGTCGTTTGTCTATCAGGGCTAATTCTTCGTAGCGCCGTTTGACCCAGTCGATTTCAACTACGTCTGATTCCATCATCACTCTCAATGATGGGATTTCTACTTTGATGGGCAGCACATCCTCAATGCCATAGGCTAGAGAATAGGGGGTAGCCCCAGTGGGTGTACGGACCGAAGTGCAATAGCCCCAAAGGGCTAGCGGTAATTTTTCTGGCCAGTCTCTTCCTGTGTCAGCCATTTTTCTGATGATATTTTCTAGTGTTTTGTTGGCTGCTTCAACGGCACCATTTGCTTGTGGTCGATATAGGGAGGATTTATGCCTTTGGATTTTGAATTCGTCAAGCAGACGGTTCACGTCCCCTTCAAAGTGTGTACCGTTATCGGAGATGATATCGAAAGGTACCCCGTATCGGTATATGATATTGGTCCTGATGAATTCGAACACCTTTCGGGCATTCAGTACTTTGTAGGAAGAGGCTTCCACCCACTTTGTGAAATAGTCGACAGCTACCATGACATATTCATGGTCGTTAGATCCTTTTAGGTGGATTTGATGACGTCAATCCCCCATGTTGAGAAGGGCCAGGGGGCCGTATAGTTGTATAATATATGCGGGGGCACGTGTTGTAGATTTGCAAAGCGCTTATATTTGTCGTAGTGACGTACCCACCGGATACAATCTGTTTCCAGTGCACTCCAATAGTACCCTTGTCGGATGACTTTCTTTGTTAGCATATGTCCGTTCATGTGTGGCCCACAAGTACCACCATGAAGCTGGTCCATGACTTGCTCAACTTTGGCCTGATCGACACATAATAAGTTTAGACCCTGGTAGTGCCTTTTGTATAGGCTACCTCCGCTGATTACAAATTGCGATGCCCATCTTCGTAGGGAGATTTCCCCCCTTTTGTCTAGGTTGGGAGGATACACTCCTTTCTGAAGCAGATTCTTGATGTCTGAATACTAGTGCTCGTTGTCTTTGTCAGGAGCAACATCGATCTGAAGCAATAGCAGGAGTGACTTTTTTCCCAACTATAAATGGTTGGACATTGATTTCTGTGGGAATCTAGACCAATGATGCTAAAGTGGCCAAAGCATCAACAAATTGATTTCTATCTCTGGGCAAGTAATGGAACGAGATATTATCAAATTTGCTGGCTAGTACTGTAAGTTTGGCATGATAGAACTGCAGCCGGAGATCCTGGGTTTTCCACTTCCCTTCGACTTGGTTTATGATTAGAGCGGAGTCACCATAGTCTTCCAAGTCTTTGGCTCCTTTTTGGAGAGCCTCTTCTAGACCGGCAATACAGGCCTCGTATTCAGCAGTGTTGTTTGAGCATTCAAACTCCAATCTTATGGCCAGCGGAGTGTGGGAATCTGCTGGATCAATTAGCAGGATTCCTATGCCAAAGCCCCTTTTGTTGGCGGCTCCGTCGAAGAACATTTGCCATTTGGTGTCATGATTGGCAATTTCCAAGACACCTTCGTCTGGGAAGCTGGGCTCAGATGAATCTTCTGCTTCTAGAGGCAAATCAGCCAAATGGTCTGCAATCACGCTGCCTTTAATGGATTTGAGCGTGACATAGGTGATGTCAAACGCGTTGAGGAGGAATGACCACTTGGCTAATCGGCTAGAAAGTGATGGCTTACCGAAGATGTATTTTATAGGATCCATTTTGGATATGAGCTTGATGGATCGAGCTTGTAGATAAGTTTTGAGCCTTTGGGTCGCCCAGACTAGACCAGTGCAACTTTTCTCCAATGCTGAGTAATTAAGCTCGCTTCCTTGTAACTTTCTACTTATGAAGTAAATGGCATTTTCGATGTAGGATTTTTTTTTTCTTGGGCGAGCATAGCCCCTACTGTTGTATCTGTGACTGTTAAATATAGGAGGAGAGATTTATGTATATGGGGAAGAGCTAGCACCGGTGGGTTGGCAAGGTAGGCTTTTATTTTTTCGAAGGCTAGCTGGCATTTTTCGTCCCAGATTTGGTCAGTATTTTTCTTTAGGGTGAATAGGGGCTCACATATGGAGGTCAGCTGTCTGATGAAACCACTGATATATTGCAATCAGCTTAGGAAGCCTTTGACTTCTGTTGGAGTTCTTGGCTGCAGCATATTTATGATGGCTTTGATTTTGGCTGGCTCAATCTCAATGCCTTGCTCGGTCACCATGAATACTAGGACCTTGCCCTTGGTAACTCCGAATGTGCATTTGGTGGGATTAAGCTTCATCTGATGTTTTCTTAACCTTTCAAAGAATTTTCGAAGGTCTTTGATATGGACACCGTCGGCGTCATTGGAGTGCACGATCATGTCGTCCACGTACACTTCGACCTTTTTATGGATCATATCATGGAAGAGGGCGGTGGCAGCTCGTTGATATGTAGCCCCATCATTTTTTAACCTAAATGGCATAACAGTATAACAGTAAGTTCCCCAAGGGGTGGTGATTGAATTTTTTTCCTGGTCCTCTGCTGCCATTTTGATTTGGTTGTAGCCGAGCATGCCGTCCACGAAGGATCTTATTTTATGAGAGGCCACGACGTCTACCACAATATCGATGTTGGGTAGAGGGAAGTCGTCTTTGGTCGACGCCCTGTTGAGGTTGCGGAAATCCATGCAGATCCGAACCTTTCCGTTGGGTTTTGGAACGGTCACTATGTTTGACAACCAGATTGGGTATTCAACTACCCTAATAAATTTGACGCATAGCTGCTTCATGATCTCCTCTTTCACTTGCAGTGATCATTCTGGTTTGATTCGGCGGAGTTTCTGCTTGATTGGTTGAGCATCAGGATAGGTGGGGATCAAGTGCTCAACAATGGCTGGATCCAGCTTGGGCATATCTTCGTAGGACCATGCAAAGATGCCCACGAATTCTTTGAGGAGGTTGATCAGTGGTGTCCTTTCAGATCCTTGCAAGTAGCTGCCAATCCTGACTTCTTTAATTTCATTATTCAGCCCTAGATTAATAGCGGACAAGTCTTCATCTACTGTTGCTGATTGATGCTTTTCCTGGTGCATGACTGACTTGGCGAGCTCAAGCAAGTAACTTTTATCTTTTGAATCCGTTTCATTAAATGACTCATTATTAAAGCTAAATAATACGTCTTTTAATGAAGGTACAACTAAGGAATACATGAAGACATCTAGATTATCATTATTAGCAAACTGTACAAGGTTAGTTACAATATTGAGGATCTGGGGTTTGAGATCCTCAATTTTAGGGAGCGGATTTGTAGATGATCAATCCGTAAGGCCAAAAGAAGGATGGGAAATAGTATATTTGAAACGGCCGGCGTCAAGAGCGGGCCGGTCGTAGTATACCAATTATGCAGAGGTTTATCAGCAATAGACTCAAACTCAGTAGGGAGCTTTTCATAGCAAGTGCCTCCATCTGTCATCTCCAGAAAACCGTCTCCCAGAGAAAATATCATAAACTCCTTTTTTTTTTTAATTGAAAGGGATATTTATAGCACCCTTATTCTGGATAAATTGATTCTTTCGACCTTTAAACCATTTTTGCTTGGTTGGCTCCCAAAATTCTTGTGTTCGCCACCGTGATTATTTCATTGTCGATGAGGTTCTGGATGGCATTTTTAAGCACATAGCATTTATCGGTGAGGTGACCACTGCAGCGATGGTATTCACAAAAATGGGCGTGATTCCACGTGCCAGGTAGCGGATTAGGAGGTTGATAATTTGCAATGGGTTTAAGCATCCCATGGGCCCATAATGTTTGAAAGATTTCGGATCTTGGGGTAGGTAACTCATCATAATGCCTTGGGATTGGTTCCCTCCTTCCTTTTGGTTTGGGTAGAATACCTGGTTGGGGTTTGGTTGAGTAACTGGGTTGGGTCTTTTCTTTCTGGCAATATTGTGCTAGGAATTGATTGCATGTGCTCCTGTTTAAGGGAGGCTCTTCTTCATGTGCACAAATCATTCCCGTTAGGGTTCCATGAGCCATTTGCTGGGAATAGGTACTTGTAGGATTAAGGGGAAGGTAGTTTTTCTGGTTATGGTAGTAGGCATTTAGGTGAAGGAGCTCAGGGTTGGTTTATGGGGGAGGTGGTGGATTGAGGTTATAAGTATTCGGAATAATACCACCTCGGGGAATAGTCTTGGGTTTTGGCTGAAAGCTGGTGTTTGGTTGGGTTTTGGGAGCTTGGAAGTGGATGTTTTCTGTCGTATCACGACAGTTTATACCAGGAAGGAAAGAGGTATCATGAGAAATCTTTAGTCTTTTGACTTGTTGAGAGATCATGGCAAGAGTTTCTGCAAAACTTGCCAAAAGATTGCCAACCACTTGGTTTGTTACCTTTTCTACATGGGCATCCAATTTTTTTTTTAGCCAGATTTCGAATTTAGAAGGAGGGGCATACTCAGGAGTTTCTTTTTCTGGTTCCAGACCGTTCTGCTCATTCCTGGTCCCAATCATAGTTTGTTTATTTTGGCGGCCATTCTGCTTAAATCTATACGCTCTGTACTGATTCTACCTTTTTCTGATCTGACCCCGATACTTTCTGATCTGATCTCTGTGCCTGTATCACGTATCAACCGACCAGTACTATCTCTTTCTTTCCAAATTCGAGCCAGGTTTCTGAGGAAAAGGGGTTTGAAGGCATTAGAAAGGGTTGACTGAACGCTTTCTGGGGTTTGGAGTACAGTGTGCCTTTATTAATATTTTATTATTATTCATTTTCCCTACAATTGATTAGACAAGCTCCCGCTTTGTTTTGACAGTCTCAGGACTATTCCTGGAATAGTAGATTCTTTCTCCATAGTATAGGACCCTCGTATTCCACCTGCCTTTCGACTCCCCAAGATCGGACTGATCTCAGACGAAGGGCCTATACTCTTTCCGGGATCCACCATTCAAAATAGTCTAGGTCGAACATCAGAAAATTATTGGTCAGTCCCTGTGTATATTTTATTCATATCTTTTTTTTTTGTTGTTTTTTTTGTGTTTTTTTTTTCAACAGGGACTGGCCAATCATTCAGATATATAAAAACCGATCGGTCCATGAAGTGTCCTGAGAATCTATATGCAATTTAACGTTGGCTGATGCAGGGGATAGGCTGGTCATGGTGTAGGGGGTAGCAGTTCGGAATATTTCTACATGCGTGCACGTGTGTGCGGTATCTAAAAAGCAATGAAATGTTTTTTTTTCAGAATATAAAGCAGTAAATAAAACAGATATGGACTGTCTTGCTGTTCTTTGTGGATTTTCTCGGTTTTTTTTTTATTTTAAGCGTGAGCAAGAAACCATTTAGATCAAGAAATAGAAAGAAAAGTGAGGAATCTATATATTCCTATTAATTACATATTGCTCCTAATTCCCAAAATAAAATGACAGAATGAAATAATATGTACATATTTTTGTGCGATAAAAATAAAACAAGCAGAATAATAATATAAAAACATAAATAAAGTAATAATAAAATAAAGCCCCAGCCCTTTTGTTATACTGTCCAGAAATCTATTTTATTGTTTTTTTTTTTGATATATTTGTAACGGTACCCGGAACGAAACTACTGCAAGTGAACGGTTATGCACAAACATACATACATATATATAAAAATGTGATATTTAAAATGCCAAAGAAATATAATAAGCATATTTTAGCCATAAACTAAAGAAAACTGATTTTTTCTTTTTTATGAAAATGAGTCTAGCCCTTCATTTTTATTTAAAATAAAAATGACGTCCGCAGCAGAGTCGCCACTGTGAGTGCCCCGGGAAAAATTCCCCCGAATCGCGCGCTCCCTTTTTTAGGGGAACACGCGGCTCGGGGAAGACATCACTCTTTTCATTATGTCTTCCCTTGTTTAGGGAAAAACGAAATTAAAAGTGCAAAAAGAGTGTGTTGATTCTTATGTTAGATTTATATCTGTTCAGTTCATTACATCTAGTTTTATACTTCAGTGGCTAATCGGGCTGCGTATCGATTAGCGTGGCAACTGTGTATAGAACTTTTGCCCAATATAGTTTTTATAGGACTTTACAGGTTCAGCGGAAGACCTCTCCACAAGCTTTATCGGAAGACCTGCTTAAAGCCCACAAACGGTAGACCTCGTGTCCACCTAATCTTCTATGACGTGTCCTATCCAACAATGACTCATTGGATTAATTCAAACTTATCCTAATCATTATTTGAATTAATCCAAGACATTCCCTAACATATCAAGCCGCCGAAAGCAACTTTCCGAAAAGCAGGAAGACTTTTCGTCCCGAAGCTGAAAACGGAAAAGCGCATCTCTCCTACTTTCTGCAACAACTCTCAGATCTGACACCTAAATCGCCCACCTTTTGAAGATCTCAAAAATCATTCCCTGCTCTAGATATCTGTGAAAGACGAAAATCCTTGACTGACAGCCCCATGCATTTAATGCATTGTTGAAAAGAGTTGTTGAAGTATTCGTCTTCTCCAACGGATCTTTTGAAGTGCACCTGCTATAAATGCTGCCATTGAAGACTGGAAAAACAAGCAACTGTATAGAATCAATCGAACACTTAAAGGATTGCTCTGAAACTTCATAACTCCTAGTCTTACAGCTCAGTGCAATCAAGAGATCCTCAACAGATCTAGGAGTCCTCGTCAACAACAAGAAGCTGCTCTTCAACACTTATTGTTTTTAACTTCTTGTTGTTTACATTCATTTACTAAACTTCTGCACGAATTAAATATCTTGTATTTACAGATATTTAATTCCATAGACCCCATACACAAGTCAATATTTTGTACACGATCCATTAGGTATATTCTTTGTAATTGATCTAGTGGAAAACATAGTGCACTATTTAAATCCAAGGTTGACTGCCTTGGTGGTGGACATAGCACTCTTTATAGTGTGAACCATCCCAAAATACTTGTGTTATTTCTTATCTGTTTGTTTGTCATTTGATCTAGTCATTACTTTGATTATCTTTATCCATTTACAGCAGAACTTAAGTATCTTGTAAAAGGTCTACCGGTAGTCCTTATCGGCAGACCTGGAACAACTATCTTGAAGGTCTTCCGCTACTTCATTCTCTTCAATAGATTGCAAGTATCCTTCAAAGAATTTACTTAAAAGTTTTAAGTGTTTAATAAGCTATTCAACCCCCCCTTCTAGCTTATTATTGTGCCCATTGGGACCCACAGAGTGTTGTCAAAAAGCGCGTTGAATACGCATCGGTCACTGAGTGTGCTTTACTCCACTATGAGTGCTTTGGAATTTTTAGTATCTCATTCTCCCTTGTTTAGGGAAATCAAGATACAGAAAACGCATCACCCTTTTCAATTTCATCCTCCCTTGTTTAAGGAAAAACGGAAAAGTGCAAAAAAAGGATGTTGTGGGCCTCACTGCGATCCAAAATGTTGTAACAGAGTCGCCATCTTTATTTTAAGGAGAAATAAAGAAAAACAAAAAACAACCAGAATTTGTAAAAAGGGGTTCGGAGGCTAAGTTACGAGGTGGGAAGGTGTTAGGTACCCAACTCGTCCTTTCGGTCTCAAAAATAGTTTTTGGCTAAAATAAGATTTTATTATATTTATTTAGCAGATGAAATAAAGCATTATACAGATATATCTGTATCTACATTATTACAAACTTGCAACCGCTTCCTTCCTAGAATTACAAATATATTTATAAATATTTGGCCATAATAATGGCTCTTTTTAGTGCTATTTTCTATAGAAATCCGGGCAGCATAACTGCTTATATTTTTACATCGGGACCGGGAAACGGGCGGAGCAACTGCTTGCTTTTTTGCTGTTGTTTGCTTATTATTAGCGGAAATCGGGCAGAGCAACTACTTGTTTCTGGCGGATTTGGCCTCTCGATTCGGGTAGAGTAACTTCTCTTTTTTGAATTTTTGGACCGGAGAAATAGGGTGGAATCCTAGTTGGGAGGCTAAGGTTCACTTCGACCGGTTAGTTTTAAGTTTGAAGGAGATTTGACGGAGCTTTGAGGCTTAAAAGAGGGATATCTCTCAAGACGATCACTCTCTGCGTAAACTCTCAGCGGTTTTTGTGAAGTGTGTGCGATGAGTGTGAAGTTCCCGGTGTGATTTCTCACTGCCCGAATGCCTCTATTTATAGGCTGGAGAAGGGACTCCTTCGTCATTAAGTTTCTTTCTTATGTGATTCATCAGCTTGTACCGTGCGCTTGAGAGATTGTACCGGAGGCAAAAAGCTACAGTGCATTGAGCACTATTGGGCGCCACCCCCATAGGAAGTGGGTGCCGCACCTGGATCCACCATGGGTGGCGCCTAGGGTCTTTTTCATGCTGTGTTTTGACACTTTGGCCCCTTGCATTTCACTGTTTACGCATCCTGCTTTTCCTTTTGCATTTTTAAACCCTGTAACTTGACATTTGTTAAGTTTTAACAGGTCTTGATATTTTATGTCATGTTACTCTAGAATTCAATATAAATTGGGGTATCTACAATAACAATAATTCACATATATAGTATTTTTTTACTCTAGAATTCAATATAAATTACACGAGAGTTATCCACAATACATGTATGTCATTATTGCATACAAAAGGAGGGGTAGTAACTTACCTCTACCAAAAAAATAGTGCTAAAAACACAAGAAACTGGTATATAAATGTATCTCTCGTCGAGCACATCACTTCTACAAAATGGGAATTAAAAATGGGTATGCAAATCTTTTGCGATTTGAACTTGAAGCTCAAAACCCTCACTTGTCAATTTGTATGGTGTTTGGCTGTGAAGGAGAAGAGAAACTGGAAGCTCCTTCCTACAAAATTATTCTTAATAAGGGTGAAATGGTGGTGTGGGTCCACCCACTGTTTAAGATTATTAAAGGGGGACACGGTTGCTTCTCCCAACCTGACGCAATCGCGTCGTTGCAAAGTGATTGCGTTTACCAACGGCTCGACCCAAATTTCCAAAGTTCCAATAAATGGCGCTATCGCGTTACAATAATCCAAGTGATCGTGTCACAAGCCACTCCAAAATGCCTGACTCCCAAAAGTTGACGGTGTCGCATCAAACAAGGCAAGGTGATAGAATAAGAATTGGGATTTCAATCCCAAAGCTAACCAAAAGAAACCAAAATCGCAATCAAACCAACTATTCAGCATACCAAAGTCCAAATTCGACTCCAACCACAACCAACACACCAAGATGACCAAAATCAAGCGCAATATCTTTTTAGTGCAATTGAACCTTCGCTAGGGCAATTACCCAAGTCTGACAACACAAATCACAAAAGCAACATAATTGAACTCTAGTGCTATCGCACAAGTACAACCCACAACGCCATCAAGTTTTACTTGAACTCAACATAACTAGGTTATTAGTAACCCAACACCCAACAACACGAGCTTGACTCTATTGATGTCCAAACAAGCTCTAAACATATAAACACTAAACACAACACATATCAGGTAGTTAATCATGCTAATACACAGATAATACACCTGTAATCACATATAAGTTTCCCGGGTGTTACACCATCTCTTCCTAAAAAGAATTTATTCCATAATTTCTCTTGCCAAAACCATCAAAGAGGTGAGGGTATCTTTCTCGCATATACTGTTCAGTCTCTCAAGTGGCTTATTCAATCTTGTGATTTCACTATAACACTTTAACGAATGGAATCTTTTTAGTTCAAAGGATCTGCTCCTTAGTATCAAAAATCTCCACTGATGTCTCAACATAAAACAAATCTGGCTGAAACGTAATATCTTCATATTCAAGAACATGAGATTCATCCCTCAAATACTTTCGTAACATGGAGACATGAAACATATCATGAATATCCAATATATACGGTGGAAAAATAAGTCTGTAAGCTACACTCCTGACCCTTTCAAGAATCCTAAATGGCCCAATGTATTGTGGCGATATGTTATCCTTTTTTTCGAAACTCTTGGTACCCTTGCTAGGTGATACCTTAAAAAACACATGGTCGCCAATCTATTATCAGCATAACTCTTCTGTCAACTTTGAGTTTTAAGCAATCTATCTCTGATTAACTTAACTATCTCTGATTAACTTAACACTCTCAGCTAACTGCTATACCATTTTTGGACCCCAAAGTTAGGCTTCACCAATTTTGTCCCAACAAATAGGAGATTTGCACTTCTCCCATACAAAGCCTCATAAGGAGCCAGATTAATACTAGAATGGAAGCTATTATTATAATTTATAAGAAAATTCTACAAAAGGCAAATGAGTGTCCCAACTGCCCTTGAAGTCAACCACACAAGCAAGTAAGAAATTCTCGAGAATCTATATCAATCTCTTAGATTTCCCATCTGTTTCCGGATGAAAAGTTGTGCTAAAATTCAACTGAGTCCGCATAGCACTTTGTAAAGCTTGCTAGAATCGAGAAGTGAACCTCAGATCCCTATTAGACACAATATTTGTAGCACCCGGGAATTTTCAAAACTTTTATGATAAAATTTTACATATTAATTATGATGAAAATGTGTGTGAATTATTTGAAATGAGTTAGTTGGATAGATTGAGAATTTATGTTATAAATGTGGCATGAGGATTATTGATATATGAACATGTTGGGTATGTATGTAGAGACTTGGTAGTATTGGTCTCAATGTTTTGTTTAAAGGCTTTTTATGGTTGATTGTGGATGTCTAAATTGTTGAACTTCCAGTAGTTTGTACGGTCGCATTCCCCCTTGGAAGAGCGACCGCATTGTTAAGGAAGTTCCAGAAGTTTGTGCGACCGCCTTGTGTTAGTGCAAAGCGACCGCATTGTTGATGATGCAACCGAATTGCATGAGGTGAAGCGACTGCATCACCCCGAATTCATTAAACCCTTTTCGGTCTTTTAACATAATAGTCAAAAAATATATAAAGGAATTTGACCCGAGTTAGACTTGGAGAGATCACAAACTCGGACCACAAAACACACAAACACACCTATTGAAGGTGAGATTGAGAGACTTGGATTTCTTGATACTCTAGCTTGATTTTGGAAGACATATATTCATTCTTTGTGCATTCAACCTTCATCGAAGTTGTTTCCCTCACTTAGAGCTACATTTGGTCCAACTAACTCTTTCATGCATTGGCGTTTGTGGAATCCCCATTATTGAGGTAGGGGGATTCTTACTTACTGATGTTTCATTCATGATTATGTATGCTTGTAAAATTGATTTATGAAGTCTATAGAATGTTTTATGATGGAATTTTTGTACATGCAAATTGTTATTTTGGATAAGATACTTGTTGAATCACTTGACAATAATGTGTAATAAATGAGTATTTGAATAAATAAAATGTGGTATTATTTATGGAAATTGTGTCAGAATAATATCATGGAATTATTTGGAAGTATGTGTAATTACTTGTGAATTATGTGAACAATATGAGGCCTTGTGAATAATATATAAATAGGTAACAATGACTTTACTTCATAAGTCATTGTATCCTACTTTGAGAATTATAAACTTGAGAATTTAAGAATAATCATAAGTTGAAAATTACTGAGTTTCGTGAATAATAACAATTGGCATTGCGTATGAGAACAACTTTGAATACGAGAACAAATTTGAATATGCGAACAATCTCTTGTGTTTTGTTGAGCATCAAACGACCCTCTAATAGGAGCACGAGGCAGAATGCATGTGAGAACCCAAAATCTTACTTGTATAACATGCTTGCTAGGTCTACTTGTCATGTTCATCGGTTGCTTATTAAAGTGATAGGGATCACTAAAGCCTTACTTGATCTTTCAGAAACTTAGGATTGCACATATGCCTTCCTTTGCCTTGTTTCGTGTATGTGATACTCATGAGAGGTTAGTTTGAGTCTTAGATCATGTATACTAGTCGTTAACATGCTTAAGAGAGCTTACGTTTAGTTTGAGTGTATAAAAGGGAGACCTAAGTTGATTATTGCCAAACCGAGCTTAGTTCAATTTCAAGTTCGTAATTCCATTTGTTAATATAATCATAAATCAAAGCACGTTGATAACCCAATAGGAGGATAATTATGAAGATAAGACACACAATATGCTTATAAGTCATAATCTCAAGTAAACATAGAGTTTCATGTATCATTCACAAACAACCCTTATCAAGTTCAGTTCCATAGAATCATAAGATAGATAACATTATGAAATCCCCTTGAGGTTCTCTAAGAGCTAAAGATCAAGCATGCACACTTGAAGGATAGAAGACTTAAGACAACTCAAGATTCATCAAATAGCCATGCGATGGTACTTCACAAGTCCATCACAACACACGTGTCTTGGATAACCATTTAGTTATCTTTGCGACAACTCAAGATTCTCATCATAGAGGGTACTAAGGCATACATAATTCAAATATCCTTTCTATGGAAAAATTGTCACGATGAAATCTCAGATTTTCCAAGGATGTTAACAAGGTTCCCAAGTAAGGTCATAGATTACATTCCTACAAGTCTTGGGGACTTCATTTAAAGTCCAACTAGTAATATTGGTTCTAGTTCATAATTGAACCAATTCAAAACGTCTTTCATTCTAGTTACGCATTCGCGACTCACACATATAACATCCAAGGACTAGCGATAATCTTGCACTTAACATCATTCAAGAGTCTCAATTAGAGTCCTAAGCCAATAATCAATCTTATTACCAATTCGGTCTCACCCAAACAATTCTCAAAATTTCGTAATTAAGATTTAACGAACACAAGAAGATATAGGAATTTATCCTAAGACTCAAATAACAAATTTTATAATTAATTGACTCCATTTGGATGAAATTATAAAGTCCTAATTTCTAGGTCAAGGCATAAATTCGGGATTCACAATTTATCCGGGTTTCTAAACCCAACAATAATAAATCTTAAACCATAACAATTCCAATATACCTAATAAACTCATTTGGGTTCAAACCCTAGCCAACATATATTGATATCCATGAAAACATATCATTTCGACATGTTTAACAATGATAAATCACAAGGAGCAAGTCTCTAACAACTTAACATCAAAATGCATGTAGAGAGAGAAACTAGGGCTTAGGTAACGTACCTTAATCGAGACACAAACAACTAGGAAGAGGAAAACAAACCAAGGGGAAATGATATACTCGGCGATCGTTTCGCGATGGCGGTCGCGGCTCGACAAACCGATGTCTGGAACTTCGGGAATCGACGAATCTCCCATGGAAGCTCCTTCTCCCTCTCTCTCTAAAACTCACGGTGGATGATGAAATTGAGGAAGGAAGAGGATGAAATCTGATCATAAAGTGTTAGGGAGGACAATTCTACACTTCCTAGTTGTGGACAAGGCAAAGGGGAGGGGTTAAATGGGGGTAGGATAGGTTTTTCACGTTCAAAATCACAAAATAGCAAAAACTGCTCGTTGATGTCAAAAGGGGGCTTGTAACACCCCGCTCCTTCGTTAGCTTGGTTTGCGTGCCATACTTGCACTTCTTCCTTTGTCGATTGTATGTTTGGTTTACGAGAGGGTCTAGATGTGTATGAGAGACCACATTAAAACCAAAACACTATTAAGAGATGCCATATAGTTGTTGACTTGCTAAAGTCACAAGTCGTGACTCGACGATAGTCGGAATGCGATGCGATTGAGAGTTTGCTTGCGTTTTGTGTTCGTGACCTCGGTTTGGTCCTAGACCTCTATATGATGGTTTATTAACATGTTTAGATGTATTAGACTTCAAGTTGGAGGTGTTCCTTAAGTCTATCGATGATTTGGAAGCTTTGGAGATAGCGTTCGTCTCTATCGCGTAGTTCGGGGATTGAGTCGTGTAATCGTCTCTCCTTTGGAATTCTTATTTCCCTAGTTGCTATTCAACTTCCTAGAAGTATTTAAGCTTCTTCATTAGCCCTTAGACTTGCCTTAAAAGTCTCCTTTCATTGCTCGTTCGATTGCGAGTTCATTCGTCGTTCCGGTTGCACGTTGTTGCACCTCATCCCGATTTCGCTCCGAGTTGTTCCGGTGTGTTTCCGACTTGTTTTGAGTTGGGTTAGACCTTAGAATGGTTGCCCATGAGTTTGGGACCATTTAGGACGTGTTTAGACCAAGTTCAAGGGCTGAACCATGCGCTCGCATCAAATTCTGATCACCAGCTCGCGGGACAATGCTGAGAGCATTGCAAAATGAACATAAGTAGGTCCAGAGGTCCAGGCGCCCGCCTAGACATGAGTGAGGCGCCCGCCTCAAGTTCTGGGAGTCACCTACGGAATTTTTCTCTGTTTTGCCCTGTTTTGATTTTTGACGAGAATTGTCTAACCTACCCTCATCAAACCTTCTCTAAACCCTTCCTAACCTCCCATACTTAGCCCTAAACATGTCCTAACATTAGTTGGAAGTTAATTAAGGTTAGATTAGGTAATGATTACTCCTAATCTCTACTAATTATGCAAGGGAAATGACTATTGTGCCCTCTTTATTTTTGGGGGTATAAATACCCAAACCCATTTGAGAAATCAGAAAATCCTCTTCATTTCTCATTCTCCACCATACGTATTAGAGGGATAGAGAGTCCATGGGAGATTCAAGCCCTAGCCTTCTTCTCTCTTCGATCCAAGACGATCCAACCGTCCGATTGCCGCCAAACTTCGGATTCTTGACGTATGCGACGGGTGGAACAACTTCACCGTTCGGATTTTGATTCTCTTGAGTTTTCACTCAAGCTAGGTAAGTTACCTCCTTTTGATTTTGGTTCATTGGCCCTAAGGAAAACAACCTATATGCTATTTGTGGGCAATGAACACTTGATATGCTTTGTATGCCCAATTTGGGGATTTTTGGAAGTATAAACTTGTTAGGAGCATTTGTAGAATGACTTCTATGATTGTTGAAGTATATGATTATTCTTCATCTTGTGTTTCTAGGATTATGAGTATGCTAGAAATCATGTCCACATGTTATTTGGGTTTATTGTGGAAATATGCCTATGATTGGGGCTTTGGATGTGTGAATTCAATATATATCATGAGTAGGATCATTTAATGGAAATTATGTGATTTATGGAATGGGTTATGATTTATGTTGGGTTTTGTTATGAATTCTAGGGCTTGTGAATCAAGCCCGAATTATTGGGGAAATTGTTGTTAAATAAAGTGGGTATTAATGTTGAAATTGATGAAGTGCGTAAATAATGAAACTTAGTATTTAGACTCAACGGAGTCGTAATAAGTCCAATAATGTGTTAATAAACTCGAGTGAAAGTCCTACGACATTTGGGTTTCGTTTGACTATGATTATGATGAATTCTTGGATTTTTAGGCTTGGGAAACAAGCCCGGATTATTTGTGGGAGAATTGTTATAAATTTGAATGATGTGATAATTTTGGGATTTATGAAATACGTATTTAATGAAATGTGATATTAAGACTCAATGGAGTCGTTATAGGTTCAATAAGATGTTGATGAGCCTTAGGTCAAAATCCTACGATGTTCGGGTTGGGTTGGTTTTGATTGTGAGTACCCGAGCATCTCGAATTGTGTACCGTTTGTGACACCCACGATATAGAGGCTTATTGGGGATTTATTTAGAGCGTGCTCATTAGGGCACGGAGCATTAGAGACCAACTTATGATCTCGTATTACTTTAAGAAATGATTATTTGAATGAGTTCTCTCTTAGGGAATTTGGTCGCGTGCACATCAAAGCACTTGCGAGGTTATGACTATGGGTTGGTTTTGGTACCCTTGAGATTGGTTTGAGAATGTCGAGTATATATGACGATTGGGACTATGGTTGAGTCCGGTGTACCTTTAAGCAAAGCTTAAATGCTAAGTCTTGATTTATGATTGTTCTTAGACTAAAATAATAGTCTTTGGTTGAATCTCGAGTGGAGGACTATGGTAGACCTCATGTTGTGATTTCTTGAGCTTATATGCTACTTTTGATTGGGTGATGACTTGAGGATTAAGAGTACCTCATTATGTGGTTCTTTGACTAAACTTATAAGTTGGTTGAATTTGTTAAGTATGTGCAAATATGTGCATTTTTAAATTGGTGTGTAGAGCTTTATGTCCTACTTGATTTGATAAGTCCGCTATGGCCGGTCTTGATTCTTGTTTGAGCATGCGAGTAAATATCTACTTGTGCATTGCATAAAAGTCCAGCTGACATTATTTGGATTGGTTTTTATGTCAGGGTGGGACGATACATCGCCTATACGAATCGTAAGATTCGTATTCTGTTGATTCTTATGTTAAGATTTATATATGCTCATTACATTACATTAGTTTTATACTTCAGTGGCTAATCGGGCTGCGTATCGATTAGCGTGGCAACTGTGTATAGAACTTTGCCTTGTATAGTTTTTATAGGACTTTTCAGGTTCAGCGGAAGACCCCTTCACAGCTTCACCGGAAGACCTGCTTAAAGCTTAAGATCGGTAGACCTCGTGTCCAGCTAATCTGCTTCAACGTGTCCCCTCCAGCAAAAAGCTAACTAGATTAATTCAAACTTATTCCTATATATTATTTGAATTAATCCAAGTCATTCCCTGACATGTCAAGCCGCCGAAAGCAACTTTTCGAAAAGCAGGAAGACTTTTTCGTCTGAGCAGTGAAAGCGAGAAAAAAGCGGTCCACTACTTTACGCTACAACTCTCGAGATCGACACCAAATCGCCCACTTTTTTTGAAGATCTCGAAATGATTATCCGCTCTAGATATCGTGAAGCGAAAATCCTTGATGACCCATGCATTTAATGCATTTATGAATAGAGCTGTTGAAGTCTTCGTCCTCTCCAACGGATTCTTTTGAAATGCACCTGCTATAAATACTGCCATTGAAGACTGGAACAATGAGAACTGTACAGAATCAATCGAACACTAAAAGGATTGCTCTGAAACTTCATAACTCCAAGTACTTCATCTCAGTGCATTCAATAGATCCTTAACAGATCTAGAAGTCCTCGTCAACAACAAGAAGCTGCTCATCAACACTTATTGCTTTAATCTTCTTGTTGTTAACTTCCATTAACTATACTTCAGCACGAATTAAATATCATGTCTTTGCAGATATTTAATTCCCTAGAACCCAAACACAAGTCAATATTTTGTACACGATCCATTAGGGATATTCTTTGTAATTGATCTAAGTGGAAAACATAGTGCACAATTTAAATCCAAGGTTGACTGCCTTGGTGGTGGACGTAGCACTCATTATAGTGTGAACCATCCCAAAATACTTGTGTTATTTCTTACTGTTTGTCTGATTCTTGAACTACTTAGTTTCATTGTTTATATTTATCCATTTATAGCAGAACTTAAGTAAACTATAAAAGGTCTACCGGTAGTCCTTATCGGCAGACTTAAAACAACTTCCTTGAAGGTCTTCCGCTACTTGAATCTTTTCTATAGATTGCAAGTAACTTTCAAGTGTTTACCTAAAAGTTTTTAAGTGTATAATAAGCTATTCAACCCCCCCTTCTAGCTTATTATTGTGCCCATTGGGACCCACAATTGGTATCAGAGCCTTACTCTTCGAAAAACAAGTTTTTCCAAGATTAAACTCTTGAGAGATACGATATAATGGCACAAACACACTATATGCTGCCTACATCTAATGCTAACCACGTCCCAATATTGGACGAAGGACATTTTGATGTATGGAAGGATAAAGTAATGAGATTGATGAACTCTATTGACAACAGGTTATGGAAATGTGTCACTGCAGGTCAACATGTACCAATGAAGGCCAATCTTCTAGCCTCCATCATTGGGAACCTGCGAAGTTCCTAAAGAAGAATCGAGAATGGACAGAGGGACGATAGAAAGTGGTAGAACTTGACAACAAAGCAATCAACATAATCTAGACTCTCTAGACACAAGCACCTACCAGCAAGTGATTCGATGTACAACTGCGAAAGAGATGTGGGAAGCTCTTGTAGAATACTTAGAAGGAGACCAAGACACAAGAGACAACAGAAAATATACATACATCCAGCAGTTTGATTCTTTCAAAAAGGATCCTAAGGAAACCTTGAGACAAGCATACGATCGATTCAGTGAGGTAATAAATAGTTGTTTTTCTCTTGGTAAAACGTATGACAACATGAGGTTTCTAGGCTCTCTAGGTAGCTTATGGCATGTGAAGACCACGGCTATGAAAGAATCTAAGAACTTAAACGAGATGACTCTTCGTAGTCTCTACGCAAGTTTAAAGGTTTATGAACTTGAAGTTAATCAAGCTCTAGAGCAAGACAAGCAGTTCGAAGCGTGTCTCTCGACCATGGTTCAAGAAGAAATCATTGTTGAAAACAAACCTTCTACTTCCTCATGTGAAAATGATTTTTTATCTGATGAACAATTTGCTATGTTTGTTAAACGTTTTCAAAAATTTACAAAATATGGAAGGAAGAACACTCACCAACAACCTTTCAGGAAGAATGGTGAAAGCTCATCTAAGGAAGAGCTTGTGTGTTATAACTGTAGAAAACCTGGTCATTTTGCCTCAAAATGTCCTAAGCCAAAATTTGAAGCATACCGAAAACCCTCTTTTAGAAAATTTCAAAAACAAAAGGGTATGTTGGTGAAGACATAGAAGACAAACAAAGTTGCTACATGGTTTGAGGACCGATTCGAGAAGAGGAGGAAGAGGATTGTGAGCAAGCTAATATATGTTTAATAGCTCATGATTCAGTCCTACCTATGACTCGAAAATGAAGTTGTAGTTTCACCAAGTCCTTTGGACAAAAATGAAACCAACGGTGATAGCTTCAAGAAGGAAGAACTTCTCAAGGATAATCGGGATATGCTTGAAGAATTTAATTCCTTTAGAGTAGCCTATGTTAAACCGGCCAAGAACCGTGAGAAATTACACGGTGAGAAATCTTTGATGGCGGTGAGATTCAAACTCTCAATAGGTCAACAAGAGAGTATCAAACCGAAGGAAGAAAACAAATTTCTTCATGACAAAATTATTTGTCTGAGCACATCAAAGGACTTGACCTTGAGAAAATTGCCTTGCAAAAGACAATTGACTCCTGGAATAGCTCCAAGGATGCATTTGAAGAAATCCTTACAAGCCAAAAATCGAGCAATGATAAAACAGGCATAGGATATTCAGATGTGTCTCTTCCGACAATCTCTTCAGTCATAGAGAAAGGAGAATCCTCCGAGACTGCAAATGATATATCTTTCTCTAAACAGACATTTGGAAATATAGGGAAACAAGGACTTGGTTATTCAAGTGTTCCTTACATTTACCCCAAAATTCAGAAAGGAAAAGCCAAAATGACTGACTCAAATGAGAAACTCGAAAGGGTAACGGTAGAAAGTGAAGTCCGCCGGCAACAACTTTGCCAAGGCAAATCTGTGACGGTAGACCTACTAAACCTCTACCGATAACCATCAAGTTTGTCTATGAAACAGGCAAAGCTCCTTTACCTGTTGAAGGTAAACTTAAAGGTATTCTACCTAATCCTCCTGAAAAGGTAATCAACAGAAAAGCTAAAGCTAAGTCTGTTGGTAACCTACCTAGGAAGATTCGAAAGAAACCAATTAAGTCTACCGTCAACAAGCAATTGAACCAAAAATGGATGTCAAGAAAAGGAATAATCATAAGCACTCTTCAGTTGAAGACTCTAACAGTTCTCTATGGACTTTCCATTTATGTCATTCTTGCCATTGCTTAGGCCATCGGCACCGAATGCTGCTAAGGTTTACCCCAAGATCTGAGAGACCTAGTTCTCTCAAGGTCAAGCAGGTATGGGTTGCAAAAGGTTGCTAATCCTTAGGACCCAAAAGAAAATAAAGGGTACCTTGTTTGCTTTAACTTCTTTTCAGAAATGCTTCATGGCTATAGAATCAGAAATCAAAGACATCTGGTACCTAGGCGGTGGTCGCATTCAAGACACATGTTGGAACAAGTCTTCTTACGAATATAGCGAAGCAAAAGGACCCACCTTGTTATTTTCGGAGACAATGCAAGAGGAAAGACAATTGGATATGGCTCAATTACTAGAGGAAGTCTCTCCATCAACAAGGTTTCTCTAGTAAGTGGTTTAAAGCACAATCTTCGAGCATATCCCAGTGCGACAAAGGACTTCTATGCCAATTCAATTCCAACCGGTGCCTCATCAAAGCGGTGAATCTGCTACTACTTGGCCATCTTGGGAGCAATAGACAAGGAAACGTCTATGTCGTGGACTTAAATCTTCTAGGGAGATTCTCAAACGTGTCTAGTAGCCAACAATGTTCGTGACAACGGTGGCTATGGCACAAGCGTCTCGATCACCTCAACTTCAAGCACCTCTCCAAGCTCTCCAAAAATGGGCTTGTCAAAGGTCTACCTACGGTGTCTGCCGATCATGACGTAAGTTGTAAAGCTTGCCAACTAGGAAAACTTTCCAAGTCCTTCCTTCAAAAGAAAGTCTGTTTTGTCAACAAACGACCTCTTCAACTTCTCGCATATGGATCTCTTTGGACCTATTACAACGGCCGGTATTTCGGAGACAAGTACACACTTGTAGTAGTTGATGACTACTCTAGATTCACTTGGATTGAAACTATGACATCTAAAGATGAAGCGTATGATCTAGTCACTGCACTTTTGAGAAGACTTCAAACTCAAAAGCTTGAAGACATTTGTGACATAAGATCGGACAATGGCACCTTGAATTCAAAAACAATGGTGTAGAAAAGTACTGCGATGACCATGGGATCGGCCACAACTTCTCTCGCCGGTACTCCTCAACAAAATGGTGTAGGCGAGCGGAAGAACAGAACAACGATTGAAGCGGCTAGAACAATCTTTGGCGAAGCTAAACTTCCGAAGTATTTCAGGCGTATAGCGTCAACACTACTTGTTTTACCCATAATAGATCCACAGTAAACAAGTTTCATAATAAAACTCCATATGAAATATGGAGAGGAAGATCCCCAAACATAGGATTTCTTAAAATCTTCTTGGTGTAAATGTTTTATTCTTTATAATGGAAAAGAGTATAGAGGAAAATTTGATGCAAAATCGGACGAAGGAATTTTTAAGGATATTCCAAACATTCAAAAGCATTTCGCATTTTAGTAAATCTAACTTAAAAATCTTAGAATATGTGCATGTTTCTTTTGATGAATATGACTTGTTAGAGCCTAGAATGGCTCGAGCGTTGCTAATGATTCTCGATAATGATGAGGCACAGTACAAATACAACATCTACTTCCAATCCTTATCGAGCGGCAACTTCGAACCCATCAATATCGGTAACCCTTCAGGTAGACGAGACCTCTACCGATACCGATAACAACTCTTCTTGACCTGAACCCATCTCTTCGTTTTACCCCAACACCTTTACATATCTCTCATCCTTCTTGTTCACGAGAAAATGAAGGTTTTGAAGATCCTATCTCTTACGAACTAGATTTTGGTGAATCTTCTTCTCAACCTACTCGGAATTCTTAAGGGAAGAATACACGTAAGTGATCTTCCTCAAGCTGTTATTGAAGCAAGAGATCATCCCATTTCTCAAATCATTGGTGATCTCAATACGGGAGTTTAAATGCGAGAAATAAAGTTCGAGAAGAAACTATGTTTGCTTATGCATTTGTATCGAACTCGAACCAAAGAAGATTGATGAAGCTATCGAAGATCATAAGCGATTGAAGCTATGCAAGAAGAGTTGAACCGGTTTGAAAGATGTAAGGTGTGGATCTTAGTTCAAAGACCGACGATCATCCACGGTCATCAACACCAAGTGGGTTTTCGAAATAAAAGAGATGAAGATGGAAATGTCACGAAACAAAGCTAGATTGGTTGCTCGGGGCTACCGCGGGAAGAAGGAATTGACTTTGATGAAACTTTTGCTCTGTTGCTAGACTAGAAGCAATCGAATCTTTCTAGCCTATGCCTCGCTCATGGACTTCAAAGTGTATCGATGGATGTTAAGAGTGCCTTTACGAATGGTGATCTTCAAGAAATCGTATACGTGGAACCCTCGATTTATTATCTCGGACACAAACCGATCACGCTCTACCGACTCAAGAAAGCTCTCTACCGAAGCAAGCTCCTAGAGCTTGGTATGAAACTCTATCCAAGTTCTTAATTGAACAAGGATTCGTAAGAGGAAGAATAGACACTACTTTATTCATCCTCAAGCACAAAGGCCATTCTCTTTCGGTACAAATCTATGTGGGACGACATCATCTTTGGATCAACTAACCAAAGCATGTGCAAAAGATTCGAGAAACCGATGCAAAGCAAGTTCGAGATGAGCATGATGGGTGAACTTACCTATTTTCTAGGATGCAGATACAATGACTTTAGACGGAATCTTCATCACCAAACCAAAATGCAAAGGAACTAATCAAGAAGTTCGGTCTTGATTCAGCCAAAGGATTTGAGACTCCAATGTTCACCGACCGCCATCTTGACAAAGATGAGAAGGGAAAGCAAGAGAACATGACCAAGTACCGAGGAATCATAGGTTCACTTCTCTACCTTACCGCTAGTAGACCTAGACATTATGTTTGATGTTTGTGTTTGTGCTAGATTTCAGAGCAGATCCAAAGTAGTCACATTTGCTTGCCGCCAACGTATCATCGATATGTCTTCAAAAACAACAAATCTTGGCATCTCGGTATTCCAAATCCAACAACTTCAATCTAGTACTGGGATACTGCATTATGTACCGCAGTGAGCGAAGAAGCACCGTGGACTTGTCAATTTCTTTTGTCTCATGGTCTTGCAAGAAACAGGATCGTTGGCAAACTCAACCACGTAGGAATACATTGTTGCAAGCAATGTTGCTCTCAATCGCTATGGATGAAGCAACAACTAGTGGACTACAACATCAAGACCGAACCGCCCAATCATGTGTGACAACACATCGGCTATCTGGCCTCCAAAAATCAATGATACCTAAGACAAAGCACATTGATATTCGTTATCATTTCCTCAAAGATCATGTGGAAAAAGGTAACATCGCTTGGAATATGTTCCAACCGAAAGCATCAATTGCGCACATTCTCACAAAACCACCGGATGCCACCGGGTTTGCTTATTTAAGGAGAAATCTTGGTATGATTGATCCTACCGCTTAATTTTAATATTTTGTTAATGTGTCTTTCATACCTAGACCTCGATTTTAGACTAATCGGAAGACGTAAGCCCTCCTTACTAGGAAGACTTAAAGGTATTCTTACTTAGTCTATTTTTGCTAAAGAGGTTTCTAAAGCAATAAAGGGGGTCAAGGATAAAATTTGGTACTTAAGAAAATATCTTAAGTTCCCACTTTTTAACTAAAATTTTCTCGCCTTTAAATAGTCCTTGAACCGCATTTGCAAACTTCACGAAACCCTTTGACGAAATATTTCTCTCTCATTCTCTAACTACTTCTGAAATTCAAAATTCTTCTTGTTTCTTCTTCTCATCATCAACAATGCAGTCCTCCTCTCTTCTCTACTCGAAACTTACTATGTATTGTTCTCATTTCATTTTCAACCTAAAATTATTTTGGAATTCAAACGGTCATTTTGTTTAAACAAGATTCGCCATTTTTCTCCACAACTTGAATACTAACAAATTTTTTTTATATTCACCGTTTATTCCTTTATGGAAAATCACATGCATTTCTCGGTGTGGTTACTCTAAACATTCTAGGGCTTCAAGCTTTCGCTTCAAAAATTTCAATTATTTAGAAAACCTTGAAATTCCTACTTGTTTAGTTGTCTAGATGAAAAGCCCTACTTTTATTTTGTTTTTCTTCTCGCAAGAACTTCAAAATCAAAGCGGAAGGAAAGAGTTTGAACCGAACCGACATTCCTCCAACCAAATATCAACCTTCCTGATACCCACCTTTCCCTTCTCCCATGACATTATTGTCGCTTT